>OX578276.1:103149731-103540787 GCA_951217055.1 Gerris lacustris | reverse complement strand
CGAGGTTCTTTATAACAGAAATAAAATTCAAAGAGCATATTATTGATTACTGTTAACATTTCAATGAGAGAAAAACTAAATAACGGCTTACTTTGTGGGTTTCGACATTGGTTCACTTATCAAAACGGAGAAATTATTAGTTATTTCTTTCTTTGGTTTATTTTTGGGTCAGATATATTTGCTTGTTTCATTGGGTGATTACAAAGAAAACAATAATTGAGTAATGACACCTAGATAATGTATTGCACGTCATTATAATTGTTACTACTGCTTACGTGTTGAACACCTTATAAATATCGTTTTACTAACGCTAACGGACCCAACAATGATTCACTACTCGATGTGCATATACATTGTTATGTATCATGAAAGAGCTGTAGTTCAATAACCAAACGACGCACGTATAGTTTAATTAAAACAATTGACCGATTTCGTCTGTTCTTATGCAGCCGAAACCATTTTCAGATAATCCTATGGTTAAAGAATGACATTGGAAGTAAAGGTTTTTGGAACGCTTGTGCATTAAAAGTATTTGTTTAACCAACAGATTATCTGAAGGAGGCTGCAGTAGAGCAGCCGAAACTGTTCAATTCTTTCAATTACAATCATTGTGTGTTGTTTCGTTATAGAATTAATACACCTCTTTTTTGATGAGTTGCTATCACACATTAGAAAAAAAAACATAGTCTATATTGTTTGTTATATAATTATAATATGTTATAAAAAATCTCAAATATAAAGTTTAAACGTTGTAATCACTATAAGATTGTGGCATATAAGTAATGAATAAGTTTAGGCATTGTTTATCTTGATAATATATCAACTTTTTCTTTATATGTTTAAAAATGCCTTGACCGTATAACATTAAAGATTAATTTTCTAATTGAAGATGAAGAAATAAACAAATATTGCATGTTAATCTTTGTTATAATGTTACCCATATGCATCCAGCCAATTTACAAACACCCTTAGGTCTTTAAAAATCCTTTCTTTGTTCTTCTTGAGGAAAACCTTATGGGCTTTAAAAGAAATATTTACCATTTATCTAAATTACAGATATTATAAAAAGATATTATATAACCCAAATAATTGTTTCATTACATAATTTAAGATTTTACATAGGCGCGTGCACCGAGTCGTTCATATCCAAAATCCGTAAAATGTGAAAGTGTTTCCATGTATAACCTTACCGTTATACTAGCAAACTATTATTATAGTTTACAAACTAATAGAAAACCCAGTAGATCTTGTTGAAATATAGGTATTTTATAAAGATGTAGACCACAAATGTGGTCAAAATTTCGACAATTTCAAACTTTTTAACTTAAAACAACATCTAATAGGCACGGATTTGTTGTTTTTAGAATTAATTGATTAAAATTAAAATAGACTGCCAATTAGTGTGGCACATAGCTTCTTCGCATCCTATCATGTATATACTTTATTGTTATATTAACATTCAAATTATTCTGCAGTAGTTGGGTCTATTAAGGAAATAAAAAGCTCACTTTTGCAATATTTCGAGCCCTCCTTGGGTCATTCTCAAGCTGGAATCAAAATTTATTTAGATATTAGATTTAACAAACTATAAATATTCTCTGGACAAAACATTAACAAAATTTTAAGGGTAATGATTACTATTAATTTTAACAAGTAAAAAGTTTTGATATTACTAACCTGGTAGACTAGAAGTTATCTTACATTATACTAATTCAAATTATTGTTATATTCCTTTATTGTTATATTGATTACTGTGTAAAAACAATTATAAGTTTTAGGGATCTTTAGCACTTCACAGCGGTGTCGCTGTTGGTTTTACTAAAAAATTGTATTTGAAAAAAATGTTTGTCTCATTGAATAAAGGAAGTTTGATTTTTTCCCGGCCTAAAACTCTAATTATAAATTTGAAGTTCACGTTTACGCCAGCGTTACTCGTAAACGCTTGTACGGATAACGTTGTCCAACGAACTCGTCCTGGGCATTGGTAAAATGAACATGTCTACTAAATTTAATCGAAATTGGTCGACATTTACTCAAGTTATCGTCACACGTTTCAAAATTGGCGGACACACAGACCGACAGACAAACAGACACGAGACCAAAAATGTTCTCTGATGTCTGAAACGGATTTCTGTCTTGGCATTTTTAAATTCGGAGACTTAAACGTTTTCCGTTCTCAAAAGTGAACACAATGCTGCCGTTACCTTCGGCAAGCTCGGAAGCAAAATTTATTATTCATTATTGTTTTTACAGTCTGACTCTAGGAGGTAAACTACACAATTTTGTAGTTCATTTCGAAGAAATTTTGTGTTGGTTTCAGATGAAATGTGTTTAATTGAAGCGAGCGCAAGCGAGCTTCTTACATTCAACGAAATATGCATCTTGTCTGTCTGTCTGCCTGTCTGTCTGTCAGTAACGTTTACGCGTGTGACGATAACTTGAGTAAAAGTTGACCGATTTAGTTGAAATTTGGTATACATGATCTTCTTACTAATGCTCTGGCTAAGTTCGTTGGACAGCGAGATGCGTCCAAGAGTTCGCGCGCAATGCTCGCGTAAACGTGAGCTTCAAATTTAAAATGGGAATTTCAGGACGGGAAAAAATTCTATCATCACCTACACGATGAGACGAACATTTTTTTTCAAATAACATTTTTCAGTAAAACTAACAACGACACTGCTATGAATTAATTCGCTAAAACTATTAAAGCGGACCTAAACGTTTAAAATAGAGAAAACCTTTTTACCGATATCTTACGTTCTAACGTAACGATCTTAATAAAACTTCATGTACATCGTCTAAAGTACAATTGAAACAAGTATGTAAAATTTCAACTTGATATAAGCAGTAGTATTTGAGTAATGAAGTGATACATTTATAATATTAGTATAAAAGCTATTACGGGTGGATTCTTATAGTCGTTGTGCGTAGGTTTGTTTAGGAAGTAAAGCTTTGTAAAGAGTACCCCCACTCTACCCCTCACTGCCCTCTTCCACTTATCTTCAACTATGACATTCATCATGATTAACCAATTTCAATATTCAGTATTTTATTGCAATACGCTCACTTCAATGATAGAGCCACGCGATGCCTAGTTTTAGTTATTGAGCTGAGCGAAGCGAAGCTCTTATACTTCACTTTGCATTTTGCTTCCGAGCTTACCGAAGGTAACGGAAGCATTGTGTTCACTTTTGAGAAAGAACAAATTTTATGCCTCCGATTTCAAAAATTCCAAGACAGAAATCCGTTTCAGACATCAGGGAACAATTTTGGTCTCGTGTCTGTCTGTCGGTCTGTGTGTCCGCGCATTATGAAACGTGCGACGATAACTTGAGTAAATGTCAACTGATTTTGATGAAATTTGGTAGACATGTTCATTTAACCAATGCCCAGGACGAGTTCGTTGGACAACGTTATCCGTCAAAGCGTTCACGAGCAACGCTCGCGTAAACGTGAACTTCAAATTTAAAATTGGAATTTTAGGTCGGGAAAAAAATCTAACTTCATTTATTCAATGAGACAAACATTTTTTTCAAAATACAATTTTTCAGTAAAACCAACAGCGACACCGCTATGAAGAGTTAAAGATCGCTAAAACTATTAATAGTTTTTACAAAATAAACAATATAACAATAAAGTAATATAACAATAATTGTTATAGTACATAATAGGATGCGAGGAAGCTTTGTGCCACACTAATTGGCAGTCTATTTTCTTATGCATACTCCTCCTGGACGGCTGAACCGATCTGTACAAAATTTGGCTCGGTCATAGTGACAAACCACAGGAAGGTATAAATCTTAAATGGTCCAAATTGGTACACGGGGGTACGGGGTACAGGGTACCAACGTTTTTCCCTGAACGGCTGAACCGATCCGCATAAAATTCGGCACGGTCATATTAACCAACCATAGGAAGGTATAAATCTGAAATGGTCCAAATTGGTACACAGGAGTACGGGGTATGAAGTACAAAAGTTTTTCCCTGAACGGTTGAACCGATCCGCACAAATTTCGGCACGGTCATATTGACCAACCACAGGAAGGTATAAATCTTAAATGGTCCAAATTGGTACACGAGGGTACGGGGTACAGGGTACAAAAGTTTTTCCCTGAACGTCTGAACCGATCTGCACAAAATTCGGCACGGTCATAGTGACCAACCACAGGAAGGTATAAATCTCAAATGGTCCAAATTGGTACACGAGTGTACAGGGGACAAAAGTTAAAATATGTCCTTCAAGATGTATATCGTTGGTAAGCTCTTTAAGAGTACAGTTATTGTTGTTATGTTCTCTTTTGTCGTATTTTTTTTATGAGGGGTCATTCTATTGGTAATATAGGAAAAAAAATAAAAATAAATAAATATTATTAAAATGCACGCTCAGCTCAATATTGCAAGCATTGCACACCTAGTTTAAGTAAAATGAAAAATGTGGATTATTTTTCAAAAATTGTTATATTGCATCAAATGTATTTTTAAGTAAAATATTATATCCATAGAAAAATGTTTATTACCAATTTTTTGCTACCCTGTATGTACTTAAAAAATACTATATTAACCCATTTATTTTTAAAGGTTTTTGACGAATAAAGCAATAACCTCAGGGTTAATAATAGGGATATTTATAAAAATTTCTGAGTTTAACTTTAGGCCAGATACCTGCAAACCAAGGAAGTGTTTACGTAAGGATATGTTGTAATAGGAGGTTACGTGTACCAATAGTCAGTCCTAAGGGGAATTCAGAGTTCTGAGGTGTCAGGTGCCTACATGATGAGTTAACCTTGGAACCAGTTTTTATGCTATGCCCCCTTACTCATCTTGACCCCAAAACCAATATACCTTACTCTAAAAAAAAATATGCCCTTTTTATATATTTATATATATATATATATATATATATATATATATATATATATATATATATATATATATATATATATATATATATATATATATATATATATATATACATGTTATGTAAATGATCTCATTGTCTTAAATTAAATAGATCAAGAAAGAAATTAGATTGAGTAAAAAAATGTTTATATAATAAAAATAGTTGGCCAATAGCTGTGACTAGAATGAATAATAAATCTGATGAATATGAGGAATAATAAGGCGGTTTATGATTTCGTAACGTAAACGCTTATTTAACTATTCTATCTTACGAGTACAAAGTGGCTTGTTGGGGGTGAACAATAAACTAACTACCTTTTTCATTAGTAGCTTTGTAACTAATGACGGAATATATGCATTAAAATTGCAGGTACCATCTCCTGTAACTATGAGTAACATTGCGAATAAACACACTGACCCACTTCGACTTTCAGACAATTAAGTCTGAAGTTGTATATCTATTTGTAAAGAGTAAATTATTTGGAAGCCTAATTAGGAAAATCAAATAAATATTATTGAAGATAATTACCAACAAAATAGATCGAAACGGGTACTTATTAAACATTGCAAGAAAGCGAATCTTGCTATAGAAAGCTTGCTTAAAAGTTGTGGACCTATTTTTAGGTCCATCATTTTGATTAAAGATGGTGTTCAGTTTCATGGTTGCCATACCTTCCAAACAATTTGGACTCTGCTAACACAAAAATTTTATTTAAAAGGGCTTTCCAATCTATTTCTTTAAATTAATTGTGACGACTATGTGATGCACGTTTAAGAGCCAAGTTCTCTTTCCAGAATTTAATCTCGGAAATCGCAAACACTAGAATAGCCAAACTTGGTACAGCGTTTTCTTTGATGATGTATATTTATAATTTTCTGATGATCTATAAGTAAGGCCACTTAAAGAAATTTTTTAATTGTCTATTTTGAATCAAGGTGGCGGTGGACATTTATTTGTTATAGACAATTGTTGTTATTATAATATCTGTCTTTGGTTATGTAATATCTGGAGTAGAACCTTGTAAATTTTGGCAATATATTTCAACATCTTGACAAGGTTATAGAATTTGTGTAAAATCCAGGTATAAAATGCCAGGTAAAATTCATACTTACTTAGTCACTTTATAAAATAAAAATAATATTCACATAATATCTGCGGTGCACCTACGCGAACAATAACCTCCCCATCGTGTTAAAAGTTTTTAATTTGAGAAGAGTCGGATTTAGCATGAGTCAATTTATTTCATTCCTCAAATACATAGCAGAACACAATACTATATAAAAAAATATCACTCTTCCACAATGACAAGGTAGTAGTAGTAGTAGTAGTAGTAAGGTACGGGTAGGACGAACCACTTGTTCGAACCTAGCAATTAGGCATTCATTCGGGCCCTTTTTACTAGCCCCGTGGTAGAGAGTTCCAGCCACTTCACACCATCATACCTCTGTACATTGTACCGCCGAAGCGAGTATGATGCGATCATTAGTGAGCCATGTAAATCAGAGTATCACGGCGAGGGATTGAACCCCGACCTCCAGATCCATTGATGGCTGAGCAGACGTGATTTAACCCACACGGCCACGCCCAAAATAAAAAAAAAAAAAAAAAAAAAAAAAAAAAAAAAAAAAAAAAAAAAAAAAAAAAAAAAAAAAAAACAAGAAATCACGGCCTTATGTCAAAATCAATTAAATTAAATTAAACATAATTAAAAGCGGGTACATGATTTTTTATTCCAATTATTTTCGTTAAACTTGCTGCTTCTTAAAAGCCTACACCATTCGGTAGAATCTTTCCAATTTCACGGAATGTTCACCCCTGTGACATGTTGACAGGAATGACTAAATACATTTATGTTTTTCCTAATTGGATGCCCATTTTGCTACGAGTATTATTTTCATTCAAGGCCTACTCTGCATATCTCCTCTAAATATCAGGGATTGGGCATTAAGGATTGCACACCTTAAATGGAATCTTAAAAATTCGCTGGGATGTATTAGTGAAATCAACTTACTTACTTACTAACACCATGGCGCTTACAGCCCATGTAGGGCCCTGGCCTCCTGCCTGGCAGCTGAATCTGCCCGATCCTCAACCTGCGTACTCCAGCGCCTAATATGCAGGTTTCGCAGATCTTCCTCCACATCTTCAAACCATCTCAGCCTTGGCCTGCCAAGTAGCCTTCGTCCGCCTATAGATGCTTTTCAAACACTTTTTTGCCGGTCTGCCACTCTTTATTTCAGCCACTATGTGAGGATCGCCTAAAAGATCTTCTAGTTCTCTGTTGTTCCTCACTCTCCATTCACCATTATTGCATATAGGTCGTTAGATATTTCTTAAAGCATTTCGCTCCCAAACCTTGAGCAAGTTTTGGCACTCTCTCTGGTTATCTGTCAAGTCTCTGAACCATACATTACAATTGGCCTTATTACAGTCTTATGTATCTGTTTTTTAAATGTTCTAGATATATTTTTTGACTGTAATACCCGGTCTAGGCTGTAAAAACAGCGATTCCCAGCAGTTGTTCTTACTTTGATTTCTTCTACAATAGGACCGTCATCTCCTATTTGTGCTCCCAGGTATTTAAAGCGTGTTACCTTTTCGAACTGTAGATTCCGTACATTTAAAGCCTGCATGTGACGGCCCAAAACTCTTCTAAAAGAAATCATGTATTTTGTTTTATGCTCGTTAACTTCGAGGCCTATCACCTGGGCTGCTGCTACCTCTAACTGCAAATAGATCTGTTCTAGCTCTCTACCCCCTCTGCTTACGATATCGATATCATCAGCGACGGCTAAACTCTGAACTATAGTCTATCACAGATTGTTCCGCCAGGTCTTATATCAAGCTGTCTCATTAAAAAAAAACTTAATAAATAAATAAATCTTGAAATCAACTGCTGTGTGTATATCAGTAATACGGAATACCTCTAGAATTGTAGTGATTGTTATACATAGCCCACTTTAGAGTGAAGTACAGAGTACTTCCCCACAACGAATTTAATTTTTTTTAGGTTATAAATGAAGAACATTAAAAAAAGTATATTCAAATAATATATGGATTTAACTTATTTATTTGCTAAGAACTATCCTGAGAGAGTACTTTCAGTCTGTAAGTGGATGTATTGCGACACGCTTCAACGTGTCCTTGTTATGAAGTTTTTCCCCTTTCACCGCTGTTACACATAACCCAAGTTCAGTCTATTATTTTAGAATTCAGTTAACCTAACATCTTATCAATTCGAAAACACATCTCTATTTATAACTTTCATTGTAAAAGCTACTATTAAGTTCAACCTAGCTTCCGTGTCCTTTGGTAAGCTAGGAAGCAATACTTACTTAGTTCTTTTGGCTATTTTTTAAATATAATTATATAGATAGACTCCAAACTATGATTTGAAGAGAATTATACCTATTCTTAGTAATGGAATTAATGATGTATAATATAGTCCTAGATTTTATTCCTAGAAGGCTTTGGAAACAAAACTATTTAATTAGGAATTTCATTTAATTGCTAGGCCTACATGATAATAGGAAACATAGCCACTAATACCTAGCATGAGCCCAGCGCGGAGCGTGGGGTGAAGGCTAGTGTAAAATATAAATCATGTTCGGGGCGCCGAGGGCCTCTAGAGTCCCGGGTCCTGAACCATATTGGCCCTCCTAGTTCCTCTTCTATCTAGGCCTGGGTAACACTGAGTAAAATTATAATGTTCCTTATCCGAAGTATTAATAATAGGTATAATAAACATATTTTTCCCCACTAAATGTTAACTTTTTTCAATTTTGTCAATAGTTAAAAAGTTACTATAAGTTAATGTCAAAGCTGCACACTTAAAATTATTAAGCAACGATGTTGATAATCTTATCACTCATTATAATTAACCTCAATGATATGAGTACAGAAATGAGTTTTAGGGATATTAAGTTCGAATATGTTGGTATCTAAATTTAACTTTGACTAGATATATTTGTCTTTGTCGTATCATCACTTTGTATTATTATGCAAAGCGCGATGTAAATTGATTTGATACAACTTGCCCTGAGGATAGGTGAGAAGTGAACCGCAGATAGATAGCACAGAGTACTCAGTGCAGAGGGGAGACATAATGGAATCAAGTCGAGATTGTTTACATAAATAAGGATAAGGCTAACCAGGAGTCGAGTATTTGCTTGTTCTGTATGCATTCAATTACCTCCAGCACTGGTTAATTAATACCAAGGGATGGCAAGCCTAGTCTATCTCTGTCTCCTTCCTTCCACCCATCTTCTACACTTATGATGGAACTTGGAACGTAGGTTAAAAATTCTAGTTTATACATTTTTTTCTCGTTAAATTTCCATTTGATCTAACAACATCGTAAAAAAAACTTTCTGGTGCTAATTGCCTACTCTTTCTTTACATATTCGTTTGCAAAATTAATTTTTTGATTTAATTTAACGCTTTGTTCAAAAGATGCACTGTGAAGTATGAGAATAACATTACTCTGTAAAGAGTTACGTTATGTTTCAAAAGTAGTTCCCGCGTAACGTTTTACCATTACAAAGTCTATGAAACAACTATAGATATTGAAATCAACTTTCTTTTATTTATTATCTTCCTTGCATTGTTACTTCACAATCCAACCAATTAACTTGTTTTAAATATGTATATATTCTGTCGATGTATTCTATTAACGAGTCTGTGTCGAGTTTTTCTCTATATTTCATACTTTCATGTTATATCTGCATTTTATTGTATTACTCTCAGCATGCTAAAATATTATTTTATTCATATGTTCCCGTTCCTGTCAAGAATGTAGCAGTATTAATAAATAATATATTAATAATCAAAAATAATCTCAAGTTAACATTGCCTAATTAGACGTTCTTTTCAAAACTTTCATTACAATAAAGTAGTCAGGTCATGTTTCCTCATATATATTACATTTTATTTAAGTTTAGTTTATTAGATTCAGTAAAATATTATTACTTTCTCCCTTTTTTTTCGTGAATTTACAGTATTAGGGATTATATTATACATCAACGCTGGGATAATATGGGTTAAAGGAAGGAGATACAGATATTTTATGTATATTTTCGAAGTGATTATTACTGTGGTAATGATCGTTTTCCCCCTACTTAAAATTGACCAAAACGTAAATAGTCGAACATGGGTTCTTGACCGAGCCTTAATTTCATACTTACTAAATGAACTATGTACTTCGCTTTAGATTTGTAAAGATGCTACATTAATTATGAAATTACAGTAACTAATTACGCCAGACAATCATCTTATCCGTGAATCTATTATAATAGTTGTCTCAAAAATATCCAATTGCTTCATTGTTATTTACGTGGTCTTAAGATCTATAATTATATTTCGTTGATGATATCATTATAACATTAACCACATTTAATTTTGATGGATTATGTTATTTGTTATATTGATTATGTTATTTTGATATGGATTTACACGATTTAAGGTCAGGGGAGTCCAAATGAATGACTTTTTTTTTTTTTAAATAAATAAAAAAATATTTCAGACGTCTGCAGTCTGTGCAGAAGCGTGGACTCAATAAACTACTGGGCCGATATCGATAAAATTTTGTATGAATATTAAAAAAAATAAATGAATAAATAATCAAAAAAACATTCCCCGATGAAAAATAGAAGACATTTATTTTAGCTCTAAATTTAGGGTTGCTACATCCCAAAACGAAAAAATATTTTTCTTGAAAACAGTTACGACAATTTCGATTAAGAAATTCACAACGTAGTCCATTTAAAGAAGAATCTATTCATCTTATAAAAACATATAATGGGTTATCTCGTGAAAAATGTAGTTTCCGAGATTTTGCTAAATATAAACGGCATTTTAAATACTTTTTAGTTATGTTTAATAATAAAGTAATTAAGTTAGACATTGTTGAATTTAATTTCCGAGATATTGATACCTAACCATACATTATATTAGAGGCTAGGTTCGATTTTAAATCGATGTGATCTTGATCGAAATTTGGAATAATAATTAAATTTAACCGTAAAAACCCGATACAACTAACAAATGAAAAATGGACACAATGAACGAAGAACTAAAGGTATCCGAGGAATTTTAGAACGAGTTGTATCTGACAAAAAATGAACATTCTTAGTTAATCAAATTTGTATATGCATTGGTTAAACTGTTAAACTATCCCTTCAATTCAAAATCCTTAGAAGAATAACTAAAGCTCCTTTCTTATGTCTCCAACGTTACCCTTCACAATGACCTCAAAGTCCCCTTTTTCGCGACCTAGCCACCTCCCGATACAAATATTTCCATGACTCAATTTCCCATCATCCTAATTCTTTAATTCACAACCTAACATCACCATTCATGCCAGGTAATCCTCCTCGACACTAAAAAGACAGTGGCCCCGTGACCTATTAAAAATCAATTAATAAAATGCAATATTCTTATTTGTAATACTGTGAATGCTGTCAATGGGCAGTTCCTCACATCATGTGTAGCAAGTCAATATTTAACTTTATTGCTTATGACATGTAGTCTAAGTTCAACCTATCTCTGAAGTTGCAATATTCAAATAAATAAATAAAAAATATGGCTTAACTAAAACCTTATACCGTTTTGTTTAACTTCACAAAATTAAACGATTTATGGGTCATTTTCAAATAAAATGTACCTTTTCTGTCCCAAGATTTTACAATTTTATTGTAACTAAAAAAATTCATATTAATGAAAAATAAAAAACCTTTAGGTTTATTGATCAGATGTCTGTCTATTATTGTATTAATCAGGGTCATTTTATGGCTTATAAGGTGAAAATTTCTTGCTTCAAAAAATTTTGATATTAAAAATTGTAATGAGTGTTACGTCCCACAGTAGTTTTGATAACATGTAATGTGATTTTTATTCTTTTTTTTCATTATAATTTTTTTTTTAACCAATAAAATATCCAAGTTTATATAAATGGGATAGGAAAAAATAAAACTTTAGTACAAAACGAAACAAATATATTTATATGTATGTCCCAAGGGTTTTGTAATTAGTGTTACCGATAAGAGTTGACAGAATTAGAGGGTGAGTATGAAAGAAAGAAGGAGGGATAAGTTAAAATTCAATTTTTTCTAGGGCCAATATATAAATGTGTAATGAGTGTTACCATAATGTAATGAGTTTTACTTGAATAAAAACAAATTTTTATAGGTAGCAGTGTCCAACTATTTTTGTAATAAAGAAGAATTATTTTTTCTTCTTCTTCATAATAAAAACTTTTATTACAATGTACTGAAAACGTATCCTTTACACTTTTGAAGCTTTGAGGAAACATTTATAGATAATAAATGTAACACTCATTACTTTTTTTAAAAAATTGCAAATATTTTAGGTCTAAAAAATATTTCTGGTGGGGTGAAAGAGAATATTTACGTCGTATATACAATTTAGTAATGTTTCATAGAAACAGAGAAATAAAATCTAAAAAAATTCCGTTTTTATGATAGTAACACTCATTACGACAAAAATGTGATTTTTTATGTATATATGTTCATATATATGTAAATGAATTTGAAAACTGACTGTTCTTGAACAAAAATGTCATCCTAAGTCCCTGATGTGTCAGAATAATCAATATTATCATGTCTAAGGCTTATTTTAATTTTCTATAAAGTAGCCAAATTGATTTCCCTAAAGGTACATTTTATTTGAAAATTACCCTTATATTCTTTACGATGAATAATAATTAATAGCGTTTATTTGTTACTACAATGTAGCATTAAGGTTTAACTATTAATAAAAATAATATAGAGGTAGTATTACCTCACCTTCACTATCAGTGTAAAGATAAACTGTACATCTTTTTACAAACGAGTATGTATAACACTCGCATATCACTAAGCGCACATCATAATTCAGTCATTGCAACATGTGAAGGATTTCATAGAGTATTTTAAAACTATTATTCAGGCAAAAAAAAACTTTTATTGCAATATTAATGATATTTTTATCTTCTGAGGATCTTCTATGGTAATAGTTTTTCTTTTGTTTCCTGTATAAAGTTGATGTATGTGCTATACATGAAAGAAGGAGTTACATTCTAGGCTCTATTGGGAAACTTCCGGTTGCTGACCCACTTGATTAATTATTCTTCTTAAACCAATGTCAGATTTACAGATTACTGAAATTGCTTGAATCCTTGGCGCCGCCAATAATCATTAAACTAAGTAAATCTACCAAAATATAAATGATTCTCTATAATAGGAATAGTAATGTTTATTTATTTATTTTATTATATCCTTCTTGTATATTAATAGGAATTTTTAATATTAATTCTTTATAAATAGTCCATTAGAATACCAATAAAAGTCATATAGTTGGTTTTCCTAAAAATATAAATTTAGAGATAGTGACACACCTAGACTACCACAATTGACAAATATAGTCTACCATATAAAAAATATACATTAGATTGTTTTAAAAAATATTTTATCTACGATTGATACGAAATATAAACATTATATCTCTGTTTAGATGCGTAGAAAGTGATTCTTTACGTACTTGTATTCATTGCGCATGCGCGTCTCATAGTTCTGAAGAATTCCTCTTCTTTACCACACTAGTGCGGTAAAGAAGAGGATTTCTTCAGCTTTACGCACGATTAGAGAGTTTGTTTACATTTAACAAGACTAATTTGCTGTTTGTTTAATAAAAGTAACTTTTATATCGAGTTTTTTGTGAAAATCAATGAGTGATTTAAATGATTATGACGAATAAGAGGAGAATAATACGCCTCCCGAAATAAGTCGGCACAAAATACAACTAATGAATTAATGTTATCTTTATCAAAAAAGAAATACGAACTTGTATACTGGAAGTTTATTTCTTTCTGTATTTATTATTTAAATCTAACCATCTTAGATAAAGTACGGTACGCAACTCGTGCGAAAACGACATTTTGCATTGCTCGTGTGGTTTTACCACCCTCGCTGTCGCTCGGGTGCAAACTCCACGCTCGCATGCAAACTGCTACTTTCCGCACTCGACGCGTAATGTACTATTATCTACTCGTGGCAATAAAATTAAGCATTGTTGTATTGTTTTCAATCTGCAAAATGTAATTTTTCTTGATTCATTTGTGTCAAAAAAGAAACGCACCAAAATAATAAAGTGTCAGCAAAATAACAAACAGGCAGCAAAATTTAAGAATAGGTTACTACATCGCAGGTTATGACCTCTCCCATATTCTTCATTTTATATATTTAAGCGTAATATTCTGTTAATTTATTTCTTTTAGCGAATTTCCATTGGAAAAAATTCGCTAATAGAGCCACTGGCATGGTGGAAGTTTGAGCCGGGACTGTGGCCAAAATACGTTTCATGGGTCCCTAAAAAATCACGAAAAAATAGGCTTTACAAAACTTTATATATATATATATATATATATATATATATATATATATATATATATATATATATATATATATATATATATATATATATATATATATATGTAGGTATATGTATTTCTAGCGGATTTCTTGTGAGCACTATAGCTCTCGAACAAATTGACGTATCAAAATAAAACTTGCACCGAAAAATCAAGCTCGTTGAGATGAGGATCCCCATAAAAAATGGGATATTTATGAC
Source organism: Gerris lacustris (assembly GCA_951217055.1). Taxonomy (NCBI): domain Eukaryota; kingdom Metazoa; phylum Arthropoda; class Insecta; order Hemiptera; family Gerridae; genus Gerris; species Gerris lacustris. Next base: position 103,526,263 of record OX578276.1, on the reverse strand, counting down.
GTCATTAACCCCTCCTGATGAGTCTGCAAAGATTTAAAAAAAATACAAAAAATACAAAAAAACAATACAAAAAGTGAGGTATCGCTTCTTATGTATTTTAGGGTCCTGAATCCAAAAAATTAGTTACCATAGCGAATAATAATTTAATAATAATAATAATAATAGTAGTAATAACATCAATTTCTTGCGGATTTCTTGTAAGCAACGATAGCTCTCGAACGAATTGACGTATCAAAATAAAATTTGCACCGAAAAAACCCTAACGTTAACCCGTTAAAAAAACGTTAACCCCTCCTGATGAGTCAGCAAATATTTAAAATAATCCTACCGTGGGGTTCCGCAAGCCGAGCGAATTTCCATTGGAAATTTGTAGTTCAATGTTGTGCTATTTAAACTTCCTTCATAACTACTACCATTGTGTGCGTTATTTTAATTTAACATAATTAAAAGACTTATTTTAGTTGGATTACGGTTTTTAGAATATTGCTTAGTTAAACATAATCGTAATAGTTTAAAAGAAGTTTAAACTTCATAACATTGAACTAAAAATTTCCAATGGAAATTCGCTCGGCTTGCGGAACCCCGCGGTAGGATTATTTTGAAAATACCTTTAAAAATTAAAATTACTTTAGTGCAATTTTTGTACCCTTAGTAGATAAAATATTGTATGTAACTATATGCAGCAAAGGAAACATTCCTGATTCGTTAAAAGATTACCTGCTTCGGTTACTAAGGTGTAAGGTAATTAACATTTTCCTGACTCAGCTTCACCTCGTTAGTAAAATAGTAAATTTCCTGCCTCGGTTTCGCCTCTGGAGTAGATTTGTTTAGCCTATCGCCTTTGGCTTGGAACTAAAACTTGTCAGCATATTTCCATTTTGCTGCCTATTAACGCATAACAATTATTTCTGTTAAATGTCGAGTTAGTATATACTAAAGCTTAAACCATTATTTTTGGGATTTTATTTTATAAAAATAAATAAAATTTAAGGATTTTGATAACACAATTTGTATGTAGAAGTAGCTTTGCCGGGAAAATAAAAAACATCGTTATAGATAAGATTAGTTGAAATAGAATATACAATAACAAGGATTGGATCAATAATGGAGGATGATCTACTAAATCCTAAAAAAAATCAAATGAGTTTATACTTTTGAAGATATAGGTATAAATAAATGTATGTTTTTGCGCATGTGGAAGAAAAACAAATGGACCACCAAAAGGATAATTATGATCTACCATTCAAATTTAATTTAAATAAAATTAGATGAGTAGTTTTTAAGATATGTTGGTTTGCAAAAATTGAGGAAAACAGCGACTGACCGACAGACAGACATGGAACCAAAAATGTTCCCAGATGTCTGACCTGGATTTCTGTCTTAGAATTTTTGAAATGGGAGACATACAAATATTTTGTTATTGCGAACCATCACATAGCTTCCGTTACCTTCAGTATGATCGAGAGCAAAGGATTTTAGCAATTAATAATTATAAAGTTTACAACGAGCACTTTTACACTTTTATCTCACATATACTAATAATTCACTCTCTAATAAAAACGGATTAATTCAATTAATGAATTAAAATTTCAATTAATGTTAAAACTTATTTCCGTTAGTCAGATTATAGTACAAAATATACCTTACATTTATTTCAAAGAATAACTAGAAGAACAAATTATAATTAGTGCACTAAAATTCAAGCTTCTAATTTTCCTTCAAGAGAAGTGAACTTAAATAATACGAGTACAATTGCCCGTGAGCTTAATCGGTAAATACATATCCTTAGATATATAAGTCCCTTTAGATAAATTGTTTTCAGTCAGAGTTTTGACTAACGGTTACTCTTCATTAATTACTGTCGGAAAATCACCATGTTAAATGTAATTATATTATTTAATACAAGGAACCACATTTTTTCAAATAATGTAGCGACAAACTTCTATTTTTTTGTGCGTGGAAATAATAATTTTATGTGAAAATATTGAATAAAAGAGGTATAACATTATTTTTTTAATATAATCATATACTATATTAATGCTATTACTTTTCAGGCACTTATAGATCTCGTGCAAGAAGAGGATCCGAACATGCGCCAATAGATATAAGTGATATCGAGAAGAAGTTAATTCACGAAATGGGTGACAAGGTCTGTGTGTATGAAGACGTCTGTATGGAGTACGCCGATAAAGTTAACAACGACCAGAATTTCGTCCTTGATTGGCAAGATATATTTAGGTAATTATTAACCTCAATAAAATTAATTACATATTACTTGAAATTGTTTAACTTTGTAAGTCACTTAGAATATCCTTGGAATTATGTTTAACAAAAGAGTAGGTCAGTAGTTTTTAACAAAATAGTAGTCACTCCAGTTATTATTTTTTAAAATTAATTATCTTAAATTAATATATAGTTTCAAACGAAATTAAGCATATTTTAGAATCCATGCATCAGGTATTTTCATATCAATTATATTTTAAAAATACTAGCGTTGACTTGGGCCATGACATCTTCAAGTATTACACTTATTCAAACTTTCATTGTAACAAGTCAGTGCCTGAGGTGAATTTTAGTATCTATTTTTACTTGAATTAAAAATAAGTGTGTACATTATAAATCCTGTATTATGTTTTAATAAAAAAATAGGGTATTCTAAAAAAAAGAGGTTGATAATAAATAAGAGGTTTTCATTGCAAGAACATGAATCACAGTGCTACACTGTGAATCATGTTTTCACATCATTATTTTCTGCCTCCGGGGTATTCGACATTAAGAGTAAAACGGATGGTTATGTTTAAAAAGTATAAACACGAATATATTCTCTTATGATTTCAGGCATTACGAGAAATTTCCAAGAGGTAAAAAGGAGTTTTACCTGTTGAGCGTGTTCATGGGAGATATTGTCAAGTCAAGAGACCTTTGCAGTCAACTGGCTAAAAGAGGGAGGAGTTGTAACGCCTCGTGGTCTAACGCAACTATTGAGGAAAGTTCGAACAACACTGCAATTAAACACGGAGACCAATTGAAACATCAAACCACTTCTGGATTACAGGAATATAATCATCAGAACAAATCATTAGAACAACATGATAACTTACATGTTCAGTCGTCTGACCACCAAGTCACTTCCAGTCAAGGTAATAATCATCATAAGCATCACGCTACATCCCATCATCAAAGTCTTCTAAAACCTAACCAGTCAGATCCTAATACTCAACTCAAAGTTAACTCATCTCAGGTCCATCAGACAGTCCATCGTCATCACGTCGAAGTTCACTTTGATGAAAACAACAAGCAACAAGGTCTTCTCATGGGAGAGAATCCTCCTCACCATATCCACCACCCATCCAGGCGAGTCAACTCATAATCACTACTCAATATTTTAATAAATAATTAAGAATTTAATTTTTAATTTTGTTCCTAGACGGTAAAGGAGAGGCATTTGGACATTTCTACAATAATGTTTCGAGAAGGAGTTAAAACGAAAAAGTGATATAATAAGATTTTATTTTTTATGTTATTTCATTAAATGTACAAATTATAGCAATGGTTAATTATTATTGTTCAATCAACAAATGATCATTTATAACAAGTGTATAATATATTAAATATAATGTCATTCATATTGTTGATCAACTGATTATGTAAATAGAGTTTATCATACTAAATTATAATCACTTCGATCATATAATTGTGCCTTTAACTAAAAAGTATTAATTAAAAATTGTACTAATTAAGTTTATTCTACAAATGCTTTGTTGATTTTATTTATTTTTATTTTTATATTATGTATATAAGTACTTTTAAGGATGTAAGATTATAAAATATTCATTATATTGTTACAGTATGACCTTTAAAAATACGTTTCTGTCTTTTATATTTTCTTTTTTTTATCAAAATCAAATATTAACGCGTGTAAAAAAACATTTAATTATTTAATTTAGAAATAATCTGGTGAAAAATAGAGAATTAACAAGTTTGTAACATTATCATGAAGATTTCTAAATATTTTTGTAACAAGCACATCGTGGTTTCAGTTAAATTATATTTTATTTTCAAATAACTTATATTGTAATTGTGAGTATAAATAATATAGCTTAATTTTGTGTTCTTGATCTAAAAACATGTATTATTTTATGAAAGATAGATAAATGTAATGTTAATTTAATTATACAGAATGAATGTAAACTTAAGATATTTCTTTCACCTCTACAAAACTTAAGCAGGTTTTCACAAAATACGACATTTACTTTTGAACTAATTTACTCCTTTTATTTTCACTCTCTATGGATAGAATAATGCTTACTTTGATAATACATGTATATACAGGGTGTATACTAACATGCGTATTTTTCATACTTGCAAAGTTAATTAAAATAAGGAGAGATGACTGTTGATCATGCCATATAGTACTTTCCAGTGCACTGACATATTTTCTGCAGCTACAAAATTTTATTAACTATATTTTGTTCTTAAGATATATTCCTACTCTTAACAATGTTGTTAAATTGAATTGCTATAATAGGCATTCAGGATACAAATTCACTCGTTTGAAGCATTCAAAAATTATACTTTGATATTGATTGCAATAGCAACTAACAATAATTATTAGAGGAAGGTCTTATTTATAATTTTGAGAAGTTGCTTCTGCAATAGACACTTACGTTAATGGTTACTAGCAGTAACCGACACCGAATTGTTGTAAAAAATTGTGATGAGGTCAGTTGTGGTCAATATGACAGGCTTTTAGTAGAGAAATCAATAGACTTCAATCAAGTCTCGAATGCAAGAGTAAATGAACTAATATTAATAGTTTGTTAGTGTTTAGCAAACACTGGTATAAGTTTAAACTAGATTATCTACGAAATGATTACTAAACTAGAAGATGAGTGTAGCTGAATGGCCAAAACATTAAAAGTCTCAAGATGTGGTAATATTTCAAATTAATTTTGTGTACGAAAGCTAACTTTGAAAGAGATATATTTATCAGTCCAGTAATGACCAAACCTTTCTATTGATTGAGACGTAGAAACGCATTATTCGGAGACAGTTGTTCTAATAACTAAATATTACTAAATAATGACTAAATATTTTTGTCCCTTACATTAATTTTAATTCAAATTGTAATTCATTAATTAATTGTAATTTACAAATTTAGAATTGAAACCTAAATTTTTAATCATAACAAATAATATGTATACTTAAAATGCTGTCTTAAACTTCAGTGGATTTTAATTGATACTTCACAGGTTATTGTGATAAAATTCAATATATCTTAATCTGGGGGGCACGGCAGTGCCCCGGCTAGGGAATCCAATCCCGGAAGCAATTTTCGATCCTGGGATGTTGGGACTGCATAATCGAATCCCGGGATTGGCCAAATTCTAACTAGACTGATAAAAAGCCTAAAAGCATGTAGTTATGATGTAGTATTATTTATTTAATTATTATTATAACAAAATAAGCCATATTGATTTATCATTTCATTTGTTTAAAAAAATATTGATAAACATTAATCGCCCTAAAGGAGCAAAAACATTTTACGTCAATGTGGTAAGGTAGGTAGAAGATACGTAAATTAATAAATAAGCTACACAGTGGTTTCTAGGCAATAAGTTTTATATTTAAACTGTTCCATTTGTACAAATAAATGCAGTTTCATTTAAAAACAACAAACAGATAAAAAAAGACTGCCAATTTGTGTGGCACATAGCTTCCTCGCATCCTATCACGTACTTTATTGTTATATTAACATTAAAATTATAGTTATATTACTTTATTGTTATATTGTTTATTGTTTAAAAACTATTAATAGTTTTAGCGATCTTTAACACTTCAAAGCGGTGTCGCTGTTGGTTTTACTAAAAAATTGTATTTGTAAAGAATGTTTATCTCATTGCATAGATGAAGTTAGATTTTTTTCCGACCTAAAATTCCAATTTTAAATTTGAAGTTCACGTTTACGCGAGCGTTGCTCGTGAACGCTTGGACGGATAACTTTGACCAACGAACTCGTCCTGGGCATTGGTAAAATGAACATGTCTACCAAATTTCATCAAAATTGGTCGACATTTACTCAAGTTATCGTCGCACGTTTCATTATTCGCGGACACACAGACCGACAGACAGACAGACAGACAGACACGAGACCAAAAATGTTCCCTGATGTCTGAAACGGATTTCTGTCTTGGAATTTTTAAAATCGGAGGCATAAAAGTTTTTCGTTCTCAAAAGTGAACACAATGCTTCCGTTACCTTTGGTAAGCTCGGAAGCAATAAAATAATAAATATATAAATACATTACATAATAAAATAATGAATTATTATTATACTAAGTAAAAGATGTACATAATCAAAGCAACTAATCATCCCGTAATACGTTTTAGCAAAGCAACAAACAAAACTCTGCATACTTGACATGCACATAAAAAAATTCTGTTCAGGTTTTAAAATTATTTGAATTTATAAAACTTAAGCAAAATTGATATATCACTCCTACATTTTCTAATAGAGCCATTATTTCCATAAAATAAAACTTAAACATAAAACTTAAAATAAATTGTTTTAAAATAAAATTTAAAACATAAAATAAAACAACTAAAAATAAAACTTAAACAAAATTGATATATCACTCCTACTTTCTAAAATTCTTCCTATTTTCAATAGAGCCATTATTTCGTCTGTGCTACAGGTTCAACAGTTTTCATACTTTTTTCAATTTCTTGATTTAAATGTTGTGTAAGTGTAGCTGGATGAATACTTTCCTCTCTCTTACTACCTCCATCAGTCCACACCGCGCAGTCAACAAATCACAGAAGTCTGTGTATACTCTTACTACGCTACTAAGTGCATTCGACTGCCCGACTAATATTTTTGTTTATTCAAGTCATTTGTTTGATTGTTTATTTAGTTCACTACTTATAAATAAATTAATTATGTTATTTATTTTGAAAATCTATTATTCTCTTGATTAAACAGTCTTGAACCAGTCAAAATACCTTTAAATGTAAAACTTTTCAAATCCTGAAATCCCGGGACTGTTACATAACAATCCCGGGATTACCGTGGGGGTAAATCGGCTCGGGATCCCGGGCCAAGTCAAGTACAGCCTTATCAACTATTGGGACCATCTCAAGGCAATTTGGGAAAGAAAATGTTTGAGTTTGTGAGGGAAAATTGATAGGGAGGAGGGACAGACGGGCAGACAAACATCATTTACTTGTACTGAATAAATCAGACCATGTAATACATACTTGGACGAGGGATACTTGGCTACACCTATAATGATATCACAACGTTTTACTGGAGAATTGGTGTTTTAGTTGGGATGGACATTTGTATTTAGAATACGTGAAGCGTAATTTCAGCGTAAAACCCAGAACAGAAATTCATGTACGATCTTCCTCCAAGTCTTTTTCACCAACAATAATAAATGTGAAAAAGAAGGTTAGACGAACTATCATCATTAATGTAGACAAAAAGAAACTAGTTTAGGCCGGGTCATTCAACTTTAAATCTAAACAAACTTTGACATCAAATTAAGTAACAATTCCGAAAATGATTACTTAATCGTAATTCTGTCATGAAGGAAGAATGATTTGAATTTGAGAGAATGAATATCGAGACAAGACAAGGGGAAGGAGGTAAGGGAGTGGGCTGACGTGAGTTTCTCTTACCTCTATACTTTCGCCTTGTTTTTACCGTCACAGTACTTAGCCAACGTTCAAACAGGTACGTACTCAAACTCAGTCCACCGCTCCAATGATAACGATGACTAAATCAATTAAATATATGTTTTCTAAACCTATGTACTAGATTATTTTTTTACTTTTGCAATACTAACATACTTTGTCTAATATAGTGTTAACAATAATATACTTATTATTAACTACGGGAAACAGACAGTGAAAAATACACTCCTGTGCCGGGATCAGGATCCCGGCACAGGAGTGTATTTTTCACTGTCTGTTTCCCGTAGTTAATAATAATTATAATTTGATTTAAATTAAAATTTAACTTTCCGTAGTATGAAAACTACCAAAAACTTAAAAAATTGAATTACAATAATATACTGTAACACTTTGTACTGTGGAATTATATGCTTTAGATGTCTAATAACTTAATAGCTATTATTTAAGTAGCTCAATAAAAACGATATAAGGAAAATTGCTAGGGCCTTGCTTATTTTGATCACTGTCTCAATTTGCAAAAAATGAAGTAAATTTAAAGATGGAATAAAATTAGCTATATTATTAGTGAGCGATCGTGAGTACCTCATTTTTTAAATAACAGAACAATAAAGCTCTAAAACATGTTTGACGCAGGTTATCGCTAATAAGCGTTAAGGTTCGCTAAAAAAAGCAATATATTGACTGTGTTTTACTGTAATATATTGATGTTTTAGTGGAACGAAGTAGGTCATACATATTTTGGAATGTTATATAATCTTAAGTCCCTCAATATCTGATCTGGTTAATTTTCAAATAGTAATTTTTTAGTAAGTTCGTATTCTATTAATTGGTAAATATTTTGAAATTAACTTGCTTATGTTATTTTATAAACATTGCTTTTTTCTGTAAAGAAAAACAAAATAATAATAAAAGAATAAAAGAATAAACAATTAGTTGTTAATAATACTTTAATATATAATTATTCATTATAAATTGTTATTTATATTAAAAGTTATTGAGAAAATATGTTAGATTATAACGATGATGTTAATTAGGAACTCTGATTTTAATAAGTAGTTAATATGTACATATTATGATCATATAGTTAGTTGTACATATTATGATCATTTATTTTACCAATAAGTGAATTAGCTGGTTATTTCAGCATAATATAATTTAATTAATAACAACACATAATTTAATTAATAATTTTAACTCTTACTTCATTTACCATCATATTAGTAATAAATAAGTGGAAAATAACTATTACTGCATCTAATAAATGTACACATACGTAAGAGATTCACATAATAACAGTTGGATAAGAAGATTAACTTATAGAAAAAAGTCGTAAATGGAAATAACAGAAGTATAAAAAATGCACCAACAATGTAGTAAGCTGACAGCCAATTAGCAATAAAGATGGAACGGGTAACAGTGACAAAGCAGTCTAATATTTTCTGTGCCACATGAATCATAAGGTAAAGTTTTAATCCATAATATATATATATATATATATATATATATATATATATATATATATATATATATATATATATATATATATATATATGTGCACATAAACCAGCTAACCCAATGTTATGCAAAGATATATATTACTAAAAAATATTATGCTTATGCATACCTATAATCACTGAATCAGTGACTATTTACCGTCATACTCGTACATTAGAGGTGGTGAGATTATTTTATTTTTTTAAATTACCCTTCATTTCTATTTTTGTAATATTGCCTATTATAACATTTAAAATATTATCATAATAATAATTTCCATACCAGTTCTTCGTTGTTTAATCCATCGAATAATTGCCAAAAGAAAATAAGATGTGACACCTCATGTTTTGGTATTGAAATTCCTTTAATGTAATTATGTGATAGATAGGAATCTTGATTCATTAATTAAGCATATAAGAGAAATTTTTGTAGTAAATTTATTTGATTAAAATCGCATCTAAAATGTTTGTGGAGTATGAAGTTAATGGTAAAATTATATGCATTCTATTGTGGGGTCAAGTAATAATCTTAGGTAATCGGATAGTAATATTCCATATCATTAGTTTGTTTTTGTTTTTTTAAATAAAATAAAATATATAACCTACACTCAAGTTGTTTAAGCTGACCACAGTCGTAGCAGCCTACGCAATATATTGGCTAATATAATATTTTTTTGTTAAATACCAATATCACTTGACCGTTTATGGATCTACTAACATAAATTAGCTAATTTCAACCATTGATACAATTTAAATTGTCATAATTTAAATAATTTTAACCTTTAAAATACTTTTTTTTAGTCACCTTATAATAAATAACCTTTTACAATTACGAATTATAGTTTGTACAATGTGAACTATTGTGGAGTGAGACTTCTTAATGACAATTATTATATAATTCTTATGAAAATAAAAATATAAATAATTTATTTTCAATATATTTACTCTTGAATAATTAATATTAATACTGAGAATTTATATTATTGTTGATAATAATACTTTTTAATCAAAATGTTCATTATAATAGCAAAAAAAAAACAAAAAAACATTAAAAATAACATCAGCCCCATTGAATTAGACAAAGGGAGTTCCTAAAAAGGTAGCATTCTAATTTTACAGGGATTAACCTGAATTAACAAAACAAAACTCCAAGAGAAAATTAAAAAACATTAAAAAAAGAAGTTAACAGTGAATGAATAACTACATAAGAAAAAAACCAAAAAGAGAATAATATTTAATAATTAATTAAGCAGATTAAAACAAATTACTCGTGTAGAGCAACTGTTTGATTAATCAAGTAGAAAGTGCGTGTGCTCATCATCCATTCCTTCAGTTTCACGACTTTTTAAAATTAAAATAAGTTAGTTTTTTTAATAAGTTTAAAATGGAATTGTTGAAATTCACTTTCGCTCCTGAATTTTTTTTTTTTTCATTTAATGGAAGGAGTCACGCATGATAGTGTAAAAAAGGATTTTTCTATCATTTAATTTCCGGCTTTTCATGGCCCTCATTTTAAAACCGGGAGTTCAATTGTTGTCTTTCTCTCCTTCGACCTTTTTTTAAAACTTTTTTTCTATTTTTAATTAGACATTGGATTGTTAAAATTAAATAGAGAAAAAACAAATTAAAAAGCAAACAAACAAAACCTTTTATATATATATTAAAGGAAATTGAAATAATTACTTATAATATTTAAATGATAGTTTCTTGCAATGAAATTACATTCTAGATTTTTTTTAAAATAATTAATATTGTTAAACAATTGGTATTATTGGCTTACAAAATATCAACTCATGTAAGAGAGAAAAATATAACTTACACAAAAATCTAATGAGATGTATAATTTTTATTGTTTTAAAACCAGTATGATGTTTTGGCAATAGATTGATTTTTATCCTTAAACGGCTGGCTTATAGCGTTTTTTCCCCCAAAAAATTCGAAACGCTCTTGCAGAGACTTCTGTCAATATTTTTTTGTACTCTATTTCCTAAAAAAATTAAAACCCTGGGAAAATGGTCAAACCTGAGAGGATTTAAGTTTCTTTCAAACCGGGATAAATTTATAGTAAGCCCACTTATATCTACTTGGAAAAAACCAAATACTTTTACTTAAGAAAAGAAAGAAAAAAAAAAAAAAAAAAATGAGGTTCTAAAGATGTTTAGCAAGGTGGGTATGAAAAGGAATCCACTCGTACGTATTTAAATGTGAAGAAATGAAGCTGATCTCACTTTTTATTTTAATAAGATTCCTCTACTTGCAAGTGGAAAAAAGGCTTAAAAACCTTTATCTTTGTGTATGTTGAGGTAAGAGGGAATATGAAGAGTAGGCGTAAAAACGACGTAATATTAACAGCCTCCCACTGTATTCCAGGTTCAACCCACTTCTATGGGAAAACCAAAGAAAGTGGAGGAGAGCCTGGCTTAGCCTAGGGAATTACCGCTATGTACAGATCCGCACCGGGAGTTAGGTCTTGTAACAAACACTGATGGAAGTAACTACTTCGGCAAACAATCCTCTCATTCACAACGCCTTCTACCTTCAATTGTCTCATTGTCACGACGTATAGGCGTTACATAACCTGTTCGATCTTGTTTTAATTGGTATTCAAATAGAATCATAAGCTATTATGTAAATAATACTATAAGGAGAAAGTAAAGCGGTTTACTGACTATAAATTCAACTTGTATCAATATATTAATGCAACATTTTGTTTTCCATTAATAATAATTCAAATAAACAAATAAGTCACTAACGATTCCGCAAATGTACATAATAAAAATGTATTAATTTAAAATTTATAATTATACTTTATTTAAATATAATTAAAATGAAAAATTGTATTTATTGCAATTATAATTCCTTGGAATTAATTCTGATGAATATAGAAAGAGTTTTTTGTATAAATATGAACTATAAGATTTCCGAAAAAGATTTTCAAGTAATTTGGTTTCAGAGATAATGCTTAATTGTTTCAAAGCGTAATTATACACCAATATAGTAACAGGACCTACAATATTTAGGTCAGTAAATACTTAATAAAGTAGCTGTAGTTCTGCAACAATAATAATTTCCATGTTTCTCATTATTAAGCTTGCACAGCAGTAGGAGTAACGATCTAACAATAAAATACAACTAGATGCGTTATCCAATCTTCGCAGAGATGGTATTTTCTATTCTCTAAAATAAACTTGTGATATTCTATGTATTTTATTATATTTCATATTTATTTATTTTTTAGGCTCGTCGGAAATATCTAAAGGGGGTAAGAAACGATGATTTTATTGATAACGAGTTTTGCTCTTCTATTTCAAGATTCAGTCACAGTGGAAAGTAAAGACTTTAATGTAAAAAAGAACGATAATTACACGTCATTAGACACTTTCAAAAAGTAAGTACAACATACATATTACATATAATTCACGTCAAAACTATTTCAACACAATATTTTTGACGGAGGGAGGATTCAAATTGATTCTATAAAGTAATCTATACTATATATAAAAATGAATGTCTGTTGTCTACCATATTAGTTGGCTCATACATGTATTTTTTTTATGTAGAAGGATTATATAATTTCAAAATTTAAATTTTGGTACACAGGGGTTAAGGGTACGGGGTACAAAAGTCAAAATAGTATCTACCTCTCATGATGCATGTCGTTGAAAAGCTCTTTAAGAGTAAAGCAATTGTTGTTATGTTCACATTTGTCATATTTTCATATAAAAAGGGGGTACAAAGGAAAACGGGAAAAAAATTATTTTTAATTTAAAAAAAATTGGAAATATTACTATTTTTGATCCGGTTTAAATGAAAATTGGTATACGTGGCATTTGATGCCAAGAACGCGATTAACAAATAATTTGAGTATATTTAGTAATTTTAGGGTAAAATTGTACCTAATGTGTGATATAAGCTCAGGTTTAAGTGTAAAAAAATTATTAGTTTTGTTCAGTACATTTTTTCATGGAGAAGGTTTTTTATGATTTCGAGATTTAAAACTAAATTTAAATTAAAATAATTTAAATTACGTACACAGGGGTACAAAAGTCAAAATAGTATATATCATACCCTTCATGATGCACCTCTTTGGAAAGCTTTTTAAAAAGCCCCCCCCCCCCCCATACACGATCAAACAATTTGCGCAAACCTGATGTCAGGCAATTGTAGGTCATACACGTCAATGCGTGGGCTGTTTGCGCAAACAGCCCCATACATGGTCAAAATGTTTGCGCAAACATTTTGACGGTGTATGGGGGCCTTAAGTGTACAGTAATTGTTTTTATGAACACTTTCGTCATATTTTCATATAAGACGGTAAAATGGAAACGCAGGAGAATAATTTTAATTAAAAATTAGAATTCATGTTTTTCGCATGGTCGACTATATATGTTGCTTGCTCCAGAGTAGGAACTCCAAATATCATACATACATCAGAAAACTAAAAATATTGTTGTCTATTTTCTTTTTATTTGATTCTTTTTGTTCGTTAAATTCTTATTAGACGATTTTTAGGGATGAAGAAAATATAATTATTTTCTTTTAATTAAGCTATATTTCGCCCATACCTGGGCATCTTCAGGCTTGAACTGAACTATCCAGAAAATATCGTCTTTGGTACTAACAAAAAACAAATCACAGATTTGGAGTAATAGTTAAAAAACACAACTCGTTAACAATGAAATGGGAGAGTTGTGTTTTGTTTTTTAACGATTACTTCAAATCTGTGATTTGTTTTTTGTTAATACCATAGATGATATTTTCAGGATAGTTCAATTCAAGCCTGAAAGATGCCCAGGTATGGGCAAAATATAGTCCAATTAAATGAAAATAATTATCTTTTCTTCATCTCTAAAGACCTTCTAATAAGAATATAAAAATATTCTTTATCCACTCGCGTTACGCTAATCTAATCCAATGGAGAATCTAATCCGACCTCTGACTGTTTGAGTTTAGAGCATTTACTTCAGGAAGTAGATTTTTCTATTAATAACAACTTATATGGTTTGAATTTAAATGGACTGCATTATAGAAATTTCTTAATAAAAATCTTCGGAACCATTTTCGAGTAATAATGTTTTGCACAATTCTTTAGAGTATTGGCAGATTCCTCCCCAAGTTTAAACCTAAAATATATTTATCGAATTCACCTCGGGATATAATTTTTCTAAACATGTATGCCCAATTTCATGGAATTTGGCCCAGTAGTTTAGGCTTCACGCGTCTGCATCGACGAAATTTTTTTGACTCGGGGAACCTCAGAACATGTAAATCCATCAAAATCTCAAAATCGAATTTTAGTGCCATTACAATACTTTCTCTTTATAATGTATACAATGTATAAAGTAAAAATATGTGCATTATAAAAATTATGAATATTCTTCGACTGCACAATACAGACAATTGTAAATGCCTCTAACAATACCTTGTGGTAATATTTTTTCTAGAATACTATCAGAGTTTATAACTATCAATGGAGGAATTGAAAGTCTTGGGCGAGCCGCAGGGTCTGCATATCAGGATTTAATGCAGTCCTCCGAAGACAGCCATCCAACCAGCCATTACCAAAAAGGAGCTCCTAAACAGTATCAAGAATATTATGGACAGCAGAATACTGGATACAAAGACTATATGCAGCAGCAGAGTAATTACATGTACAATCAGAATGGATATTATTCTTTGAAACAAGGCAATGGCCATCAAAGTTTCGGATATGGAGCTGGTTATGGGTATGGCCAAGAACCTTATGACCAACAAAACTATTATGGATATCAGAATATTGAAAACGGGCAAGTAGGTTATCAGGAACAGACTCACGGATTCGGTCAAGAAAATTACGGTCATCAGAATTATGGATATGGTGAGGGAGGTTATGGACAGTTATATCAGCATAGTAGTCAGGCTGGTTATCCCAGACCCGGTAGTTATCCTATCAGGGGATATCCGAGACCTGGGACTGGTCTATACACGAGGCCTCAGGGATATGAGCCAGGTTTCCTGGACGCTTTAACATCCATAACAAGGCATGACGATCTACGCTGTGTTCCCAGACTTCTCTGCGAGGTGGCATCAGCTGGAAAAGCTTCCTCTTCAGACTCTCAGACATCTATTATACCATTTGCAAACAAGGAGTCTCTAGTCTCGTGAGTTTATCTTATAATTTACTTTTTGTTACCTAAATTATCAATGTTATAAGAAAGGGCAAGGACATATTTAAATAAATTGGGTAAATAGACTCGATGCCTACTAAAGAACTTTAAAAAAAAAACTACCTATTTTAACTATATAAATAAAACTAACTTATAGTTTTATTTATATAGTTTATCTTTAATCTTTCAAAAATAATAATATAAAAAAGGTTTAGAATGGGCTTTTATTCTATTTAAATCAGAATAAAAGTAAGACAAGATAGTCCTAAAAATAAGCATTAATAAATAAAAATAATAAAAAAATCCACAACGAAGCATATTATGGAGTTAAACCATGATGCGGGAATATATTTCACAAATTATCACACAACTACAAATATTATATGTTCCAACAAATATCAAAATATTACAGCAATAACATAAGCAACTGCCTCTCCACGTAAATTCTCCAAGGAATTTTATGACAGGTTTATGTTAGCCCCACATTATTTGACCTTCATAGACATTTCAACATTTAATATAAAAGTTTATAATTTCAGTAATTTTCGGCGAATTAATTATTACAATTTATTTATACAAATCAAACCCGCATAGCACTGAGGTATTGCTATATAATAAATAAGAAGTGACTTGGTCGATACGTAGCAATATTACTGTATAATTAATTAGTGATTTCAGTCGTTTTTTAATAATCTGAGCTTTTTATTAATTTATTTAATTCGATTTTAGAATGAATTGTTCATATTAAAGTAATAAATTAATACTTCCTCTCTTATTAATGTATAAATATAAGAAAGCAGTATTGAGTTTTTTTAATTGATATTTTGGAATTAAATAATTTAAAACAGCTCACTAAGGAAAACAGTAAATGAAATAGCAGAAGTAAGCAAAATGTAGTGAAATGCATTTTACATACACACTTGATCAAAAAAAGTATATTTGGTAATAATATTAGTAGTATTATTGCTTCTTTTATTAATTATCTTCATAATAATAATATTCAATTCAATTCAACTTTTATTTGTTTTTAAAGCATATGCTTTATACAAATGAGTTACGCTTATAATTAAGTTCCTGTAAATTAGTAACAATAAATTTGTACATATAGTGAGTTCATAATGAATACAATATTAGTATAGTATAATGTATAATAAAAATACATAATCATTTTAAGCAATTATAAGAAAACTGGGTTATTATGAACATATAAAAATATATTTAAAGTAAAAATAAGGGCATTTTCTTAGAGGAGATAACAAAAGTAAAAACAAAGCAAAAGAGAGAAACTAATTAAATGAATATAATAATAATAACAGAGATTATGCAATAAATTAAAGTTTTCTTCCAAAGTGAGTGAAAACGTATAAGAGTCGCGTCCTTGACGCCGTGTAGGTAACATCTCTGTAAATTAGTCCTTCTTTAACCGTTAATATTAGTGGTTTCTTTAACTGCAAATTAAATTTAAAAGTGACAAAGTGATTCCTAACGCAGTGGCGGATTAAAGGGGGCGGGGGTGGCGACCGCCCCCCCCCCCCCCCCCCCCTTGATTATACTTTTTTCCAACGACTACCAAATTTCATATCAGAAATGCATAAAAGCGCTGTTTTGAGAGGTAATATTTTCAAAATTTTCCGAGGGAGGACCCCGGCCTCGCAATATATCCTCCCCCCCCCCCCAATATTAAACTTCTGACGACGCCAGACGTCCCGGAGTTGTCCCGGTTTTGGACATTAAATCCCAAACTTGTCTCACGCAAACACTTTTCGGGTCGCCAAAATGTCCTAGTTTTCAATAGAGACACCCATAATAGATTAATTCGTTTAAACAAATCCACAAATTCTGATAATTTACTTTATAAAATAATTTATAGAAGCGTAGTTTTAGCAAAATGTTTGTTATTACCAATCTGAATTAACCGCATTTATTCCAATAAAAATAAGTACGAGAATTTGCTTTGATTCGATGGTCCATCAAATAGATATAATAATAACTTATCTAAATTAATTTACTTAATTTAACTATTTTTTTCTATATATAAAATTTGGTCCGTTGTCATGGGCTTAACGGCTCGTAGATATATAAAACGAAAATATTAAAAATTCCCCTTTTACTTCCGAGCTTACCGAAGGTAACAAACTGTGATAAATTTTCGTTCTCAAGAACGAATTTTTTTTTAGGTATTTTAGACAAAGGGATTAGGTGCACATCTTTTATTGTGTTACAATAACTATACTTTTAAGTTTGTATTATATTTTTTTAAAAAAAATGTACTTGTGTTAATGTTCATCCTTTTCTTCCAACAAACTACACCATATAATCGAGCCAAAAATTACCCTTTTGTGACTAAGTAATAAAATCAAATTTTACCTCAGAAATGCATTTAAGCGCTGTTTTGAGAGGTCATATTTTCAAATTTTCCCGGACCCCCCGCTATATGCACCCTACAATAATTAACTACTAACGACACCTATGACTTACGTTTAAGATATTGGACTGCAGTCGGGGGGGAGGAATCCTGAGAACTCCCCCCCCCCCCCCTTTCCTTAGGGCTTTCCATACTCCCGAAACCCCTTGGAGGGTCAGATCGCCACCCCCTAGATGACACCCTTAATCCGCCACTGTCCTAACGTCCCTAGCTAGATTTCTGTGCAATAAATGGTTCATAATAATAATATTTGTAATTCATAATATTCAATAAATCATTTGTAATCGGGATATCATTATAAGTGTCGTTTATTTATTCAATTTATATCAAACATTGAATAGTCCTATTCGTTTCAAACACGCTTATCCTTGTGTGATTTCAAAAAGCGTATCCACAGCGGGATAATTATTTTTTATTTTCGTCTTTTCCTTTCTTAATGTATATTCTATTTTTATAACAATGTCCCCAACCGGCTCTTAGTAAACAGGTCTAAGAGTTTTGTTAGTGTTAAAGGTTTGTTTACAGAAATAAACCTCCACAGCTATAGGACATCGGATGACAGGGAACGGTGTAAAAATGGATTAACAGGACAGTGACCAAAAAAACAACACCCTTTTCCACTGCAGGTGCTTGTTGAAAAAACCATAAATTGTAGAGAATATTTAGAAAAACTCTAACCCTGTTTCAAAGACCTTGTTAATTCTTGTATCCCTGTTATGTTAATCAATTACTGTGAGCAGGGAGGTTTAAGCATACATAATATAATATGTATTCATAGAATAAGTCTTTATTAAAATTTAAAGAAAAAAATAAGAATATAAAAAAAAAAAATGGAATTTAAAATCCCATTAATCTTCTTTATCCAAATATTTCTTAGAAATATGTAGGACTTGATAAATTGAGATGAAATTACAGCTATTAAATCGGTATACAATTTAGGGAGCCTTGCAAGAACTCGAGATTGAACCAAATCATTTGCATGTAAAGAAACAAAAATATATCTTAAAAAAAAATAGGAATCTTAAGGCTATCTAAAAAGCACTTTTTATACACTGATTAATATATTTTTACACAGTTGTCCTTTGAATTTATTCATATATTTCATCAGAATTCTATCCCAAGAAGTTTTAAAATTCCGGCCAAAGTAGATATAGGTGAAGAGCGATTTTTTATATCAGTGTGAAATTTTAATTATATTTTTGGAAGGTTAATATGATTGTATAAAAATAAATATATCAAATATGGTCGGTTTTTGTAGTAATATATTCATTTATACTTATATAATACTAACATACACAAAAGCTTTCTATTTTAAATATTTCAATACGTGGCTAGTACAAACAAATTTAAATTAATTCGTGCGGTGACAAAGTTAGGATTATTGTATTATTTAAATGCTTAAATGGTGTTTTTTATGTTTAGATTGCTGACTGTTCTTAATTTTGTGGACGATTCCCCTTTCATGACCTTCGGTCGAGCTGCCCTTTTGGGATACACAGCAAGAGGGGATACGAGAGCATGTCTTCAGGCTTATCCGACATGTCCCAGAGATCCTGACAGGTTAGTCGAATATCTTAATAATCACAATGGAGGATTCTTTAGGTTCTTTCAAGGAGCACCTGGCCAGAGTGGTCCTCAGTTCAACAGACCTTACTATGATCCTCATAGCTATCCATCAGGATATTATAAGAAACAGCGTCCTCAAAGCTACTACGAAGGCCAATACTCACCACACTATAACCAGTATAGAATTCTGACGAAACCAGAAATACATTCTTCAATTCTTTCTGACTATACTTTTCAATTTCAAGATTCAAATACAGACGACTTCAACAAACCTCTATCCAAAAGAGGAAAAAAGCTTTCGTTTCCAAAGGATAACCCTAAATTTGCCGTTGCCAAGCCCCTGGTTACATACAACCCGTACCAGCCAAATGATTATCCGTACAGAGAAGATTACCTCAATCCTTCGAAAGGTCAATTCAGCCAGAGGCCTCCTGTGCACTTCTTTCCAGATAGAACTGGTACTGGAGAATTTCTTTTGGATTACGATAAACATTATTCACATAACAGCAATAGGGTGCCAGTACATTTTTACAGCCAGAGTAATCGGAATCCGAAACAAATATCATTTCCTGATTCCACAGCTTCATATAGCAATTACAATAAGATGATTTTTCCATTCTAAAGGAACACAAGGCCGAAAAAAACCTGAATTTCATTATAAATGTATACACTACCAAACTGTAAAATTTGCTACATTTAAAAGTCATTAAAAATAGGACATAATAGATAGAAATTATGTATTTTATTTAAACTTTTTTTTGAGTATGTAAATTTAAATATATTGTAGTATAATTTCTACAAAACTAACCTAAGGCACGTAAAGACTGACATAATAACGCAATAAGGACATAAAATAGATAATAAAATGTTTTTAATAAAAATATATTCAATCATATATTATTTATTAGGGTCTGCATCTTCGGATGTAAAAGCCTCCCAGAATAGAAAATTGAAATTAAATAAAAATAAATTAAAATTAACTATATAATAAATACTTATTATGAATATGGATATGTGTATAAGCCTAGACGACCCTCCACGCGCTGTTAAACCACAGAGTTAATGTTAGTTTATTACTATGAATCAATTTAACTATTTATTTATTTTTAAAAATTGTTTGCTACTGCAATGAAGGAAAAACAGATTTAAATTAACTAATAAGTTCCTTGTTTTTGAGTTGTAGTGAAGATCCTTTTAGGGTAATAATAAAAAACGTCGATTATCTACGGCAACGTTTCGGCAATCCTGCCATTCTCAAGCCTGAAATATAGTTTATTTGCTGTCAAAAGTCGTTCCATTACCAACAATACATCAAGAACTAACTTACAAGTGTAAACTCATACCTAAAAATCGGTGTTGTGAGGATCGTTAAGGTGGTAATACAAAAATTTTATTAAGGTACAATAATATGTTCCGTCGTCAACATTCTATCATCTCCTCCACAACATCCTGTCTAAATTGACTTAACATAAACTACGTCCGTAACGGGACAGACTAGAGATTCAACATAAAAAATAATAATAACATAAAAAGAGACTAGTAACACACGTATTTAAAAACTAACATCTATATAAATTAACAATCAATGGTAACTAGAAGAAGCCAACAACTCTTATCACTGATTACATATCACAGATTATGAGATCTCTTTCTAACTAAGAGATAACATCACTTTATCTAAACCAAAAACCATTACAGTACACAAAAGCTAAATTAATTGATATACTCAACAAAAGTAATTCAATTTGAAAAAATAATATAATATACTCTGGTATAATCATAATGTGATTATGAAGTCCCGTGGCGGGAATTATGATTTGAACAAGTGTAAATGCCACTATAGTATTTATTTAGTGATCTTGAATCGGTTTTTATGTTCACCGTGGATTCGGATCTAATCGCAATATTTTCCTTGTTTTTGTTAAAACACTACTTCTTTGAATATGAAAAATTATTTAAACAGTATATATAGGTATGCAGCCAAGCATTCATCATTTGGGTACCATCTCTTGGCGACAAATAAATTTTTTTAAACATAAAAAATTCTTACTTAGCAATATTTTATGTATACTAATAGAAAAGTAGAAAAAAATGTACAAATAAATTATTTCCATATACATTATTATTTTTCTTCTCTATTACCCGTAACATGCTATTTTTTTTTTTTTTTTTTAAATACTTTTAGGGTCTCATTTACCATTTAATTTGTAATACGGGTTTTCGTTCTTCCTATATTTATAAGTTCCGTTTTAAATCATAGCATTAATAAATGCTGACTTGCCTGCTAAGTTTTGAGTTGCAGTTGAGTTTTTAAATTAATCGCATTATACTTAATTTTACTTTATTTAACAGACGATGTGAGGAACCTATGAGTCACACTAATTTGTAGGCTTCTTTTATGAAAAAAAAGGTTGATACTCTTCATTAATCGGAAATCTGGATTTTATTGAGCTAAATAGAAATTAGATCGGATAAAAAAAAAACTTACTTAAAGATAGCTGGGGACTCAATACGCGATACTTATTTAATTATACATTTAAATTCATTTATGATTAAACTATACATTTCATCACGATTTAAATCAAATTTAGTAAATGTTAAAAATAAATTTTAACATTTCTACAAAACAAGTTGTGTTAACATTTTATTATTTCAACTTACCTTAGTGGTGCGGTACAGTTATGAGTCATAACAGTCATGTGTTGTGTCATTTTGAAAATATCAGTCAGAAATACAACGGTCGTACTTATTGTGAATCACCTTAGTGCGTCAGAAAGCATTTGCTGCTTTGAGTTATTATTTTCAACCGAAGGACGACGTGTTGCATCGTCCGGTAACTCAGATTCATATAGAGGTGAATGTAAACAATTACACTAATTAAAACAGTCCAACAATAATTAGAACCAGGGATCGAGCGCTTATGGCACTGGAAAGGAAGAGCGATTTTTTTTAATGTGCTGGAAAAATGAAGAAATAATTCCATTTTTAGGTATATTTAATAAAGGTATTATAATTAGGGTTTGGATATCCTATAAGTATAAAGCCGAAGGTTGGAAATTAAATTTTATTTAATAAATATAAGCAAAAACAAAAATAACTATTTAAACCTTATTATGGAGTTCTACAAAAATAACATTAGAACCTTAAGAAAACTATTAAAAATAACTATACAAATTGTTTTTTTCCTTGAATAAATTCATTTTCATCGATAATTGCATCATAATCTACTTCAACAAATTCAAAACCAGCGTACCCTTCAAGAGGATCAATACCAAATATGTAATCATGATGTTTGATTTTCATTTTGAACCATTTGAAACTTGCCTAACATACTTATATAGTACTTACGTAATTTATTAGTCAAGTTTAGTTGAAAAAATCGCCAAACCACATCTAGATAACAATGTGGGTTTTTAAATATCATATCAATAATCGAGCAGTGACCCGAAGACGACGGCACCGTCTTACTTCGTAATAATTTGTTATTGATAGGGCAACCACATTTATTAAAAAAATTGAAGGTTTGTTTTGATTTGTTGGTCTTCAAATAGATATAATAACTTAATAAAGGCCGACAATTTTATCAAAACTAAACATTAATGATTCATAAATTTCATTTATGCAATCGAGTAGTGTCCCGACGACGATTGATTTGTTATTGCTAAGGCAACCACATTTATTCCTATAAAAATAGACTGCCAATTGGTGTGGCACATAGCTTCCTCGCATCCTATCACGTACTTTATTGATTTTATACTTTTAAAAGCCATTATTGTCTAATTGTTTCTATAGTTGTTTTTTTTAATCTGTCAAAATTATTTAGATTTTTTACATAAATTAAAGTATCAATTTAGCAAAAATTAAAGAGCGCAGATGGTTCAAATAAATCTAGGGCTATCTGCGAACTACTTTCAATAAACTATAAAAGTATTTTTGAAGCAATAGGTGTAAATAAATGTATGTTTGTGCGCATGTGGAAGAGAAACAAATAAGCTCAGAATGTTGAAACTTATATGGGACTGACAATGAGCTAATTATGATCTACCATCCAAATTTCATTAAAATTGGAAGTGTATAGTTTTTAAGATATGTTGGTTCGCAAAAATTGAACGACAGACCGACAGACCGACAGACCGACAGACAGACACGGAACCAAAAATGTTCCCTGATGTCTGAAAAGGATTTCTGTCTTGGAATTTTTTGAACTCGGAGACCTAAAATATTTTCATTCTTCAGAACGATCACATAGCTTCCGTTACCTTCGGTAAGCTCGGAAGCAATAAAGGTTTGATTTGATTTGTTGATCTCCAAATATATGTAATAATTTATCTAAATACTAGGCAAAAATTTTATGAAAATTAAAATGATTAACATTACATTTTTGATTTGTTGCCAATAAAAATAAAGGTTTAGTTTGATTTGATTTGAAGGTCTTCAAATAGATATAAATAACTTATCTGCATAGTGGCCGACACTTTTATCAATATAATTAATTAATAACATAACATTTTCGATTTGTTATTTATTTGAAAGCTGTCACTTTTTGATTATGACGGGTAAACAAACAACTTTCTTAATCCTAGATAACAGGTTTAATTTTTCTGCATCTGTACTTCTTTACTTATAAATGACCAAGGTAAAAACCTTAACAACCCCATCGATCTTGGGCTCATTTTTCTTCTCTCACCGTCCCCTACATGAGGTTATATCGATGGCACGGTATAGATTCGATTTCGCCGAGATCTCAGTTACAGAGATTTGTCCTTTTATAGGTTAAAGATATATTTAACTGATTCGATATCAATAAAACACGTTTTTTTCATAGATTCAAATTTAATATAATACATATTTTTAACGTGTAATTGCTATAAAGAGGTTCTTGAGGGGAGTATTAGCATTCTGTCAGATAAATGAAAATAATTATTCATGAGATATTCTCATCTTCTGGGCCAATATACCCGATTCTAACGTAATATTTTTGAAAGTTGATAAAAATAGCAGTGTTCAAGGGAAAGAATAAGGCAATAACACTAAAAAAAGACTAGCGGTTCTTTCTTGTTGTAAAGCTGATTCCGATATTATTTGTTTGACTCGAGGATCAGATATGCCAAGCGACCGGCAGGCTCAGGGAATAAAAAGCGATTTTTCGTCTTGGATAAAAATGAAAAAGGGGAAAAAATGCCCGAAAGAGTATGACAAAAAAAGAAGAAAGAGAGGGGGGAGGGAAGAAACGGAAAGAAAGGACGAGAAAAAGAGGGGTGGATGGAAAATAAGGAAAGATCTTTTTATCAGGGAGTTGAGTCTCCAGGGGTTGGGGGCGCATTGTCAAGCGTAATATCCCTGGCCTTTGTACTGAAACCCATACATAACCTGTAATTAATCTTACCCTGTAAATAGCAAATAACACCTAGCCCTCCCTCTCTCGACTCTTCAAAATAAAGAAAAAAGTAAATAATCTTCAGAATAATGGGTTAAAGAAACCGGAGGTTTGAACACTCCCACGATACTTGCGCCTCTACAATGCCGGAAAATTAACAAAATAAGAACATGGAAGAGGGTTACTTTCCCTAAATCTCCCCTAGATTCCTCGAATCTAAATCCAATTTCAATATAATTTTGTCATTTCATGCATATTAGACTCACTCAAAAGAATTACCTAACACAAAAAAAAGTTAAAGAAAAATAAATCAATACTCTATTTATATTATTATAATTCCAACAGGCTTACTTCAAAATTTGGTTTTCAGTATATTGTTAAAATTAGGATTTAATTTTAAAAAGATATTGTTGTTGATGAAGCTTCTTGTTACGGATTTTTAAGCAAAGAAAGACGATCTCGTTTTAATTAGATGTGAAAGTTTAAAAGTAAATCTCCCTGTAATGGTTTGCTGAAATGTAAGCAGTGAGTAGCGTCTCCGTGTCAGTTTGATGGATACTTTAAGTTAAGGAGTTTTAGAATAAACCAAGCGGAGTTTACTCTAAGATGAAAATGTAAACAAAGAGAGTATTAATGGTGTCTCTAACAGGTCTGCTCTCTTCATTAGCATGCTAATGCCTACAGGAGAACTCATAATAAATGCACCCCTTTTCCTTATCTCAATCTTCTACAACTCTGAGACGTCCTAGCGCTCAAACAGCCTAAATCTATTAATAATGCGGCTTCTTATTCCATAGAATTAAAAGGAACAAGGCCAACACGCTTTTGGTAAAATCTTGCAACTTCATTTAAACTTTTGTATTTATAATAAAATAGAAATCAAAAAATAATAATTGATGACTTTTAAAAAGTGAGGACAGCAAATAACTATGAGTGTACATAATTATATTCTCATTGTTGATTCATATTTAACTTGAATAAAGTTTAGATTAACCAACTATCTTTGTTACTCAAACTTTTAAATAACATTCATCAATTGTCATCATATGCAAAATTTCAGATAAGGCCTGAAGATGCCCAGGTTTGGGCGCATTATATTATTATAATTAAAAAAAAATTACAAAAAAACAAACAAAAAAGCTTTAATTATCTTACGATAATACTTGGTGAGAAATACCTTTGGCACTAGCAAATTTTCTATTATTTTATTTTTTGTTTCAAATGTGATATAATCGTTTATTAATTATATTGGTATAAATGCCTCGTCTTTAAACTGATATAATAAAATTATAAGAATGAATATAGAGGAGACATAGATAATAACGTTTGTTGAATAGAGCGTGGGGATTCTATTTGGTTGATCGGAGAATAATCAAGGTCTGTTAACTAGTCATAATGCAAGTCAGCATAACACCTGAAACCTTATCTCCTTTCAATGCAAACCCGCTTATAACTTAACTAACCTAATGTAAGTCCTCCCCCTATAACTAATAGCTTATATGGAAAATAATCTATAGATAATGAGTTACAGGTTGAGGGGTTGCAGCAGTAAACCCTTAAGTCAGCTTGCTCAAATACCATCTGGATCCATTATACTACATACTGCACAAAATCAGAATAAAGAGTTGTATATAGGTAAGACTCCCCGGTTTAAAAAATACGCGGGACAGAGTTACTCAGCACTATTCAGTACGTTCTCTTCACATTATTGTGTGTACCTACATAATATCAGGGATATAAAAAGAGTTTCCATTGTGACATTTTTTTACAACTGCTCCGTACAAAAGAATAGACAGCTATTAGATGACACAAGAGTTACTATGCAGTAACACCCTATTTTTTATTATTTTAAAGCCGTTAGGGGAAAATATAAGAAAGTTGATAGAATCAATTCAAATCTATTGATAATATATGTATATGATAATATTATGTGGAATATCATATTAAGGATATAAAATATATGATTCTAAATAAAATCTATAAATCCAATAATCACTTAAATAGTTGTGTTAGAAATATATTAATTAATTTACGTAGAATAAATCTAGAAATAATTGAAATAATTAAACAAGAAGAATTTAAATATATTATTTTACTGCCAATAAATTGTTTTAATTTATAGGATCAATTTAGATTACTGTCCGTCAAAAATTTGAGTTGGAATATTTTGGGCGTAAAGTATATATGTATAAAATATTTACACACAACCATATACACGTACTAACTTCTGCTTAAATTGTATACATAAATCTATTATTGATTATTAAAAGTCTTTAATGTCAAACATTAATCAGTCCCTCCTAAAAAGATTGAATAAAGTGGACAATTTTTTGCTTCTGAGCTTATTAGTAAGGGATGCATTGTGATTGTTCTGGAGAACTAATTGTTTTATGTCTCTGATTTCAAAAAATCCTGCACAGAAACCCGTTTTAGACATAAGGGAACATTTTTGGTCTCGAATCTGTTTGCCTGTCCATCATTATTACCTAGGTATATTATATATCTTAAAAACTATTTCATTTATAGTTTTATTTTCTTTTGTCAATATAATTATTTACTTATTTCTAAAGGTAGTTTATGACTTAACACTCAAGCAAAATGTATACATTTATTTACCTATTATTTGTTAAAAACCAGATATTATAGGACTAAATTTTGCTAAATTGAAACTTTTATTCATGTAAAAAAACAAACAAATTTTGACAGATTTATAATAAAAGGAAGAAAACAATTATATACATAAGACAATAATGGGTTGTAAAATCATAACAATAGTAAAGTACCCGATATGAAGCGAAGAAGCTATGTGCCACACTAATTGGCAGACTATTTTTTTAATAGAATGTTAATCACTACGTTTAATATGACTGTTAATTGTTCATGGATAATATAAGCTGGGTAGATTTACATTTTTGTTTGATTGAAAAAAAAAACAAATACGAGTGGCAATACTGAGAGAGCACGGTTGATGATGTAAATCAGTGTGAAAAAGAATCTATTCATATATACCACCCCCTCCATCCACTCAGTATAAGCAACCCTCGCCTCGCGGCAATATAGAACTCGAGTAGTCATTTATATTCCGATCCTGCACTTCGCTAACAATCTAGAGCAGTCTGAAAGAACGAAAAATCCGAGATTTCTTTCGTTTAATTGGGAACCATTAGGACGCAGGTGTCGAAAGCCTCAGGCTAATTGCGAGGTGTAAGCGACGTTCGCGTATTAATTAGGAAACGGTGCTAAGGGCCCTTGATGGAAATCTGGTGTAGGTTAGATATTAATAAGCCCTATATTCGGTCGAGCGAAGAGCCGTCCAAGCGGCACAAAGCGGCCAAATGTCACCTCTTCTAACCGAAGGGTGAAACCAAAACCTCTCCAGATGGTTATAATGCTTACGCTACAGGTTATCTTATCTGTCTAATGCGTCGCCTTTTCGACCCTGACCTGTCACTAACTTAGACATGAGAACAATAACAGTGCGTATCCATTCCATTTGCTGGCCACTTGGCATTTACAAGACAACTGCTTTTTTTTTTTTTTTTTTTAATCTATAACTCCGAAAATGCTACCTTAAAAAATGTGATTTAAAATTGTTTTTATTTGGTTGATTACATTAAATAATATATATATTCGGGTATGTATATTATATTACTAGGTGTAGGTGAAGTACCTGGGGTTACCCGGGTGTTTACCAAAATCAATATACTGGTGAATAAAATAAATATATTTAAATAAATTTATATATTTATATACAAAGACCTACAACATTGGAAATCAGACATAAAAGTATATTAAACATTGTGTGAACACAATATAAATATCGCACGTAAATGATCATAGCAGTCATATAATAATTATATATATTATTATAATAAATAATAACTATCGTATGTGTAGTATCATAGTCCTATAGTTCCTTATTCCTTGGACCGTCTTGCTTTCCCATATCTATGTTTCTATTGTTTATACCCTGTAAAATTAGTTAATTAGGCTAATTTTTTCAACTTCTTAGTTAAAGACTAAGCAGAGCTGTTGCCCAGCAGCTCAAATTTCAATACGATATTTTTTCATTTACATCCCACGTGCACTCAATCCGCGGAATAATAAATCAATTGTTTAAAGAATAATTTAATTACAATTAAAAGAATATTAAACATTATGGTACTTCTTTAGATTGTTACTCCCTTTTTTTTATAATATAAATGACTTTGACTAAACAACTATTAGGACAAAGCGATGTTTAATCCAATGTACGTTGGGACAAAGGAATATCACACTTCTGTTTTTATAAGGGGAGTAACAGTCTAAAGAAGAACATTCCGTACACCTTCTTCAAATTGTTACTCCTCTCATTTTTATTTTTAAATGGGGAATAACAATCTAAAGAAGTGCCAAAAAATGAAAGTAATTTTTACATAATACATGTGACATGATATAAATAAAAATTAAAACTATATACTCCAAATTTCTCAGCCATGTTTTGAATATCTGTAGTGGACCCGCGTTAATTATGTCCAACTTGTTCAGATGAGTTCGGCCGTCCACGACCGATGCCTCAAAAGATCTGGATTTTGTGTGATTTTTCGGGTCTATTTGGCCAAACTCCCTGATCTACCCCTAGAACAGCTACATTTTTAAATATCTATATTTAGACCATTTAGATTTTTACAGATGAGGAGGAAACCTACGTCTGTTATAACCTTCATATAATATGTACTTTTACATTTACTTCAGATATCTCCTCGTGCTAAATTTTATAAAAATATTTTATTGCATATATTTCTTTAAAACTAGTGTTTATGTTTAATATTTATTTAAACCATAACGTTTAACGAATATGGATTCTGAGGAATTAATTAATGCTGCCCAAGAGCAAGTCCAATTTTAGGATTTGTGATACTAGCGTCACTATCGAAGAGATATTCATAGACTGTGGATACGAATTGCTGAAGAAATGAAACTTCAAGGTTAGTTACCAGTCAATTAAAATATATTTTTTTAAATCAATTATATAATTGTAGTAATTAAGAATTGCTGTTTGAATTAATATTGCTTTTAAGCTTATCTCTAAAAAAAATTTCTCAATCCTCAGATAATCTCTTTAATATTATATTTGTTGTCTATATTCTAGGGTCTTTAAAGATGATGTAATGAGGAACAAATATTTTAGTATCTAGGGGCACGGCAGTGCCCCTGCCAAGTCGAGCACAGCCGTACTATAGTTTAATGTACAAATAAAGGAAAAATTTAAAAATCTGGTTCTTTGTCCCTTTCAAGGCTAATAGAACGCCTATTCAAAATATTGTAAAATATTAAAAAAAAAAAAAAAAATGTAAACATACCAATAGAGCTATCTAGTAGAGAACTTTAAAACTAAAAAGTAATATTGAGAAAGTTCGTTGAGGTTGATTGACAGAATTGATTGACAGTTATCTTAAAGTGCAAACATATTTACTCCAGATAATTTTATTTAGTTCAATTTGAACACCCACCGAGTTTTGGTGTGTATTTGCCAAATCAGAAAATATTTTTAAATTTTAACGTGGGTAGAGTGATTTGGCAAAGAGAATAGAGAGGGACAGACAAACATTGTACTTGCACTGGAAATTAGACCTTGAAGAACTTACTTGGCTACAACTATGATCTCACAAAATTTTTACGCGAGACTTGGCTTATTTTTTTACACTAGTGTTTTTGTTGGGATATTAATTTATTTGCAATATTTCGCCTAATCCTGGTGCGTAAGCAGCATTGACTTGCCAGTTTTCTGCAAGGGAAGCAAATCAGGCTGCAGATTGTGTTGACAGAGCAACAAATGGAGTTATACGCTCTTTAACTTCATTGGCAGCTTCTATATCAATAATAATCAAAAGTCTGTATATACCCTTTCAATTAGTTCAGTGTGAATTGTGGATCCTTAAGGGTAATATGAAAAAACTCTCAATTATGTAGCAACGTTTCGGCCCGACAAGCCATTTTCAAGCCTAGAAATAAAACTTTATTTAGAAAAACGTCATGATAATACATTACTATTGCGAAGTTTAATTAACTAGTTTCATAAAGTACCTGTAATATAATTTAGTGAGGATCGTAATGGTTGTGTCTTCAAAGGTTGTATATAATTCATGGAACAAAACATCGTTCCTTCGTCAAAGAATAAATAAAATAGTTAAAACATCTCCTCACTCGCAGTCTGAACAGGTATGCACATAGCAAATAATTGAAGCGAGCGTAGCGAGCTTCCTACATTCAACGAAATATGCTCCGTGTCTGTCTGTCTGTCTGTCTGTCTGTCTGTCTGTCTGTCTGTCTGTCTGTCTGTCTGTCTG
The DNA here is from genome assembly GCA_951217055.1 of Gerris lacustris. Lineage (NCBI taxonomy): Eukaryota > Metazoa > Arthropoda > Insecta > Hemiptera > Gerridae > Gerris > Gerris lacustris. The sequence continues at coordinate 103,495,233 of OX578276.1, read as the reverse complement.
TCTGTCTGTCAGTAACGTTCACGCGTGTGACGATAACTTGAGTAAAAGTTGACCGATTTAGTTGAAATTTGGTATACATGATCCTCTTACTAATACTCAGGCTAAGTTCGTTGGACAGCGTGATCCGTCCAAGAGTTCGCGCGCAACGCTCGCGTAAACGAGAGGTTCAAAAATTAAATTGGAATTTCAGGACGGGAAAAGATTCTATCATCATCTATTCGATGAGACGAACATTTTTTTCAAATAACATTTTTTAGTAAAACCAACAGCGACACCGCTATGAATTAATAAAGATCGCTAAAACTATTAAAGCGGGCCTAAACGTTTAAAATAGAGAAAACAACCTTTTTACCGATATCTTACGTTCTTACGTAACGATTTTAATAAAACTTCATAGACACTATCTGATGCACAATTGAAACAGGCATGCAAAATTTCAATTTGATACATGCAGTAGTTTGTTTGTAGCAAAGAGATACAAATTATAAATATTGAAATAGAGATGTGTGGTTAGTGGAATAGTAAGAATGCGGGGTGGTTCCCTTACTACTAGCCGCTGCACTACTACCAGACCCATTATCTATCAACTCATCATGATTCACAATAATCTTTTTTTTCAATATTCAATACATATTTATTACTATACGCTCGCTTCAATGATAGAGCCACGCGATGCCTAGTATAAATACATTAACTTAACATTTAAAATTGACTAGAATAAACAGAAATAACATTAAAAACAACGGACATTTAATTCAACAGTAATAGTTTGGTAACTCGTAGTATTAAAATGTATATATTAATAATTTGGGTGTCCTCAAATTTAAATTTGTGTTTGGTGGCTAAAGCGTGACTAGATAATGCAGTGTTGGAGCTTCCCTTACTCTCATCATACCTGTGCTGTTTAATGTGATTGTTAATTAATTGACTACTTTCCCCAATGTAGGTTTCATTGCATTGGCCACACGGAATTTCGTAAATTGCCCCGATGCGATGGTATTCTCAAAAGGTATTTTGTCTTTGAGGTTATGGTATAATTGTCCATTTTTATCAAGTGGTTTGTAATCGAATCTAATATTCGGGCAATCAAAATTTATACAATAATTTTAGGGTCTGATTAGATAAGGAAGCTCCAACACTACATTATCTAGTCACGCTTTAGCCACCAAACACAAATTTAAATTTGGGGACACCAAAATTATTAATGTTGAAAACAAATCCAATCGTAGAAAGATGGTTGAAGCCCTCAACATAGCTATCAGATCAGAATCCACTGTCAACATCAAAACAGACTCAAGATCGCTAAACAAATATTATAGTGGAATCTACACCAACTCCAACCATAGTTCCCGCCGTAGGCGTAGGACATTATAACCACTTACCAATGATGTACCTGAGGACACAGATACGGTTTTCTCTTATAGTTTAATGCATTACAAATATTTAAATAATTTATTAATACCATCTCTCAACCACCAACAATGAATGATAACAACAATTGTTGATGATACAATCATCAACTACATTTTTCTTATTATAAATTACGTTAAAGTAGCCTAATGCCTAAGTGCCTACCAGTCTTTGATGACAATAACGATAGTGATATAAATTTTAATACTACGAGTTACCAAACTATTACTGTTGAATTAAATGTCCGTTGTTTTTAATATTATTTCTGTTTATTCTAGTCAATTTTAAATGTTAAGTTAATGTATTTATATTATGTACTATGTGCATACCTGTTCAGACTGCGAGTGAGGAGATGTTTTAACTATTATATTTATTCTTTGACGAAGGAACGATGATTTGTTCCATGAATTATATACAACCTTTGTAGACACAACCATTACGACCTTCACTAAATTATATTACAGGTACTTTATGAAACTAGTAAATTAAACTTCGCAATAGTAATGTATTATTATGACGTTTTTCTAAATAAAGTTTTATTTCTAGGCTTGAAAATGGCTTGTCGGGCCGAAACGTTGCCACATAATTGAGAGTTTTTTCATATTACCCTTAAGGATCCACAATTCACACTGAGTCAATAATAATATTATGTAACAAAAATATACATTTAACAAATTTTTCAGCTTCATCCGGATACACCTCAATAGCTTTGTGCAATATCCTTCATTTGGTGGTCATAATTCCGAAAGCGCATTTAACTACTTGTCGTGCCTTTGAAAGCCGTTGGTTAAAAATCACTTCCGATTGTCCGAGTTTCGTCTCAGGATACTGTCTCAATAGTTAGGTTTTAGTGGATATGCTTCCGCTATGAAAGACGTGAGGGACTGTGCGGTTTCATTTTCAGGAAGGGTAATGAGCCGTCGAACTAACATCGTTATCGTTTTAAGTTTCGAGGAATAATTCAAATACCTAAAAATTCCTTCATCACTATCTTTACGATAAGCTTCAATGGCAATAGCAAGAAATTTATAGATCTTGGCCCAATAAAACGATTGAAAAATACGGTTTATAGTTCCTGTATACTTGCTGTCAAAATGATGAGTTTTTTAATTCGCACATGTTTCCCGCATTTATGCAGCCAAGCCAATTGGGAAACTTCCCATCGGGTCCAAAATTCATGAAGGTGATGTGGACCGACATCTCCTTCGTCGGGAAAACGCATTTACGTTTTACTGTATTTACGATTTGTAGGTAGTTACAAATAGCCAATCGTCGCATCAGAAATTCATAATTAGTATCAATGTTTTAAAATGGGGAGCGCAGTCGCAAAATTTTTTTGAGGAAAAATGACTTACATGGTTATAGGTATAGGTAACCTATAACCTTAAATTAAGAGGTAATATAAATTGTTCGATTTTGTCTCGGGATATGATATCTCTGAAAGTGTATACCTAATTCCATCAAAATCGGACCAATATTTAGGCTTCACGCGTCAGAACACACTACAGTCAACAGACAAATGACAAGAGACGACAGACTGACATTTTAAAACCTTGGGGGCTTCAAAACGTGTAAATCCATTAAAATCTTAATATCATATTTTCACGCCACCACAATACTTTTTCTTTATTTTTATGTAGATACATACTACTTACATGGAAAATAAGGGCACCGTCAGGTTTAGTTAAATGCATTTTCTTCTAGTTATCATTTTTCGGGTGTGGTCTACCCTATTATATTCTATTATGTTGGACAGGGTTTGAACGACCAGACGTATACAGAGTATTATATCTAGTAAATATTATCCTGACAAATTTATTCTAAAATAGTGCAAATATACCTACCGCCATTTTCTTGCGCATGCCCTACCCCTTTGTATATGCTTGTCATAGTGCCCGTTCCGTAATATATTGTTGCATACGTCACAAAAAATAAACATATATTTAACATTTTAATGTGACTTTTTATTTTTAAAATAGATTTTTATGTGTGTGACTTCATACCTATAATTATAATATAAGCACAATTAATTTTTGTGATAATACTATACTCTATACTCTATATAATAATAACACAATTTCAATAATTTCTCTAGCTTCTAGATTCTATGATTTAATAAAAATGGCCTAAGTTCAATTAAATTGTTTGTTGTGGAAAATATTGAAAGTAGGGCATATTCTGAACTAACATGAAAGGTTTTGATATTTGGAATTGTTGTTTATGCTTGAAAATGAACAAATCATAACTAATTATACTTACCAAATAATCCATTCTCTCCTCAATTATTCATAAAATTTCTACAACAAAAGTCCTTGTAATTATCTTGATAATTCTGTTTTAGAGATTTTGCTATACTTACCAAATAATCCATTCTCTCCTCAATTATTCATAAAATTTCTACAACAAAAGTCCTTGTAATTATCTTGATAATTCTGTTTTAGAGATTTTGCAGTTGAAATTGTGGTTATCTCAGTTGTTATGATTCAGGTGCTTCATTAAAAATAGTTCTTACTTTAGTTTTCTAATTTATGCACTTCAAAAAGTATATCCGAATGGCGTTAAAATGTTCTCTATCATATTGATAGGGTCTTTAAATAAAAAAACGTTTCAAGTGATAAATATTAAATTTTTAAGTTTAATTAAATTAAAAGATACTCTATCAGAATACTCTATCGGAGACTATACAGATATTCTATCGGAAAATTTACTTTAAAATCATTTATATCATTTTAATTTTTACATAAAACATTTCTGTTCGAAGGAAAAAATAAATAAATGACTGTAAGAAATGTCCGAAAACCTTATTTATACGTTCAACAAAATTTGTAGGAACAACATTTTTAATAATTTGTACTAATGGTACAGACATTCATATTCTGATTTTTTCAGCTTTAATTTATATTCTACAAAATGTTTTTGTAAATCCCATATTGTTATGCAAAATAGCAAAGAAAGACGTTTTTAACCACCTAGGTATCCTTGGGGCCATGGGAAAAGCACGATTTTAATTTTAAATACATTAAAAACCATTTGAGTAATCAAGAATTGCATTATGGCCTTTGAAGTAAGCAATTATACGATCCTATATTGTGTATGGAAGACATTTTTGGCATCTTTCTGATTTTAATCACTATAATTTTTCTTTCAATATTGTTCTTAACTTTTAATGTTTTGATAAATGACTCAGGAGTTTCTCTGCAGTGCCCTTTCTATTTATTATAGAATTTTAATTGAGTCCTCAGGGATGATTAATGGAATAAGGACTTTCCATTTTCAAATAATGCCATACTTACAAGGCAGCAAGACCAAATAAAAATGTTTCAAATAGATTTTCCTACATAGAATAAATTATGAATAGGGTAACACAAGAAAAATAATATTTCATTTTTTTGATTCGGCGTTTATTAAATGTACCTTTACAAAGTTCATCCAAAAATAATAAAAAAAAACACAATGTGTACAATGAAGATAAAACATTACTAAGATACAAAAATTCAAAATGTACATCTGAAAGACAATTGGGTAGAGAGCTCTACGGGTCTTCTAAAGTGACACCTATGAAAATTATAAATAAAATAATAAGAGAAATAATAAATACAAAATTAAATTAAAAAAAAATTATAATAACAAAAAAACAAAGGAAATGCATAAGAAATTAATTGATGAAATCTATTATATCCCAAACCATGTCTGGGATAAATAAAACATGTCAATTATTAAAATGTAATATTGGATTACTATTTTTCAGTAAATATCTATTTCATTTTATATAAAGATTATCGATTTAGTTTAACAAATTATTTTTGACAAAAAAATATTTCATACAGTTAAACTTGTATATATTATTAAATTTAGAATAATAAATGCAATAAAAATTTTAATGTCATTTTGACAGTTTTTAATAATTTAGTGCAATATGGTCCCGAGCTTATGCAATAGACATTACAAGTTTTTTTCATACATTTTTTGTTATTTTTGGCCATAAACACACAAACACACGAATATATTCTGTGTGTGTGAGTGGAATTATATTGTTTCAGAACTTTATAATTTTTAAACATAAGTTATTACAGAATATACTAAAGTGATTTTGGTCGATGGTACATTTTTTATTCGTCACACTCCTTTAAAAAATAAATTAACAAAATCTATAATATTACAAACCACTAGTCTAAAGGAAGGGGGACTTAGGATGACTAGGGACAATAAAATAATATATATCATATGAATGCCTTAATTACAAAAAAATAATATAATATACATTTATAAATTTAAGAAAAAAAAACTTTAAACTAGAGACTGAGATCACCCCTGTTTCGGGGGTCCCACTGAGATCATAGGACAAGATTTGCGTGGACTTACTAACTCCAGGCAAAATCACAGGATGCTTTGATGCGCGTGGTCCATTTTTATTTGAAACTTGAAAAAAATAAAAAGTAAGCACACTGTTTATTTGTGGACAACAAATCACCAATGCTATTAAATATACTCTTTTTTCTCAAATGATCCTGCAGTGTATTGTTTATAAGTTTAATGTATTCCTACACATAATATTGATTTCATATTGGATACGATTAATAAAAAATGTTTTAAGATTAACGTGTAAAAATTTGATTTTGACTATTTTTACCACTCACAGGACCACTGTACAAAGACTATTGCTTATAATAAAAAAATAATATATATTCAAATATTTTAAATATTATAAAAATGTAATACTATGTCATGAACATGTTTTAAGAACACATTTGTATTTATAGTTATTATCTTTTGAAAGCCCATTTTATATACAAGCACACAACATCATTTAATTATAAAATATTAATATTTTTCCTTTTTTTTATCTATTTATTCTTACTAAAGATATAAAATAATAATATAATCATAATCACTATATTTAGACACACTAATTATATGTACACACTGTTTGTTGACGAACTATTTACTCATAATCTTTATTGTAATCCACAATAAAAAATATGGTGAGGTAAAACTTTTTTTAAAAAATTAAAAGTAAAGTAAAACAATTTAAATAATGAAAAAAATAAAACATGCTGAAGTTTTACCAATATAAAAGAACAATCAAATAAAAATTCTGTATCCACCGAACCGACTTATATATCTAAACAGATGCCAACAGCATTGAAAAAACAAATTCCCAACATTCTTATATACAAACAAGCGGGACGGTAAAAAGCGGAGCCAAAAACAAGAGTTGGCCGCAATGACCGGCCGCTGTTTCGGAGATCATATGAAAACCTTTTCGAGAGACTTGGAGCCTCGACTTTTAAGAGAGAAAAGAAAAATAATAAATATTACGGAGTAAAATTATAGAAAAAACAAAAACAAAATTATATTACAACTATACACGATCAAACAGCTGTACACACATAAAACTACTGAAAGCCCATAGACAAAAAAATTGCTTATATAAATATCTCCTTACCAATTTTTTTAAATATTAATTCTTATTAACCAGCAATAATAAACAATATAAATATAGTTTACTATTATAATAATAATCAAACACATCAATAATATATTAATTATTGAAACATATAGGCCTAGGTTGAAGGAACTGTGCCTTCTTATTGGCATATATACAAAACAAAATTATTTTTAAAAAAATTATTTATTTTTCAAAATAACTTTCTGAGATCATTTATTTCACAGACCATCTTTGGAAAAGAGGCTCTTTGGCCAAGGACAAAATGTTGCCTACTCTAAACTATAATGAATTAAAACTAAATTAAAAAAATAAATACAAAATTATAATAACATATTCTAATCCAAGAACTAAAATGGTGGCATGAAGTCAATGAACCGTCAGAGAAGTTATGACTTCGGCTAAAACGGCGTAACGTATAAACCTTCAAGCCCACTGTAATGAGCAGGTCCAAACATGGAACTTTGATAAGGCCTTTAAAGCTTGTCCAGGTAGTAAGTACTAAATTTACATCTATACAAATTTTGAGTACGGCGTTATTTGAATCCTGTTTTATAATAATAATATAAGTACGTGAAATTGCAAATTAGAATAGGTTAAAAAAACAGTTAGGAAAGGAAGTTATACAACAATTTATGAATTATTATGAGATGTACTTAAATCTGGACAAACTCTAGAGGCCCTTACTCCATCTTTCTTTAATCTGGACCATTTAAAAAAGAAAGATGAAGATTGAAAGTGAAGTGAGGCGCTTATCTTTGCCTGGCCAGCAGTTTCCAGCCGACGATGATGATAAGTGTGGTCCAAATTTGTCCACTGAAGCTAGCAGGCACAAGAAGTGAAACTAGACTCGATGCTTTGACTTTGATGCTCTTAGTTTCATTACTCACTGACTCCTCGCCTTCCGGAGAAGAGAATCCTCTGTTGCTCACCTATAACAATAATAAACCAAATAATTATAGACCAGGCCTATTTTAAACAAAAAATTAAAAGTATATTTCTAATAAAAAAAAAACCCAGGAGATAGCACAAAGATATATCTATATTTATATACATATATGTTTGTGTGTATAAATATATTTTAGTAAATTAGTAAATATAATATATATATATATATATATATATATATATATATATATACATATATATATATATATATATATATATATATATATATATATATATATATATATAGTAAATATATACTAAATAACAAAAAAATATCAATGTCTTTCAGGTAATAAAATAATAGTTCAAATAAAGCGAATTCTTGTTTAAAAACGTAGTTTGAAATTAAATGACTAATCGTGTATCGTGTGACTCATTAACCCTCAGTTTGTTATCTATCTCATTTTGGTTCTACACAGCCTCTAATGAAAAAAATTATATATATATATATATATATATATATATATATATATATATATATATATATATATATATATATATATATATCAAGCATAAGCTTGAAATAAAAAAAAAGAAAACGAGAGAATAGTCCTAGATAATATGGTTGTCTCGTGTTAATAAAAACTATGATAAGATAAACAGGTGTGAGCCATCATCGTTATAATAATGCCTGGCTATTATTTTTTTATAGATATATAATTTTTTATCTTGCAAAAACTAACTCTCTTGAGATGGTTCTTTATTAAACTAAAAAAAATGGATACTCATCAAATAAACTAAAAAAAAATAAGAGACATTAGGTGTTGTATGTTGAGGCTAATTTAAAGAAAATAATTTGTTTCAATAAAATTTTATTTATTTTAACTATTATTTTATTACATATATAATATTAAGCTTTAGAATAATTAAATAATAAAATTAAAATCATTTTTAAAAAATAGCCGGAATTGATTAAAGTACCTGATGATATGAAGACGAGGAGGCGTGATGCTCCATTCCAAAAGCAAGGTTTATCGAATGTGACGGGCGAGTAGAGTGGCGCTTCTCCGCTTTGTTAAGTTTCCGACGCTGTCTCCTAGGTGGCAGCACCTTCCTGCTGATTTGCGAACCATTGCTTGGCGCTATAGAGCTAAGCACTAAATCTGGTAATCCTTGCTCGGCAGTGGGCACGGTTGAACTTGGCTCAACTCTGGCAGGGGTTGAAGACGGTACTATTTGTGGTGCGCTCTCAGGCTGACGGCTAGTGCTTTCGAAGTTGGCTGAATTTTGCACAGAAGAGTGAACCGATGGGCGATTTGTTCCACCCTCCTCATCACCACGTCTCATCCTGGCCCCTGGAACTAAAGAAATTAAAAACAAATTAATAATTACATCGATTACATGTGCTACTTAATAATCTAAATACATCTTATAATAAATTAGATAATTATCAAGTATGAAGCAAAAATACAATATAAGATTTAATTATCATTTGAATATAATTGTTAATTTTTGATCAAAGAATAAAATTTTATAAAATGTATTATAAATGTAGGTTGTGCAGAAAATAAGTTTTTGATTAGATAGATTAATAGAATAAGAATAAGTAGCTAGATTATAAACAATCTAACACTTCCTTCTATGTCATTAGTAAAAAAAAAGAAAAAAAAAATATCAAGGACAATTGTGTGTAGAAGAAAAAAGAATTAAAAACATTGCGCAGTAGAGGTGGTGTGATGAACATTATGGTGGAATAATGCGTAACCGGGTGCATACTAGCGGAGTAGTGCAGCTAAGGCCTGCCCTTGGACCGACACGGAAATGCAAGCCAAGAAATTACGTAAGAATCAGCTGGCATTGGCCTTGCTTGCACACTCTACTGGGCCCGAAGGAAAAGTGGACAAGTCGCGCTTGGCTAGACATTACAGGCTAGCGTATCGAGCCAACTCACTCCGTACTACGCTAATCACTAGTAAATCCTCTAAAACTGTTAGAATTACCTATAAACCTACATTCCTTCATCCTACCCTCATAACTTGCACTTTTAGTGTTTTCCTTACCAAGAATGCCTTTAAAATAAAGAAACCAAACAAAACATAAGTACCACTATCTTTACAATTAAGATTTCACAGATGTTTAAGTATATTATAAGACAGCTAGATAGCGATAAGATAATAACCTAAAATATACTCATGGCGCCTTAAGAACAATAGGTTATACTAAACAAGAATTGATTAATATTGCATGGTTTAGTATAACACCGTAAATTTTTTTTATAGATACAAATTTACAATTAAACCAATACGTGTATTTGATAATAAAATTATTGCAGTAAAATATTACCAATCCAAAATCCAAAATAAAGCGTTATATTATAATTTTAAATTTATTTAATTAATTACAACATTTTAGATTAAACAAATTACAATAATAGCCTCAATGTAATATGAAAATATAAATATTATAAAAGCAATAAGAGAAAGGACTCATAAAGTTTACTGATCTAATTAATTTATTTTAGAAAGATTTAAAGAATCTCTTTTACTTCACCCGCAGTGAAAAAAACTCGAAGAAAAAAAATTATAATTTTTTTGTCTCAAAATTCATTAATACTATCTCGGTATAACAACTAATAAAAATAACTAATGTTTAATACAGCCCGGATAAAAGAATTGACATGATGTCATTATCAATTCATGCAATGACCAGCTACAGTGGCCAGTACTGGTCTGTATTACAATAAATATTGCAATTTCTTTTTATTATTTTATTTATTTATTTCTTTTTTGCTTAACATTTAAATTTTTACTAAATTGTTAAAATGGTATCAACGGATTACTCAATTAATAAAATAAATAAATCTAGTACCATTAATCATGTAGGGTATATATAATATATATATATATATATATATATATATATATATATATATATATATATATATATATATATATATATATATATATATATATATAGAAAATATTAAAGCATATTAATGGAATAACAATATTATGAGATAATATGCTTCACGAGATGTTAAGTCTTACGAAATATGATTCACGTAAACGTAATTAAAGATTAAATATGGATTTATTTTGAAGAGGAAAGAGTTATCAAGTAAGACGGGTTAAAGAAAAATACAGGAGTTTAGTAGCGATCCAGTTGTTTTATGAAGCCGTTAGGAGCGCTAGCTGTTGAGGGCCTAGTGACACACTAAGCTGAAACCCCATCTAACAACCAGTCTCCCAGCAACTACCGAGAAGTGTTCATATACAAACTCTTCTCGCACCAAATAATCCTTAAAATACGTAAAAATAAATAATAAATTTATTAGGAGATAATTGTTACTCCGATAATTATTTCTAATAAAGCTAAAAATATAAAATAATACTTCATACTTTTTTTTATTTAAAATTATGTCCAATTGTTATGTACACAGTCCAAATATGAGGTATTACAAATACAAATAAGAATGCATACAATAAAAATAGTTAATCAATGTTATAGCAATCAAATAATAATGTAATAAATGAGAAAATAAATTAAATATCTATTAATAAAATAATAATTTTATTATAAGCATAACTTACTAATTATAAAAGAGAATAAAAAGAATTAGAATAAATATATAAAGAGAGTGAGGAAAAAATATAAACATAAAAAAAAAAAAAAATTGAAAAATGAAAAACAAAAAACAAGTTAAAAAATTAAAGTAGTTTTAAAAAATTAAAGAAAATATAAAGCCAAAAATTATATTATTAACATTGTTAAATAATTTAATTTAAAAAAATAAAAATAAATAAATAATAATACTAAAATAAATTAAAATATGAAAAAGCAAAAATTATAATAATAATATTTGAAAAAGAAAAATTTTAATTAAAAATATATGAAAAATAAAACAAATAATAAAATAAAATTGAGAATTTTTAATAAAAATAAGTCTAAAGAAAGGAAGTATTGTGAGAGAATCAAGCTTTTAAAAACAGAAAAAAGATAGATAGAGGGACGAGAGAGAGTGAGGGAGGCATTTTGACCTCAGGCCAGTAAAGATAAACACATGATAGTGTTTTACTATACAATATCCCTATCGTACAAGCTTTTACTCTTATCAACCAATTCTTATAAAAGCATTTTAAATAAATAATGTTGCAGTTTATTATATAATAAAAATGTTATCTGTAAATACATGTTATACCGCAGAAATAAATATAATTATTATTATTTAGTTCAGAATTTTTTTTTGTTCATATTATTATGAAGATCAAGATCATTTTTATTTTAATAATAAACAATTATTAACAAGTAAATTATTTATATATTTTAAAGTAGGTAATGTATGTAAATAATGTATTATATATTATATTGTTTGATTAGTATAACAAGATATAATAATTAAACAATACTTTATATTAATAATTATTATGCATTACTCTTAAATAAATATATGTATAATTTACTGTTAATTTATATATTATATTTGAATATCATCATTTATAAAAAACAAAATAAAATATGTGTAAAAATATAGATGAGGTGGATTTTAATTCAAATATCATACAAAATTATTTTTTTATTTGTTTATATCTAAAGCTATTATTGTAATTATAAAGATATACCTCACAAAAGTGAAGTTTGAATGGGAAGATAATTAATTTTTATTTAATTATTACAATAATGTTAAAACATGTTATTACTATAATTAAAAATGCACAAAGTATTATAATGAATATTAATCATAAGTATTTATTCTAATTATATTTGAAATATCTTAAGTAAGAAATAATCACAAGTTACTTACAATTGAAGCAATGATCAGAATATTCAGCTAGAGAATTATTTCAAATAGGAAACCTCAGGTTAGAGAGAATTAGTTAGGTGGTTCAGCATCAGTTACAACTTGTGCCGCAACACCTCAGAGGTGCAAGTCCCACCTAAACCCAATGTTATCAATTAAAAGCGGATCTTTAAATATAAGTATACTTTCTTTATTTTATTTTTTAAGATAATTAAGTTGTTTTTATTAATAAATAAGTATACACATGTAAATATTTATAAATAATATTATTAATATTTCAAATGATGTATGATGTCTAGGGTTTAGTGATTAAGAGAGAATTTAATTTCAAGGTAAAGTTATAATTTTTATATAATTTTATTAGTTTGTTAAACAAAAAAAAAGAAAGTTGTAATGATTTATATTATTACCAATATAGCGCTATTAATTTATTTTAATAATAACAGAAGAAATTTTGAGGTCCTGGCCAAAAAGATATAGTGGGATATTTTATAAGGTTTAGGAAAATATAATAAGATGGAAAAAGAAACCAAAAAATAATGTGCAATAAAAACTACAAGAACTAATTTATTTAGAGTAACAAAGAAAACTAATAGGGGAAATATAGTTAGAAAAAACAAAGTGTAAATACCTTGAGGGCGCGGGGGCCTGATGAGAATCTGGATAACTTCGTAAAGGTCGATGAGGAGCTGATTAAGCCTGCGGTAGTTCTCTTCGGTCTCCTGGTCGGAGGGTAGAGTGAACGGGATGGCCATGGTCATGTGAATGTCAGACTCACTTACTATTTAACTTGGCAAATTGTCGACTTCGGACGAAGTAGAAAATTGGAACAAAGTTTTTGTTTACGACACACGCGAAGTGTGAGTAAGCAGTGTGTTAGAGAGACTCGATGTGCTCTAGACGCGATACACCGGGAGAATGACTCCGAGAGCCGGGTGCTACTGAGATACGCTACGGGTAGATACCACGTGACCCGGGGGGCCTGTCCAACCAATAGCAGGCCTGCCCGCCAGCGAGCCGAGGTGGGGGTAACCCGTGCCAGCGATCATTTAACTCGCAGCGACCTGTTACTCCTTATACCTGGAGATGCCCGAGCTTTTCTTATAGAACTTGACCTCTCGGCTACATCTCACTGCCCTCTAACCGACATCAACCCCGCACCAACCACCATATTATTCCCTCTCTCTTCACCCCGTCACTATACACTAAAACTTGCATCAATTTCTTTCCTTTCCACCAACAAACTCTTCTCATCTTCTGACGACTTTATTCTATGCAAAAACCTTCTTTTCTTAGCCCTAACATTTGAGTACAACAGCCACCACTCCCTTATTTTAATACATTCTTCCATTGTAATATCTACAAATCCTCTTTTATCGTTAATCCTCGGGTGGCGAAAACTAAAAAGAAACATTGTTTACTAGTTTATTGACAATAACCACAATTATTATTGTTTATACACAAAGGTTTTGACTCTCTGAGATGGTCATCATGTGAGAACTTATTCATGAACGACTCGAGTGGTTGAAACAATTATATATATTACAATCCTTTAGTCAATTCTTTTAAACTTAATTTCTCCAGAGCCATATTACTTCGAAACTAATAATATGGCTTCTAAAACTGCTATTATCATTAAAGGTAAATCCAGATCACAGTGTTACATCTACTAATAATATTCTATTCAAGTTTAGAACTTTGAATCTTATAAATTTGCAGCAAAAATTATTTTTAAACATTTTACTTCAATTATTTCTATTGATAACAAGGGGGGGCTCTATCCTCCTTCACTCGTCATCCCCGCAAGCCAGTTTCCCTGCTTAATGTAGGAATGCGACCTCACGTCAATATCGTGGCCACCATTCGTAGAGGCGTAGGACATTAGATTGAGAATATAGTAAATTAAAATTAAAAAACTCAAATGATTCAAAAAAGGTAATTTGAAATATATATACGAGTATATTACTACAAGAGAAAAAATTGAATGTTTTTTTAACCTTGTTTCATGCATAGTTTAGAATATATCCTACTCATTCTTAATCTAACCATACCCCCCCCCCTCCCCCTCCACACCCTCTAGACAAAATTTGCTTGTAGTAAGTAGCAGGCAGATAGAGTGACGCTCGCCAATAGCCGCATTTAAACAAATGGATAACACTTAAAGAATTGATTAATAGTGCATACAGGAAAGTTTAGGATACGAGTATTATAGGTTAGACTTTATATATATATATATAAAATTGGTTTTTTTGTAAAACTACTATTGCACAGATAAAGTTAGTTCCCTTTTCAACTTATTTGGACAATGTTATTTTTTCTATTTAGTTTATATTAAGCAACATTCTTTTAATAAAAGGTATACATTGTTGCTATGCATAATTATTAATTATATGTTCTGAATTAAAGCAAATTAAAAATTTGACATATTTTAACGATTATAAATTCAACTTTAATGTGATGCAATAATGAAAACAGGCTCTGAGAGTGTGTTGAAGTGGGTCACATTGAACTATCATCCCGCAGGGTGGCTAAAGGCGCAGTAATTACTAAAAGTAAGATGTGTAGGTGTACCAACTTCTTGGCCAAACTAAATGTTTACAAGTTTGGCATTTATTAGTGATAATTACCGGATGTAATCGCTTGTTCTTCCTTGAAAACTCGGGCGATAAAATATATTAAAATAGATGTTTGAAAATATGGTGTTTAGAACTTATTCAAAATATATCATTCTATTTTAAGATGTTAACTTTATTTAGAAGTAAAATTAAGAAAATGATGGTAAAAATAAAATAGATTTAATTATATTATATCAAGGTAATTGTTCATTATATAAATTACTAGAAAAACGCATAATCTATTGACAAAAATAATCAAATATCATGATTTATTTTTTAAGAGAATTCGAAGAAATAGCATAGGGAATATTGGAAAGTTAACTTATCTTAAATTCGTATATGCAATAACATTTTTGTATGTCAATTGATTGCATCTACATATACTTGACGGGATATGATTTCTCATTTTTCTTCCTCATTCTCAAGTATAATATGTTTGAAGTTTTAAAAATAAAAGCGTATTCATATAAAAAGTATTACCTACAATAGATATACTTTTATTTAAAAATATAAATAGCATATAGATTAATTAGTTAAAACAACTGAAAGATTTAAAAAATGATTTAAATGTAATAAAATATTAGGCAAATAAATACACGTATAATGTGAAATTCTCTCAGCTAATTCTGCGCAGTAATAATATTAATCTTTCTGTCATATTTGGGCAATAATTTATGCACTCTGTTTTTTAACTCCCTAAAAAATTGTTTACGTTCTTCCAAATATATGATTCATTGTAAAGTGGGCATTTATTTTTAATTTACCAATTGACACAATTAAAACAATATGTTATTTATTTGATAAAAATACATCTTCCGAATAGTTAGCCTCTCTTGAAACTGACAAGCAAAAAAAAAAATCTATGTGTATAATATATATATATATATATATATATATATATATATATATATATATATATATATATATATATATATATATATATATATATGCAACATGAATCAAGTGGCATATACTCGTATTTTCTGTATTTTTTTTAATATATTGTTTTAAATACATATATTACAGTACTATAAATATATAATAGTAATTATATACAGTAATTAAAATAAAGAGGCTATTATACTATAAAAAACAATAATTAGTAAACATCTACGTATCTACAATCTATGAAATCATTTACAAAAAAAAGAATAATAATAATAAAAATGTGTCTTATTAAAATTATAAATATTTAATGTATTTAATGCAAACTAAAAAAATAAGTTGAAATTGTTTGTCATAATAGAGTGATAATGATTTGTAGGTATATACTTCCAATTATCAAGTATTAAATATTTTTAATATTCAGTACATCATTAGAATATTTTTGTGTTATTTATTTTAATATTAAACTTATAATATACAATATGGAATGTTTGTGGATTAAAGTAATGCTTATAAATAGATCAAAGGCACATTTTACTGAATAAAGATATTTTTATTAATATTATGTAGATGTTCGTTTTTGACTGTCAAGAGTCAAGTTATCGATTAATATTAGTACAGAGAATGGAATGCAAAACACGGTCGAAAAATATCAAATGACTCATACGCGAAACGTAAAGGTAATCTGATGCAAACAATAAGAGTTAAGAAAATATAGAATTATATATAAAGGAGAAAAAATAAGAAATAATTTAATGCTAATATGTATTACAGTATTTTTTCTCTCACTCTCTCTATCTTTTAATTTTATTTCTGTAAAAACTATAGGGTTTAATTTGATCAAAATCTTTGATTTTAATAGGAAAGTTCTTCCAAAGAAATGTAACATCATTAGATTAACGGTTTTAATTATTAAGAATGTATATTATTATTAAATTTTTACGAGAATATAAATACTTAAGTAAAATAATTACAAGATAAAAAGTACTTTTTACTACGTTTGTATTAGCTTGCTTTCTTGTTTGTTTGTTTGTTTGTCCGGTACAAATCTGCCAATCGATTTCTAACTAACTTCCCGAATAGCTAGGCATTTGAAACTTTCAGGATAGATCAGAACACGATGACAATGCATTATTTGAATACTTTTAGCCATCTTTCAGAAGAATTTAATTAGTTTTCAGCAAATTTTGCTGTGTGGAAAGTTAGTTCAGAAAAAATCCGCAAGTTATTTTATTTGTTTTCACATATCCCATAGTATTTACAATCTTCATTTTGACGGGTTTCAAATTTGTGATCTATTATTAGAAGTAAACATTGAATGACAGCAAAACAGAAAATATATCAATTATATTATTTATCGATTATATTATTAGTATTATTTCAAATCTATCGATGGCACGGTTTAGATTTGGTGTTGGGGAGATCCGTTGTACAAAGATTTGTCCTTTTATAGGTTTAAGATCAGCTCTCTAGAAGGTTGTCATTTATGTGAAGTAAATAAATTCGGAACTATTTTCTTTTCACTAACATTATATATCATATTATCAACATTACATACGATTCAACAGAAAATTTAAAAACGTAGTATATAAAAAGTTCTTTTTATCTTGAAATTATTATATACTACGTATTTAGATTTTCTGTCATAAATCATAGATTTGAAGCCCGTCAAAATGAAGATTGTATAAATATGGGATATGTCAAAACAAATAAAATAACTTGCGGATTTTTTCCAAACTAACTTTCTATACAGCAAAATTTGCTTAAAACGAATTAAATTCTGCTGAAAGATGGCTAAAAGTATTAAAATAATGCATTGTCATCGTGTTCTGAGTTCTGAGCTATTCTAAAAGTTTCAAATGTTTAGCTACTCGGGAAGTTAGTTAAAAATCGTTTGCAAGATTTGAACTGGACAAACAAACAAGAAAGCAAGCTAATAAAAACGTAATAAAATATTAAATTTTGATTATTTACCATAAATAATAATGTTGACTATTAGTCTTATAATTGAACTAGTAATAGCATCATTGTAATTAGAATCATAATTAATAAAAAAAAATCTCTAAATTTAATGTTGGAAAACACTTTGGGAGGGGGTTGGAGGATTAAGCTAGATAAAATTATTCAGAGGTGAGTCTGCCTAGGCGAAATATTTTGACCAAATATGGAGCTAAACTAATCTCTCCGGCTGCTGTTAAACAAAAGATAAAAAAGAGAATGGGATTAAAATCGATATTAATAATTGAAAGGTATGCAGGCTTGCGTCTCTCGAGTTTCCTAATATACCACTTCATAATAGATTTTATTCAAGTAAAACATTACCTATTTATCGTTGAAAAAGTTATTATTTCCTAATATTTATTAATTAATTCTTTAAGCCGAGAATTTAAGAAATATTCTTAACGAAAATAATATGAAAATTTAAACTAAAATTCGAACCAACAATTTTTTTTTTTTTTAAATATAAATTTTACTTCTAGATTTTTATTTTATTTATAATTGTTTTTTTAAAATTGATAAATTACCCAGCGAGACTATTTAAAGATGATACAAAATAATCGCTAAGAAAAAATTAACTGAAGAGATGAAACTAACTCCAAAGTAAAGTTGAGGCGGCTGTTTTCTTTGAGAAAGTATTCAAACTAATAATAATTGTAAAGGGACCGAATGAAGGGTGTATGGTTCCATGGTTGTTCCCTAGAGTTCACCACTTGCTTGACTCATAACATTCGAACCCTTCTACTGTTCGTAGGTCATAGTCATAATATTGAAGGGGTCTACAAACCCTTTTTTGTAAAAAGAAAGTTGTCTCTTTTTAGGAACAACTTTATTTTAGCTAGTGTAGTAAATTCATACCTAACACATAAAAATAATATAAATAGTCTTCACTTAAGGAAAGACGATATTATTTTAAGTGAATTAATTTATTATAGTTATAATGATTGACCGTATTATAAAATGTTACATTCAATGGAAAAAAACAGAAAAATTATTCTTTTTAACTTGTTCAAAATTTTTGATTCTAACTTCATTAGAACATTTGCGTAAGAGTTGGTTTTTCTCCTAACGTGATTTTAACTGTACGTTTCTTTATATCTAGTAATAATTTAAATTCCAAATGTATTATCATAATAGTGAAAACCAGCTTTTGGTTAAGTTGCTTGACAAACAACGCATTCATTAAAGGGATGTACGTCAAAGTTCTTGCGAAACATTTACTCTCATGTTATTGTCACACGCATAATGATTTTCTGACTAACATTGACAGATGATATAATGAATTTGATTAATCTAAGTTATGTTCGTAATAATTGAATATTTCTTAACAAACTATTTTAAATTGCCATGTTCATTAACATAAATTATTTTAGTATAAAAATAACACAAATAATATCCTCCCTATTTAAAAAAAAAAAAAAAATAGTTTGTAGCTAAGATTCGACAAAGGCTTATTTACGAACACACTTGTATGCTTAAAGCATTTGTATAAATTTCGTTCTATGATTTTTTTTTTTAATTTTACGACAGCTATATTATACATATAATTACTAGTGAATCATTTTAATTTCGAATCACAAACATCAACCATCTCATGTTTTTGTCTCAAAAATAAAATCTATATAATATAGTTTTATATTTAAAATATACAAATCAGCATTGCAATAGCGGCTTAATATAACGTTTGTTAAGCACTATTATATTTTTATGACATTTGCATACAATATATAATTTAAATCCATTCTATATTAAACAAATAATTAAATATAAATATGTTATTTTTTTAAAAATATTTCTGAATTTATTATTTAAATTATTATTTTTCTAATTTTGTGAATGAATAGGTGAGTTATTATACTTTGGTCCAGTATAACATCAGTAAATATCAATCGATTTAAATACGTGTACTAAAAAATTTGACTGTGTTCGTTTGGTATAATCTTCGCCAAGGCGCCGAGCACTATACTCAAAAGACTTTACTACATTAATATTAACACATGTATGTAGTAAAGTTATAAATTATTTACTCTACCATACCAAGATTTGTTATTATTTTGCTTCCGAGCTTACCTTCGGTACAAACAATTTGGTTGTTTTTTTTTTCACCTTAACATTTATAAGTACTGCGCCATGGATGGTTTGCCGAAAGTAGGTGACAGATGGTCTCTGCTTATTAATATTAACGTTATTGCTAAATTGATATTTTCTTTCATGTAAAAAAGCAAAAAACAAATTAGACATCCTTCATATAATCGAGTAGTTTCCTGATGAAACACCTTAAAATTTGGTATTGCCAAACTAAGGGAACCACGTAGAAATAAATGTTTGTTTTAATTTGCTGGTCTTTAAATAGATATATGTAATAGTAATAACTAATCTGAATTAATTTACTTAGTTTAGTTTCTTTTTGGAATGAAGTTCCTTATGGCACGTTCTGGAGCCCGGGAGTAAATCCGAAAAAAACTACCAAAATCACCGTCACAAAATCTACCGATGATAATAACTTCAGTAAAATATCACCGAGTTAGTTGAAATTTGGTACACATGTTCATTTTACCAATGCCCAGCGCCCAAGCGTTCACGCGCAACGCTTGCGTAAACGTAAGCTTCAAATTAAAAATTCGGACTTTTTGGACGGGAAAAAATTCTAACATCATCTATTTAATGAGACAAACAACTTTTATAAATATTTTTTTTTAGTAAAACGAACACCGACACTGCTATGAAGTGATAAAGATCGCTAAATTTATTAAAGCGGACCCAAACGTTTTAAATAAATAAAACAACGTTTTTACCGATATCTTACGTTCTAACGTAATGATTTCAATAAAACTTCATACACATCGTCTAAAGTACAATTGAAACAGGCATGTAAAATTTCAACCTGATACAAGCAGAATGTGTTTAGTGTTGGTGATTTATATTTTATACTATAATATTTTAATTGGAGATTCGCCGACGGAGGTCTAATGGGACAGTTATTTTCTTCTCTACAACCATCTGCTTTAACTATAAACTAATCAAAATGAACTTTTTTCTCAATTTACAATACATCATTTATTGTAAGACGTTCTTTTCAAAGATAATAAAAAGTTTTTCTTTTAATTTTGCCTTAACTCCGCTAGTACAAATAGTTACTTTTAATTTTGTCTCTTATTCTAACTCCGCCATGTATAAGTAGTTAGCAGTATCATATACTTAGCACTGTAATTATATAATTTATATTTAATATAAAGCATAAGGGACTTCGTTCCTACCGGGTGTCCCACGACACCACACGTATTTTTTTTAAATATAAAATTAAGCCCGTTGCCAAGGGCCTAAGGGCTTGTATTTAAATAAATAAATTGGTTAGGAGTGAAGTCTCACGTAAAAAGGTTTTCGTTGGTATCATTAACATGAAATTAGTATAAAGGCGGGGGGGGGGGGGACGCAAAATTTAGATGTTTTTGACATAAGGGCATAAAAAATTAGACACTTTCCACAAGTGTTATATATTTTTGTAATCTACTCTTCAATACCTTTCATTTGACACCCCACTCAAAATTTAAAAAGAAAAATTTTCGCGTGACATTTTGAATTTGAACATCTGATAATACTGATTTTGCTATATTTTTTTTCTGTGTGCGCGCCAAAAGAATCTTTACAATACTGGAAAGTTCCATGTTTTATCTCTTTTGATTCAAAAGTTATTGGAACCGGACAGACACAGGGACAAAACTATAAGGGTTTCTTTTTCTTTGGTTTTACCAACGAAACCCTAAAAAGGGGGAAAATTAAAAAATTGGGCAATAATGAGTCCTAAAAAGTACGTGATAGAACACGAGGAAACTATTTGTCACACTAATTGGTAGTATTAAATTGTTTTATTTTTTTATTTTCAGAAGTGTGTAGAAAAAGGTCTTAAAAGAGGAGGGCCTTAAATGAATGGGGACCCAAATTGTTCTACACAAACCTGACTAGTTCAGAGCCTCTTATTCTCATGTAATATTGGTTGATATACTGCCTGTATTAATCCTATATATTGTATTTTCATCTTAGTACATTATTATGGCTGTAAAAAAATAATACATTTTCATTTATTATTTTGAAGTAGTGCTTAATCTATTTTGAACAACACTAGACCATTTAGGGAAAGTTAAAAAGAGCCTACCTTGGGTTCTAAGTATATATTTCATAAAAAAAAAATAGAGTAAAGGGGTTGCTTACGTTAATAATATGTCAATTTGACGTTCCACTTTATTTATTATTTACTAAAAACGAAATGAAGTCATTATCTGTTTTTTTGAGAAACGCAATATAACTTATTATAGGTATAAGTTTATTATATAAATATATGATAAGATGTTATTTTTCATACATCTCCATTGTTCTTTCACCCCTTGAGACATAAATAGGATAAAAATTGACATAATAAAACATGACATGCTATGATCACCTAGATGTTTTTTTTTAAACAATGTCGCATTGAATAATTTTCGTTAATGCGACGATTCATGAAGATGATTCATTAAGAAAAATTTGTTATTGATATTATTTACTCAATTAAACAATGGGGTAAAACATAGATAAAATAATCGGCAAAAAAGTGCAAGCTTTTGAAATTTCTTATAAGTGCGCATTTAATCCAGAATGAAGCGGAATTGGTTCATTTTGCACACAATAGATTCTAAAAAATATACTCAATCTGCTTAAAAAAATATTATTTGTAAAAAATTGCGTAAAAAAAAACTTTGATAATTTGATTTAGTTTATGTTTTTCTTCATAACTAAATATAACCTGCTTGTTGGGACACCAAATATAATCTACATTTTTTTTTTTTACTTAATATTGAACAAGTACCTTCTTTCAAGTACTCAAGTGCTCTGCAGACTATTAATGTAATTTACTATTTTTATTTCGAATTACACTGTTTGAGATGAACAGCCAATAAATTTATTTATTGATGCTAGCATTAAATTTACCAGTTAAACTCTGATTTTTAACAACTGAACGCCAAAGAAGGTCTCATAAAGCTGATATGACACTCTCGACAAAGAGAAGAAAAATTGAAGATAAAAAAAATGTATAAATATATATATAAATTTACAAATATATTTATAATTTATAAATATTTTTTTTTTCTCCATAATTATTTAAATTACTTGGCCTGAAACAGTTGTGTTTCTACTTTTAGAAATTTTATGAAAATAATAAACAATGATTTATTGATTTAGAAAACTGTTTCAAAAGTAAATATAAAAGTATGTTTTAGTCAAAATATGCAACAGCGATTACTTGCATGAGTTAAATAAATCTTGATTTTCATTATGATTTTATCAATTAACTATCTATTGAATGTTTTACTTTCCACTAGATTGTAAAGTGGACTAATAATTGTCATTTACTATTATAATATGTGAATTTCATATTTACTTTCTAAAATAGTAATGTTTTAGTCCCGTTAGGAGTATTTTAAATTTGTTATGTATGTGTATTAATAGATATTAATATAGTGTGTAATATATATATATATATATATATATATATATATATATATATATATATATATATATATATATATATATATATATATATATATATATATATATATATATATATATTAATAATGTTATACACAATCAGCTGTATCAGCAAGCTATATGATTATGATTACACATTTATACGAAATAGATACAATGAATCAAAATTGGCTTTATCCGAATTGCAGAAAGTGAAAAGGAACCACCAGGTGAAAATAATTGCGCCATATTGCGGCACAGCCTGCTAGGATCTGATCATTATTGAGGAGGGCCGATGTCTCCTCACTGAGAGACGGGTTTAAAGACCCTAGCTGTCCTTGACTGAGAGCCTCATGTGTGTAGGATCGAATTTGCATTTTGCATACCTTCTTCTCACCTTGGTTTCGGTCACTAGCCCATCCAAACAAGCCAGACAATTCACGCATAAATATCATAGGCAACTATCATTCTTATAAGGATAACCAACAGTCAGTATAGAAAAAGCAATTACCATAAAGACTATCGTGAAAACATAAGAAAAAATATGTAATAATACTGCATTCCTATGCAGTCCAATGAGGAAAGAGATAACTAACTGAATCATTAAGCATAAAGGGGTTTCGCTCATTTAGTAATTCAATTTATAATAACTTGAGTTTAAAAAAATGGGATAATCAAATCTAACATAAATCAAATTTTATTTATATGAAAATAATTAATTGAAGCCAGCGTAAGCGAGCTTCTTACATTCAACGAAATATGCATCTTGTCTGTCTGTCTGTCTGTCTGTGTGTAACGTTTACGTGTCCGACGATAACTTGAGTAAAAGTTGACCGATTTAGTTGAAATTTGGTATACATGTTCCTCTTACTAATACTTAGGCTAAGTTCGTTGGACAGCGTGATCCGTCCAAGAGTTCGCGCGCAACGCTCGCGTAAACGAGAGGTTCAAAAATTAAATTGGAATTTCAGGACGGGAAAAGATTCTATCATCATCTATTCGATGAGACGAACATTTTTTTAAATAACATTTTTTAGTAAAACCAACAACGACACTGCTATGAATTAATGAAGATCGCTAAAACTTTTAAAGCGGACCTAAATGTTTAAAATGGAAAAAAACAACCTTTTTACCGATACCTTACGTTCTAACGTAACGATTTTAATAAAACTTTATGTACATCGTCTAAAGTACAATTCAAACAAGTCTGTAAAATTTCAACTTGATGCAAGCAGTAGTATTTGAGTAATGAAGTGATACATTTATAATAATAGTTTAAAAGCTATGGTTAAGGCTCTACCGCTCTTTGAGGTTAGGAAAAACAGTAAAATTACAATTATACTGGTTCAAAGCAAGATATCAAAAATCTAATCACAGGCTTCATTCCTAATTTTAATTCTGCACAATTTGAGCCCTATTTCAACTTTCTATGATAAATAGTATAGGCGGCATTTCAATACAACGATATAACTCGTTGTATTGAAATGGCGCCTGTACTATTTATCATAGAAAGTTGAAATAGGGCTCAAATTGTGCAGAATTAAAATTTGGAATGAAGCCTGTGATTTGATTTTTGATATCTTGCTTAGAACCAGGATAATTGTAATTTTACTGTTTTTCCTAACCTCAAAGAGCGGTAGAGCCTTAAGATTCTTATAGTCGTGTTGTGTGAAGGTTTGTTTAGGAAGTAATGCTTTGTACCGAGTACCCCCCAGTCTACTCCACACTACCCTCTTCCACTTATCTTTAACTATGACATTCATCATGATTAACAAATTACAATATTCAGTATTTTATTGCAATACGCTCGCTTCAATGATAGAGCCACGCGATGCCTAGTTATTTTTACTTTAACCTTTTTTTCAAGATAAATCTTAATTATATTATTTATTGTATAAAAAACTATATTAAGATATACTCTTTTTTGGTCTTTTTATGGGTTAAAATAAATCATTTGTTTTAATCTTTTCTATTTTAAAAAGCAGCTATATTTCGCCCTTACTTAAAGCTTCTTTAGGCTATCACAATTAAAATACAAACATATTTGTATACAAATTTGAACAGTCGTCAAATATTTAATTTTAAAGTTGAATATAGAATATGATGAATGCCCAAAATACACACATTGGACAGACTTGACAACATTTCCAAAATAGATGAAGTCAACATTTTTCAGATGTAAAAAATTAAACAGAATAAACTGCGCTAGCACATCACAAAAAATCTACTCCATCAAATTAAATTTGATAAAGAAAAAATAATAGGAAAATCTAATAACACAACAAATTGACTAATATTAGAAGTTATCAACATAGATCTAGAAGAAAATAGAATTAATAATAGATATATCAGAAGAAATAAACAAATGTTATAGGGCTGTTTTAACAAATACAAAACTATTTGCACATGTAAGTTTGGATGAAAATATGTAAATATATGTGCAAATTGACATATATTATGCAAAATTTATAATAATTAAATACTGATAAATATATAGGTTTTTAATAATAGCATGTAATTCAAAGTGTATGATAGCTCTATTTAAATAAATAATGAAAATTAATATGTTAAAATCTCTTATTAATCTTTGTTGTTTTTGTTCTTTTATTGTTAACATTTTTGTTTCAACAACATTGTTTGTTATAGGAGAATTTAATTATAAAGTTTTTGTTTTATATTATATCATTTAATAAAAACTTAAAAATAGATGTAAACATATTTTCTGAAAAGACAAAGTTACAGAGGAATGTTACCTGGTATTTATGTTACATTATTTATATTAAAAAATAATGATAATTAAATGTTTGACAACTTTTTAAATTTGAATATAAATTTGTTTAAATTTTAAATGTTAAAGCCTGCGAGGAAGCTTTAAGTAAGGGTGAAATATAGCTGCTTTTTACTTTCTCATATCAAGAGAACGTATTGTGATGGCGCGAACCTTTGATTTTGATTCTTCCGTCCAAAAAAAAGATTTTTTATTGAATTGTCAGTCTGTCGTTACTACTGGATACATTTTGACGTAATGTGGCATAAAAGGATTTTAGCTCAAAATTTGGGGTTGCTACACCCAAAAACACTTAAAAAACTTGAAAAACAAATAAATTAAAATTCTAGAATTTAGTACGATTAAATACGAATCTAACGATATAAGTTTTTTTCAGAAAACCTAGTTCCTGAGAAAATAGCTTTAAACGCGAACGGAGAGAGGCCGGGTTCGATTCCCCACCGAGGAGAAGTTATTTTTATGATAAATTGTTAATTTTATATAATATTCAATAATAATTAAGTGTAGGTACCTAAGAAAACTCGAAAACTAATAAATGTAAACATAGGCTAAGTAATTATGAACTCGTATATGAGACAGTTTGTCTGAGTTGTCTCGGACCGATTTTTTGTGAAATAAAGGAGAAGAAAACAAATGATTTATTTTAACCCATAAAAATACCAAAAGAGAATATATCTTAATATTGTTTTCTATATAACAAATAATCAAATAAAGGGTTCACCACTAAGAAAAATTATAAAATTATTTATATTATATAAGGATCCTAACTTAATTCTAAACTATAATTTTAACTTTTTCCCGAGAAAATTATCTTAATACTTTCATTGTAGTCTATAATTAATGACAATATCCTGTCTACATAGTCTTTGATTATTGTGAAATCTTGTTTTGTCTTAAAGAATAATACATTAAAATAAAAAAGTCAATGAATGATAATGGCATTAACCTAATTATATATTTGTAACTGCTGCTCATTTAATATTAAAATAAATGTGTATATATTTAATTAAAGCAAATCATTATTGCTTATCAGTGGATAAATTGGTGAAAAGTTTACGAAGATAATTTATCATATTCCTTAAAGAAAGAAGTAAGTAAGCATTAGGATGTAATCAGCCTGAAAAAATGTTAAACGTAAGTTATTAATTTTATTGAATCTTCAAGGTTATCAGGAAACATATATAGTTTTATAAAATCTCTTTTAGGATTGTCATGTCTTGTAGATCTAGTGACGCTGTATACTCAACTCAATATCGTATAATATATCACACAGTTATGACGAAGTAGGGTTTTTTGTTTTAAACTTTGTCCTTGACCGAGACATTATCTACAATAGTGTTTAAGGCAGTTATAGAGAAGGGTCCACACGGGAGTTCAAGTGCACTAACCACGACCCTAACAAAGTTTTAAACTATAAGAAATCTAAGTACTCTTATTGCACTTCCTTGTAAACATTTTACTTGAAGTAGGTCAGATCCATTTATTCTATTAGGTTTTATCCCTGACTCAATCCTAAGGGTAAAATGTCCCTTGTTTCCGAGACCAAATAAAAAAAAAAAAATCTAAGGGACCGTATAGTTTAAAAACTTTAGTCCCTTTTCTGCCCTTGACATTGCACCCGACATTTTCTTGTCTATTTTATTATTATTTCTTTTTTTTTAACAATTGTAAAAGGTTCTCGATTGCTTCCGTCAGCAAGTTATTTCCTTTTTCTCTCTAAAGGCAAAAACGGATTTTCTTCGATTGTTAAATGTCCTTTCATTCTAAGAGGAAGTAGTATCTTAATAGCAATATTTACTCTGCAATAAAAAGTAATAACATTGACAAACAAAACTATTAATTTTCTTATTGCAAAAATAGTCTATTTATTAAAATAAAGCGATAAATAATGTTTATTATCTCATCATATTTATTGAATTAATAACTCTTATGCACACAAAAGCAATAAGATATTTGTATGAAGTTAATGTTTTGTTATATTTATACAAAAATTAAAATAAATATTCATACAATTCCTTAGCTTTTTCCTATATAATATATTAAATATTAATTTAATAAGTAATCTTTACTTAAGACTAATCTCAAAACTGCAAATCTAATTAAATAGAGTAGATATAATTTTTATGATCACAATCAAATCGAATGTTGTCGCTCACATAATTATAGATAATATAATTATTTTTAATTTTATGTATTTTAAATAAATTTAAAAAAATATTTGAATTAGTGAACTTAATGGCTTTATCCACACATTAAAAAATAGTCTACCAATAAGTGGTACATAGATTTCTCGTATCCTATCACGTGCTTTAATGATGTTATGCCCTTACAAACTATTACTGTCTTGTCTAATCTATTTAATTGCTTCCCCCTTTTTCGCGTTCGAGTTTACCAAAGGAAAAAGTTCAAGTTGGCAGTGAGCAGTGTAAAGATAAGTTCACAGAAAAAACAAATAAATAATGATGAACGCTACTGCATACCGTAAAGTTTTAGCATGCTTTATTTTCAAAATACATTTTTTCTTCAAAAAAGCTACAATATTATATGATAAATAAAAATGAGTAGCTAATAAAAGAACAAAATTTTGATGTCTCTGATTTAAAATAGTCTGCTAATTAGTGTGGCACATAGCTTCCTAGCGCTCTTATAACGTAAGAACGCTAATAATGTTATGCTTTCACAATCTATTATTGTTTTTTTTTCCCCACCTTTTGTTTTACATCTGTCAAAATTTTATTGATTTTTATTAATGAAGTATGAATTTGCAAAATTTATAGAGCTCAGACTGTTGAAATTAATATAGGACCATCTGTGGGCCGAGTTAATACGTTCATCAGTGGGGCGAGTTAATACGTTCATCATACCATCTAAATTTCTTAAATATTTTAAAAAATTGGTAAAAATTTATGTACGTGTATTTTTATGCGCATAAACAAATGGTTAAAAGTTGTGGGCTAAAGATTAAAACTTGTATAAGACCAACAATGGGCTAATTATGACCTACAATCCAAATTTCATAAAAATCGGACGAGTTATTTTTAAGATATATTGGTTCGCAAATATTAAGTAACAGAAGACAGACGCTGGACCAAATAGATAATATGTTTCCATTTGTATGAAAAATATTTCTATATTAGAATTTTTAAAATCGTGACAAAAAAATGTTGTTCTTCAGAACGTTCACATAGCTTTCGGTAGCTTCTATAAGCTTTGATGTAAAACGAGTATAAATGCACTGTAAATAATTCCAAATGGAATTTAATATTGTATCACCACTATCAGTACTCTCTGTTGGTATTCAAATTCCAACCTTTTTCTACAAATAACCAAATCTATTTACCCAGTTGAACTCGTCACTAAATCGTAATCACCATATATATAATAATTCATAATATATCATCTTTATTACAACTGTGTGTATAGTTATATCATAATAATTAATACATCCTCATTATAACTATATATAAGAAGTATATCATAATAAGGTTTTTCCTTATTTGTTAATATAGCCTGTCAATTAGTGTGGCACATATATTTCTCGCGTCCTATCACGCACTTTAATGATGCATTGCTTTCACCCATCACTCAATTTAGCAATATTAAAGGTTCACATACGGTTTTAAAATTAGAATAGGACCATTTGTGGGCTACTTTCGACAAACTATCTGAGTACTTTTAAAGATATAGGTGCTAATAAAAAATGGTTTGTGCGTACGTGGAGGAGAGACGATAAACAAAAACGTAATATGACGCAAATGGGACCAATTATGGCCTACCACCCAAATTTCATTTAAATCAGACGAGTAGTCTTGAAAATATGGTTTTTCGCCAAAATGTTGAACGACAAACCGACCGTCAGACAGTCAGACACGAGACCAAAAAACGTTTACTAATGATTAAAAAAAAATACTGTCTTGGAACTTTATAATTGGAGACAGTAGAAATTGCGTTCTTCAGAACAATACGCACAAAACAATTTTTATAGTATATATAGCGATAAGCATAGTTAATAACGGCCACTCTCCATAACAGACTGGACACCATTAACGTAAATATCTTACTTTAAAAAGTAAATCCTTTTAGTAGACACCAGACCTACACGTTATTCAATTTTCTGAGCAATATTTATTATACATTTGCTATCCATTAAGGTGATATTATTTTCTATTAATTCGAAAATCACTACATAATAATGCTTAAACATGCCGTGTCTTCATATAAATACTAGGTATCAATCCCCTTCAATAACTTTAAAAAAAAAATACAACGTAAAAAATACAAACGTAAATACAAATGTATTTTAGTGGGTTGTTTTTCAAACAAATGTATTTTTTTTTTTTTTTTTTTTTTTTTTTTTCATAAATTGTATAATGCTCCAACCGCCAAAGTGGTTGAAGTGGTTCATATAAAAATATTTATGTTGATACTGATACAGGTAAATTTCTTGAGATTTTGGTTTTGTAAATGATGATAATGAAAATAGTTAAGATTACAATTATACAGAAACTCAAAAGCTTAATACAATTTTATTGTCTTGGCGGTAGTACTTTCACCTTAGCTTAGGATTTACGAGCAAATTAATGTAATGTTTAACATGAGTAACGAGTATAATATATGAAAATATAAAAATATATTGATTTATTTTGATATTTGTGTATGTATTATAATTTTGTAATACATGGATAGATCTATCTGTATGGAGGTATTTCAGGAGTAATCAATTATTTTAATATTTTTGACACTCTTTGAGTAAGACCAGATAATTATCAGGGGTGCCTTAATATTCAGATATAGGTATTACGTTGTTTAAATAAAAACATAGTAGAGGAGTTTCATAGAAATCAGTAGTTAATAGCGTACTAGAAGTTAAGATTTATGCGTAATAGAATCAAGAGGAAACTTGAGCAAGTGTTGTGATAAATAAGGGTTTACATAGCAGACAGCATGGTGCCCAAGAGAAGTGTGGCTGGTGAGAGGGGGGGAAGAGGTAGAGTGGGCCTGAGCCAGTAGAAGAGATAAGACTATGAGATAAGAGGACCACGTGGTACACGACCCCTACCTGACCATACCACATCATTCTCAAGGACAACTGATAACTAATACTAACATTCAACCTCTTATCAAACTATACAGACTCTTGGTCTACACATCGTATTATGGTATTTATATTATTATACTATAAACTCTTGTTAGTTGTACATTTTTATCTTAAAATTAGCTCAAGAGGAAATGGTGATATACGTGTTAAAAAACACAGCTAATGTAAAATTAGATGTAGAAATATTTATTACGTAGAACAATGATTATTAAATAAGTAAAAGTCATGTATAGAACTGAGCCTTTAATGGGGGCAAAAGCAAAGCTTTTAAATAAATATGGTGGATTATAAGATTTTAAGGGGTATTGCCTCTAAAAAGCTAAAATTAATTCTTAGGTTTCACCTTATAATCATAGGGATACGATTTTTCTGAACATGTAAGCCAAATATCATTGAGATTGGCCCAGTAGTTTAAGCTCCATGATGAATCGTTTGTGTCACTTGTTATTAGAAATAAAACAAAGTACATAATTATAAAATATAAGTTTATTTGTCTATACCGCAATGCTTTATTTATTATAAATCCGACTGGTTTCAGCCTCAAAAATACTAAAATATAACAGTTTATAAAAGTATGACAGCTATCTTCAGTGACTTAATGAGTCACTTAACAGTGACAAGACAACAAGTGATAAGACTTAACAAATCGGTAATAAGTAATAATAAGCAGAGACGGGAAAAAGTCATAAACGTCATAGTCATATGATTTTGTCATAAAATAGCCATTTTACGCATAAACGTCATAAAATGGGGGTTTCTTGTAATAAACGTCATAGAATGGCCTTTCTTTGCCAAATTTTTAGCAAAAAGGTTATTTTTTTTGTTAATGCAAATTTTTAAATTGAACATTCGTGGTCCGGTTCCAGGTAAAAGTGCAGTTCGAACAAAAAACCCTTACACCAGCTTAGTGAATGGCCTGGGCTCTTAATTCCCTGACCACTTTCGGACTTAACTAATGCGCTTATACCTACAACCAAAGAGGCACCGACGGTCATCCCTGATTCCAAACTAGGGCTCCTGATCGGCTCCTTCTTGGAACAACTCCTTAAATTAGAATCCAGGCAGTTTAAGATAGATTCTCCAGTCAGCCAATAGTCAACCCATTGGATTAGGAAGTCTCCTGATTGGCTGTTCCATAATTAAGACTTTGTATAAATCCTAAATCCATGGTAAGGGAGTAGAATGTTTAATTGCTCATTTGATGACAAGTAACACGAGTAAGAAACTCGTGTTACTTGTTTCTTGATTAATTTTACTCGTATAACTAGTTTCTTGATTGATTCTACTCGTGTCAGAATGCCGAAAACTCCTGCAAACAACTTAGCGCTTAAGCGCAAGTGGGTGTCAGGGGAGGTAGACTTTTCTTTGGAAGGTGAAACATTTTTCTGTAAGCCATGTGATAAGCAGGTAAGTTCTACACCTACTTTGTATCTGAAGTCTTTAAGGTCTTAGCTTCATTGGATGCTGGAGAGGCGCTGTCAATTCGCAATGCAAAAGAAGCCCTAAAGGCTCCAGGACTGGAAACCCACCTGAACTACATCAACGACAACTTTGGGACATTTCCTGACATAATAGAAGGTCTGCAAAAACAGGATATGCTATTTCCAAACGGCGTCAAAAAAATCAAGACCCTTTGCGGTACCGATTGGGTTGGAAGAGTGGGGGAAAAGGTGAAAGAAAAGTTTAATGCTGTTCTCTCAAGGAATCCTGGGTGGGAACACGCCCAGGCCATAGCTGCCCGGTTGAAGGGCGTGCAAAAGCAAAAGTAAATGACGTGTCATGCATGAAATTGTCTCCCACCTCATCTGCTGACGTCGAATGGTTTTTTTTCAAGTTTAAAATTCTACTGACGGTCAAAAGAACCAATTTAACGCTGGAGAATATAGAACAACACACGATTACTTTTTACAATGTTGAAGCATTCTGTTAATTATTATCATTTATTACATATATTGTAAATATAATTTTGTATTTATGAAATATTTAAATCTTTTTTGAACTTTTTCCCTCCAAAATAACGAAATGCTTCACATAAAGGCAAAATTTTCACAGAAAATAAACGTCATACTTTTGGCTAAAAGGCCATAAAACAACCGATTTTCTAAAATAAACGTCATAAAACAGGATAATAAAAGTCATAGAATAAAGGTCATGAAATGGAAAAATAAAAGTCATAAACGTCCCGTCTCTGATAATAAGTCACTGAAGATAACCGTCATACTTTTATAAACTTTTATATTTTAGTATTTTTGAGGCTGAACCCGGTCTGATTTATAATAAATTAAAAATTGTGGTATAGACCAATAAACTTAATCATTACTGTTAGTCCAGTCAAATTAGGAAAAAAAAACAACATTAAATCATATCGTTCTGGAAAAAAGCTTAAAATGAGTGGAAGACCCTACAGTCTAACATACTTAAAGTCCCCGAGGGTGGGGGGGGTAAGCCCCCCCTACAATTGAGAGTTTTAGGTGCCAATTTTGGGTTTTTCACAAATATCTCGTAAAGTATTACCTTTAGGCGAATTGTAGTTATGTACAAATTTGTTTTACATTAAATTTACAACAAAAATAGTCCTTTTCATTTTTTTCTAACTACAACCGTTTCCGAGATAAATGCGTTCAAAATTTAAACAATTTAGCACTTGAAGGAAATAGGGGGGAAACTGGATTTCTCATTCATAATTTACTAGCTTAAATTAAGCGGTATTCATTATTCTTTCACATGCTTTTGAATACTTCCCTCTCCCCAAGATTTATAGCTTGATATCCCCCCCCCCCCCAGGTGTGTAAAACCCCCAGCCCCCCATTTTTTTTTTTTTTTTTTAAATCTATTTAGACTAATAGTCCAGACAAATTGGGATATAACTTTGCAAAAAATCCCTAAGTTTTGAAATTTGGCTTAAATTGTTCGTATGACTTTCCTGTCTATCATACTAAAAG
Organism: Gerris lacustris; assembly: GCA_951217055.1. NCBI lineage: Eukaryota > Metazoa > Arthropoda > Insecta > Hemiptera > Gerridae > Gerris > Gerris lacustris. The sequence continues at coordinate 103,460,863 of OX578276.1, read as the reverse complement.
TCCCCTTTGGGTGGGGGTGGGGGGGAGGAAAAGCTGCTCTAGCTTTAGCCCCCACGGGGCCTATTGCTTCTTTTATTTGCTCTTTACCAAATATCTCGAAAAGTATTGACATTAGGCGAATTATCGTTATGTACAAATTTGTTCTTCATTAAATTTCCAATAAAAATAGTCCTTTTACAATTTTTTTTTAGTTCCAACCGTTTTTGAGTTACAAGCCCTCAAAGTAAGGTAATAAAACATAAAGTAGGATTAGGGGGGCAAAAGAAATCTTTTATTAGGGATTTCTGACCTTAAGACGCAATCTATTTTTGCATAGATTTTTGACTCCCTATTCCAAATTTTTCAGACCTCTACTTTTATTAGAAATTTAATGAAGAACAAATTTGTACATGTCTAAGCACTATGGCCCCTTCCTCTCATGAATTTTTAGTATGTTATACAGGAAAGTCATACAAACATTTTAAGCCAATTTCCAAAACTTCCAAAACCAGACTGAAGTGGTTTACTTCATTACTTACAAAATACAAATTTCCCTTTTTTTTTCAATTGCAACAGAACTATTTTGTATTCAGGCTTCATTTTGTACTTGAATAAAAGCCAATTAAATTTACTATAACTTCATTTCTTATGACTTTTCTTGTAGGGGAGAGGTTTCATGCCGATATTCACCCCGAAACGAGAGCATTACGCATTACGCATTACGCATTAAGTGTCATATCTCGGGAACTATTTGACGTACAGAGTTCCCGCCGGACTTAAATTGTTGTAAATTTATTGTACTGAAAAAAATAGTAAGAACAATTAACATCGAACCATGCATAGTTACGATGTATAGAGCAACAACTGAAAAAAGTCCGGAAATTTCTCAGTTTTTCACATATTACGCAAAAACATAGGGGCCTAGGAGGAGGGGTAGATAGAGGGATGAAAAATTTGAAAGGAGAATAAAACCTAAGGAAAATTAATAGTGTGCCTCTTAAGGTGAGAAATCCCTAATAAAAGAGTTCTTTTGCCCCCCTAATCCTAATTTATGTTTTATTACCTTACTTTGAGGGCTTGTAACTCAAAAACGGTTGGATCTAAAAAAAATGTTAAAGGACTTTTTTTATTGAAAATTTAATGAAGAACAAATTTGTACATAACCATAATTCGCCTAAAATAGACTAATTCCAGATATTTGGACTATTCTAGATATTTGGTAAAGCGCAAAAAAAAAACCGCAATTGGCCCCTTGGGGGTGGGGGGAGCGTGCTTCTCCCCCCCCCCCCCCCCCACCCAAAGGGGACTTTTAGTATGATAGACATCATACTGGGGAGAGGGAAGTATTCAAAATCATGTGAAAGAATAATGAATACCGCTTAATTTAAGCTAGTAAATTATGAATGAGAAATCCAGTTTCCCCCCTATTTCCTTCGAGTGCTAAATTGTTTAAATTTTGAACGCATATATCTCGAAAACGGTTGTAGTTAGAAACAAAATGAAAAGGTTCTATTGTTGTTATAAATTTAATGTAGAACAAATTTGTACATAACTACAATTCGCCTAAAAGTAATACTTTACGAGATATTTGTGAAAAAACCCAAAATTGGCACCTAAAACCCTCAATTGTAGGGGGGGCTCACCCCCCACCCTCGGGGACTTTTAGTATTTTAGACTGTAGGGTCTTCCGATCATTTTAAGCTTTTTTCCAGAACTATATGATTAAATGTTTTTAAATCCCGTTTTTTGGTCTAATTTGACTGGACTAAGTGTTTTATTTCTTAGAAGTGATAAAAACGATTCATTATGTTTTATTACCACAAGATCAAAGTCAATACATCGAACTTTTTAAGCTCCATGCGCTTGCACATTTTTTTTAATCAACTTTCTTGGACGCAGGAGATAATTTTTGCGCCATCGTAATACTTTCCCTTTATATATATATATATATATATATATATATATATATATATATATATATATATATATATATATATATATATATATATATATATAAATATATATATATATAAATATATATATATATATATATATATATATATATATATATATATATATATATATATATATATATATATATATATATATATATATATATATATATATATATATATATATATATATATATATATATATATATATATATATATATATATACTTCAATATGATACAATATGTTATGAGAAAAAGTAAAAATAATATGTTTATATGTGTAAAAATGTATATGTAAAAAAATACTGCATGTGTACCACACATGCGCAATAAAACTAATGATGATAAATAAAATTATAAATACGACAATGAGGCCTGTATCTAACATAGATAATCATATCTATAAGAGAATTTTTTTAATGACTGATTTTGCCTTATTCTCTTCATTTAAAAGCTAGAATGTAAGCATCCTGCGTCCTTCTGACTAGAATGTCTGTTTTAATTAATTTTCAATGTTTGTTTGGAACTATATGCATAATGACCTTAAATATATAATACATATAATATATACATGCATAGGATTTTCTTGTCTTAAGCATGATTTATTTTTTATTAAATCATTACCAAATAATACTTGTGTTATATATTAATTACAAACTACTTCCATATTAATTAAATACATAAAATTGTATGTAGGTATAGGTAGTGTTCGATTTCTAGAAATTGAGGTGCCGGAACTACAACCTACCCTCTCTCTTGAGGTCCCGGAACGCCGTTCCGCCTCAAATCGAGCACTGGGTATAGGTTACATTTCAGTGAATAAAATAAAACTCTCATGCAAATTTGATCATTCTGAAAGACGATTTTTCTTTAATGTCACAAATTTTAATGGGATAACCCCTGGACAGAAATCTGTTTCAGACATCAGGGAACATTTTTGGTTTTGTGTCGGTCTCTCTATCATAATTTTTTTTGAACCGCTATATTTTAAAATCTATTGGCCTGATTTTAAATTAATTTGGATGGAAAGTCATAATTGGCCCATTGTTCCATAATAATTCCAACCCTCTGTGCCTATTGCTTCTTATACCGCGTGTACAAAAACATGTTTTTATTGTTAATAAATAACAACGACAAAAAAATTATGAGCACTTTGATGAGTACTTTTATGTAATAAAATATAAGTACTTTTATGTAATAAAACATAAGTACTTTTGAAGTACTTATCACATTTTTAAGAAATTTAGAAGTTGTGTCAAAAGTAGGCCATTTATTGTTCCTTATTAATTTCAACCGTCTGCACTAATTTTATATTGAATAAAAATAAGTGTAATCCAACAAGGAATCGAAACAGATCCAAATGGACTATTTGTTCAATCTAATAGGACGCGAGGAAGCTATGTGCCACCTAAATTTACCAACTATTTTAATACGCATTAGATTCATCTGAACTGATGAAAAAATAAGTGACACATAAGTAGTTTATAGTTGTTCATATTTAATCAATACTTATAAGTTTGGTCAATTAGGGTGTATTAAAATTCGAATATTACTGCAAAAAGGCTCGCCCCCCTCCAGGGCATAATCATGTGAAGATTGGTCCCATTATATATTATTCAACTGAGTAAGTTTGGTGAGATTTCTTAATAATAAAATATATAAATAGTTTAAATGGGTTGTTTCCTTCATAAATCACAATAATGATTTAATTTAAAACTTAAAACTAATAAAATTAACAATCACAGTCAAGAAACACTTAAAATCTGGTAACTATATATTTATCTTACAAAATCTGATGTTTAGAAAACTCTCTTGCTATATTATAGACTATAGACTATATAGACGATTTAAACAACTCGATGTTTTGTAGGTCTTTTAACATCGTCTATTATAGTTAGGGTTACCATAATTTATGAAGGCCAGATCTGGACAGAGGTGACTCCGGGGGGGGGGGGGGGGGGGGTCTGGAGTGAAAATTGCAAATAATTTTTTTTTTTTGTGAAATTAGGAAATTAAATAAGTTACAAATATCTAATTATTACGTTATATATTTATTAATATAATATTTGATAATATGTAATGTTCATCTTAGTAAAATACGGACATTTCTCAAATCCGGACTGATGTTTCAAATCCGGACGGATGGTAACCCTATATCTATTATAGTCTATATTGCAAGAGTTTTTTAAACATCAGATTTAGCGTTTTTATATTCATTTATTTTTATTATTAGTATAAAATTTTGAAGTGTATTATTTTTTCCTCTTTAATAATGTATTATATATAATAATTCATTTATTTAATTTTAAAATAGATTTGGGGGTGAGAGTGCTCTGTGTTACCTTTCTATTTATTGTAATAAACTTATGTGAATTGTTAGTGAGTTTAAATTATTATGCTTGGCTAGGTCAAGTTGACCTGATTTAACAGATGAGGCGTCTCAAGACATTATGACGAGCCTGGTATTCTGTATTGCATCAGCTTAATCAACCATAGCTACGCGCTCTCTGTCTTTTCTCTGTGTTTAACATAATGCTAAGCTAAAATGCTTCATTCAATAACTTTCTAGTTAATAATCCTAAATGGGTTTTAAAATAACTTAATTGATTATTTGTTAATGAACATCAATTTAGAATTTTATTATTATTATAGAAACAAACTCTATTTTTATATTTTTCTTTATTTTATTTTTTTAATAAGAGCTTACATGGCTAATTTAAAGCTAATTAAAGGCCAAATAGAAACAACCTGTTGTGAAATATATAACCATTATTTTTGTTTAAAACGGAGATTTCGGTCTACGCGTATATATTCTGTATAGCTTAATCACACGTGTCAAGTGATATTATATTGCCATCAAATTATGTAATTATTTATTTATATAAGGGTTAATTGTTGATTAAAGATAAATTGGATAGTTTAACTGAAACAATAGAAAAGATATAAATACGACGTATGTTCAGAACACTTTTTAAATATGCGGAATAATATCAATGGATGTAACTATATTTACCTGTAATTATCAATTTTTGCCTTTTGCTTAAATAATCTGCGCAATATATTTATAATGATTTGATAATTCGCAAACAACTTGTTTATACTATATTTTCTAGATTATTAGTCAAACCTCATTCATAATTTCTTAAAAAGATAAGTGCTCTTACAAAAGATGTCTTAATAAAATTAGGTAAACAATGGTTATAAATGTATTTTTAATTCAAATTATGATAATCATTGATTGAAACTATATACTGCACTACCATTTCAGTAATGTAAAAATAGTAATAGTTCTAAGAATCAAGTCGTTCAAACTAAGTTTAAGGGAAGCATTGCTACAACAACCTCTTAAACCACTCTTTCGCCAATCTACATTAAGAAAAAATAATCTACTTTCATTATTTATTTCAAAAAACTGATTATAAAAGAAAAATGTTTCATAAAAATGGATGCTCCAATCCAGACAACAAGGCGACAAAACAAGATGATTAGATAATATTTCTTTGCAATTTATTTATTTTTACTCTTTTATTATTAAGATATTCTTTTTTATATGCAATTGAATATATAATAATAAATTTTACAAAATAAATGTTTATTGCTTATTACTAATATATATAACTAGAACAAATAGAAGTATTACTAGAACTTATTACTAGAATTTACCTCAGCTAATTTAGAAATATAACGGCTTTAAACTTAAATGATATTATTTCATAAACAAGAATAATATACACAATGCTTTATTAGCTTGTAATGTCACTAATAATTTGTTTTTCGTTTATATATACCTATTATGCTAATTCTTCAACTATAAAAAATAACTAATGCGTTCATAAAATCGCGAATGAATGGGTTTCATAATTTCATTCTCAATTTGGTTTGCAGAAGAAATAGTTAAAAGTTCATTAGGAGGTAGAATGGGATCTGAATGATGGGCTTAGTAAAGGCGCCGGTAGAAAAGAGAAATGCGATATAAACAGTTTACAGATGCAGGATTGTCGAGTAAGTTAGAGTTTTTATGTGTTACTTGTATACTCTCATGTTTGCTATCATGCCAAGAATATCAATAAGTAACAGAGAGGAGTGTGATTCTCAGGAGTCCAAGAAAGTCCGCGACAGGCATCACAATAAGCTATCCCACACTCTAGCCACCATATATTCTCCATTTAAATTTATATTGTTTAAGGGTTATAGAGTTTATTTTTAAAAAGGAAAAAATAAAAGAGAATATCGTAAAATAAAATTGCCTATAAATGTTGCAGTATCCAAGTTGCCAAGTTAAAAATCCTAATTAATGTGAAATGTGCTAGAAATTCTGATGCAAGATAATAAAATAACATCTCACGATATTTTATAAGTATTAAAATGTATAAATATGACTAAAGCTTTAACAGATTGAGATCTTTATTAACAAACAAAGTATGTCAATTAGTGAGCCACGTCTTAGTGTCCTATTACTGGTTATTTAAAATGATAAGAGATACTAAAAAATGGATTGTGAGCTTTGTGGAAGAGGAAGCTATGTGCGCAATAATATAGGATCAGAGAAGTAGTTTGAAGTATGTCTATTAGTTTTAAAGATACGTATTATGAGCTTTCGCGAAAGGATATGCAATAAGCGAATTTAAGTGAATGCACAACAGTCCGTCTGTGCACTCATGACATGAATTATTGAACTGTTAAGTTACTGATGAGTTGAGTCGATTTTTACAATTTTTTCTAATTTATTTATTTTAATCATTCTTATTATCGATATTTTATATTCATTGAATTTGGCATTAGCCTATAACCATTAAAATATAAAATAAACTAAATAATAACATTCTAAGAAAAATATTTTGATAATTTTATTAAAATTAGCAAGAATCATTTATTAGTGGAATAATACATATTATATAATCTAAAAATCGATAATTTTTATTTAAACTTTTGAACTTATTACGTTTATTCAAAAGGTCAATGAACTTCCGTATACATATTTTTTAAAACAATTGCACAATTGTTATCTATAGTAATGATGATTATATATACTTTCTAAATGCGGTGCGTTTATATATTTCCATAACACCGAAGAAGATTTGAGATCTTTTAATTGGACAATGAGTCCTATTCTTTTTTGAGTATGAAGAAAATGTATTTTAAAACACATTCCGTTATTTTTACTATTTGATCTATTTTACTACTCTTTACGCATGTGTCTCCATTCTAGGCTTGTAGATTTGATTGCCACAAAAAACATATTTGTCTGATTTGTCATATACTTTAATAATTTTACAGGCCTATTAATGATATGTTTTTTGGCAACCATAATTTAAATAATTCTGTTGTGATTCATGAACTCAATTTAGGCGTCATTGAGAAAAGGATTACCACGGGGTGAAAGAGGTTTATGCTTTATTAACTTAATTTGGTATTCTGCATGTTTGTCAATCAACGAACTGTTTTAAACTACACAAATGTTTGAAATCGACCGTTAATTATTTTTAAATATATATAAATTTTATTTTTGAAAATCATCAGTTAATCCCTTTGATATGACATTTTTTCTTATTTCTTTAGTCTTAAGGGATATGTAATAAAAAAAATAATATCTAACTATATTCATTTATTCGCATTTGCAATATTTCGCCCAATTCTGTGCATCATCAGGCTTTATGTTATCAATCAATACTTTGGTATGAACATTTTATCACAGAGTTTTAGACAAGTAACAGTGAAAAAGCTTTACAACTCTGGTGTTCAACAGTTACTACTTATATATATATATATATATATATATATATATATATATATATATATATATATATATTTAATTTTATTAATTCTTGTCTCTAGGATAACTGAAGAATGAAGAGTAATTTTATTATTTATATTACATTATATTACTAATCATTTAACGTTAATCGAATAATTCAGGTCTTTTCTCTAGGTCGCGGGTTGTAACACTTTTGGAGAAGAGACCACATTACCAAGTTAGAAAGAGACTGAATATCATACACACAAATCCATATATATATATATATTTGTGTGTTGTTCCTCATTGTCCATGAATATATTTATTAAATTTGAGGATAGTAAGGATCAGTCAAAGCAAAAAAATTTTATATATTTACTGGCGTTTAGGAAAATGTATTTATTTTCTTCTTGAAGGTATAATTCCAGAATGGTGTATTATACTCTTCAAGGTATATGACACACTCTACAAGAAAATATATTTTTCTAAACGTCGGTAAATCTAAATAAATCAATTTCGACTTATCGACATCCACTTAATTCTTATATTAATATTTATTTATAACTAAGAAAATAATGAACAAAAACGATACAATAAATATTCAAAATACAGATACATTTAGATTTTTTTTTTTAAAAAAACCGCTGTTTAGAATTTAGGATGTAATTTTTTTTTTTAAACTTAAGTGGATAAAACAGTATAGGTTCCTAATTTATTACAGCATTCTCTTGAGCAATTCACAAGCATACTATGATTATGATTTATTTGTATTTTTCCAAATTATGACCATTTTCTTTGCGAAAGAACAAGTCACTGTTACTTGTTTATTGGGGGTAGTAAACGTGAACTTAAGTTAGTTTAATTTAGTTTAATCTTAATTTTATTCGAACTTTTGTAAATTATCTGTAAAATAACGAAATTACAGATACACATTTTCTGGATCATTAAGTGATATTTTTATTATTGTACAATAAGTTAGGTTGGCAAATTTCAAGTTATAGGGATGAACTAATTTATCGTATTTCCATTATTATAATGTGACTTTTACGTTGCAATAAGACCTGATTCACTAAGGGCACCATGAAAATATATTGATAACCCTTTTATAATTTTTGAAGTCTATTATTTATTAATGGATCCTTATTTTTTATTATAAGATAAAGAAGTTGGTATAGAGATTACTCGATTGTGGAAAGCTTATAATATATTTATTTTAATGCAAATACAATGTTAATCATACATATATGCATTAATCAGAAATACCTCATACCTATACATATACCTATTTTATGCATCATGCGGTTCACACAAAAATTTAATTAACCTGGAAAAATCCTACTTTTTATCATTGAATAATGATTTCATTTACCATAAAACAATATTGATGTTATCTCCTTTGCCTTGGCAATCAGGCAGATATAATAACTATAAGATACTGTTGACTAAACCACAAGGTAAAATACATATGTCTTATCATCATAGATAAATATTAGCGTTATTTTCACCTTTAAATGTATCGGGTTTTTTGATTTGTGTAAACAAGAAAAAAACCACCAGGAAGCGAAACCACACATGCGGAAACATGACAACAGGCAAACAAAACAACGAGTTTAGTAATTTATTGTAAATAAATCATTTATCATTTATCTCCTAATCATTTCAAGATTTAAAAGATAACATTTATTTTAATTTACTAATTATACGCAATAATCTCCATGGCTTAATGCGAAGAGATGACCACAAGGTAATCCCTCATAGATAAAGTGATCAATATTCTAAAATATTTCCCTGAATTTGGTTGCGGTAAAAAAATAAACGTTTAGATCATACTAAATAGTCACTGTGACCTACAAAGTGTTTACGAATACTTATCTATATACCTAATTGAATGACACTATACACTGCTATAGTTTTATTGAACATATTGTTATTAAATAACAGTGAGTAATAATAGTTACAGCATTACTTTATGATCCATTATATGATTACTTTATTCTATTTTTTATAATTATAAATTATATATTTATTTATAGTATTTACTTGCAATTAAGTTATAATTTTATAACAAAAATGAAATTTATTTTATTTAATATATAGTTCTTAATTACACTACTATTGACATAAAACAGAAACAATTGTTTGATTGTTCCAAAAGTTGCCGGAAAAAAACATTTTTTGAGATATTAGGTCCAATTGAACAAAGATTAAGGTTAAGTCTTGTAAAATGAGGACTACCATATAAAAATGTGTATGTATATGAGAAAGTTTTTCAGAGATGTCTCGGACAGACCAATATATTTTTATTTGTAAATTATTAGTTTTATATTAACGTAATTTGTTAACCCGAGCTTTATTATTTTAAAGCAAAATAATTATAGTGTAACTTTTCTTCTTTTTTTTTGTCTTATGGTACAGTTTATAATATTGATTGCTTTAGGATGCAGGTCTTTTTCCTTTTGTACCAAACCGGTTTCAGGAAAGATTTTTTTTCTCCTCTAGTTCGGCAGGAAGGATGAGTCAGTACTTGTCTGGGTTCTGGCTCCAGTAATTTCACTGACCAACTTTGTTTAAAGTAAATGAGTTAACTTAAAAAAAAAAAAAAATAATAAAAAAAAAAAATAATCTTCTTTCTTAAATAGATTGATGAATTTAACACTTATTTCGATATTATTATTTTTAATTAATATTTCCAACAGGAGTATAGAGTGGCTGTGGTAAATACCTAACGAGCCACGTTAATTTATATATAAAAAAAAAAAAAACTTTTTCTAAAATTATGTATCAAATACGCACTATTAGGTTAATCATTTTTTTAAATATTAAATATTAAAAAAAATAATAAACCGTATATGAAAAAGAAAGAACAATTTTACTAACGTCAGGGTATTATTACTGAATAAAAATATATAATAAACAGACATCTAAGGATTGATCAGTTTAATGTCTGATCACAAGAATATATTATAGTAAGTTAGAAATAGTTCCTTGTAGCTTTATATTCTGCAGTGGTTGGGTCCATTAAGGAAATAAAAAGTTCACTTTTGCAATATTTCGACCCCTCCTTGGGTCATTCTCAAGCTGATTGACTAGAAGTTATCCTACATTATATTAGTTATTTTTTGAATAATATTAATTGAATCTTTGCGATTCTCGTCACTTCTTCTGAAGTCTTGTAACAGTCATTTCACTTATGATATATATGCACTTTTTAATGAGCTAACTTCTAAAATATATTTTTTAAAAACACTTAAAATTGCCTTCCTTCTGCTATCATTCTGATAGCAGAATAAGAATATATTAATTATTCGATCTGAGAAGTAGTTCAGTTTTTTTTTATACACCCTAAACGACTTAACCACAAAATTGTAATATAGTTATAATCAAGTTTCTTGCTTTTAATAAGTTTTGTAAGGAATCCAATCGATCAATCTTTTCACCATCACTTTCCTTAACTCCCGCTGATTCCTTTCTACTTTCTCATATAAAGAGGAAGTATCGTGATAGCACGAAAATTCAATTTTGAGATTTTGATGAGAGTCCAAATAAGTGGTTTTTAAAAAAATGTCTGTCTGTCGTCTGTGCAGACGCCTGGGCCCTAAACTACAGGTCAGATTTTGACGAAATTTGGCATACGCATGTTCAGAAAAATCATATCCCGAGGCGAAGTCGAGAAAGGAATTTTAGCTCCAAATTTGGGGCGCTCTGAACATGTATGCCAAATTTCATCAAAATCAGTCCAGTAGTTTAGGCTCCATGCATCTGCACAGACGACAGAAAAACATTTTTTAAGAACCACTTTTTTGGACTCAGGGGACCTCAAAACGTATAAATACATCAAAATCGAATTTTCGCGCCATCACAATCCTTTCTCATTATATAAGAAAGTAAAAACAATGAAAAAACTTGAAAAACTTATTTCTTGAAAACGGTTCCGAGGATTTTGATTCAAAGATTCTAAAATGTAGTCCATTTAAATACAAATCTAACGCTATAAGCCGTCTAGTTCCAGACAAAATTGCTTAAAACGCGGACGGAGAGAGCCCGAGTTCGATTTCCTGCCCAGGAGAAGTTATTTTTACTATAAATTTTGATGAAATTTTCAATAATAATTAAATGTACCTACGAAAACTAATAAATGGAAAACACTGGGCTAAGTAAAATAAACTCGTATATGAGAAAGTTCTCTGAGTTATCTCGGACCGATTTTTACTTTCTCATATAAAGGAGAAAGTATTGTAATGGCGTGAAAATTCGATTTTGAGATTTTGATGGATTTACACGTTTTGGGGTCCCCTGAGTCCAAAATAGTGGTTTTTAAAAAATGTCTGTCAGTCGTTTGTCTGTGCAGACACCTGGAGCCTAAACCACCGGGCCGATTTTTAAGAAATTTGGCATACATGTTCAGAAAAATCATACCCCGAGGCGAAATCGAGAAATTAATTTTAGCCCAAATTTGGGGGCGCTACCCACCAAAAACATGAAAAAAATAAATTCCCGATAATGGTTCCGACGGTTTTGATTAAAAAATTCTAAAATGTAGTCCATTTAAATACAAATCCGTTTTCCCGGGAAAAATCTAGTTCCTGAGAAAATAGCTTTAAACGCGGAAGGAGTGGCCGGGTTCGATTCCCCGCCGAGGAGAAGTTATTTTTATGATATATTTTGATCAAATGTTCAATAATACCAACGAAAACTAACAAATGGAAAACACTGGGCCAAGTAATTATAAACTCGTATATGAGTTTCATATTCCATCTTCAGCGCAGTTTTTTTTTTTTTGTTCTAAAAATCTAATTTCCAACTTTGTGAAATATTTTTTTTTAGCAGTGCGTTCATATTGACAAGTATCAAATATCTTTTAAAAACATATCAACATTCATTGTTCTTCCAATCCGATCTAGCGAATAGCATGATTGCTGTCGCGTCTATAGTTCATTTGCCCAATGAGGTAAATTTGCTTTGGGACTTGAGAAAGTAAGAGAAGTAAGGGTCGAGATTTTTCTTCATTATAAGATTATAAATGTTATTTTACTCCAGTATACTGCTGATATATATTATTATGGACTGTGTTATTTATTTATTTAATAAATTATTAATTTACTATTATTTAACTACTTTGTATTTACTCATTCACTTATTACCTTCAAAGTATCCTTTATGAGATCTGAGTATTGAGGTGTAATAAATATGAATGTAAAATGAAGGGGATAGGATTTCCATCCTATCCCCGACTGCTTTTGAGTATATGTTTGATGCATTTTACAGATATTTCTACGTAACCGATTTTAATAGTGTTTAAGTTGATATTCCCATGATTTGGCGTAGTAGAGGGCGGGGTTGCCTTACGCTTCTCTCTCCTGTTATTGCCAAGAAACCGCTAAGATTATCTTCTCTTATCTTCCTTCTTCAGCATAAGTAAAGATTAAGTGGTGTATTGCAAAAAGAATCGGTGCGGTTAAACAAGTCTATAGAGCCTTTACTAACACTACTGGGGGTTCTGTGTGTGTTTATACACCAATTTTAAATTATTAACACTAGTATTACAGTCAAATTCATTCTATAACGTTGTTATTATTGTGAAAATATTATTAATATCTTTCTTTAAATTTACCTAACCCCAACAATATTCCAATAAAACTTACAAAAATAAATGTAAATTACATGACAAATTAATGTTTTGCTTTTTATATCTTATATATCCTTATCTATAAAGTTCTTAGGTCATTAGTCATTAGAATTTAAAGGGATCCTAATTATATTTAGTCATCTTCTGAAGCTATCTCTGTAGCGTCCAATATGTCTCACCTCCATGGCAATCTTATCCACGTAATTAGTAGAATATATTTCAATAAAAAGTTCCTCGTAGCTTTTGAGAATATTCATTTTAAAAAATGGTGTACCTATTATATGCGTGAAAAAGTAAAAGTATGAACCAGTTGAAGTAAAAAGTTTGCGCAGTCGGTAGGACTCGAACCTACGCTCCCAGAGGGAATCTGATTTCTAGTCAGACGCCTTAACCACTCGGCCACGACTGCTGCTTGTTAATTTGGGTCTTATAAGAGCAATTTTATTATAATATTTTTTCAATTACACATTCGAGTATTTTTATTATTTTTTCACATAAATATATTTTTGTTTCTTTACCACGCTTTGTTTGTGTTATTAGACCTTGAAAAAGCGTTTTATATTATAATATTTTTATATGAAATGGAAATAATAATCAGAAAGATAGTTGTTACCCCATTAGAAATTGTGATAACAAATTATATAAGTTTTTCATTAATTAAAGTATTTATTTTAAGGACATTTCTGATATTATTCTTTCAATATTTCTTTAATATTCTATTATATATTTCTTTTAATAGCAATTATAAGAGAAAATAATATTTAATCCAGCTATTAATATTATTAATTGTGATATTACAATATTAATAATATTCAATTACTACGTTTCCATGATGTTTAAATACAGATTGAATACGGGTAGAATACAGTTTTTGGATCCTAAGTGTCCATGGAAACCCAGATTCAAAACGGATTAAGTACGATCCCGATCCCGATACAATCCACTAAATTCTGGGATCGTATCTGGATCTTAGTTGCATGGAAACACTTAACTCGATCCTGACATGCGCAGAACGGTGTTGTCATTCAATTTTGACTGCACCCTGGATTTCTTATGTTTTTAATTAGAACAACATAGATAATGAAAACTATCTTGCACTTTCTTGTTTTGTTTTTTAGCTTTTTAAAATTGAATTATAAAACCGGATTAAAATCTATCTCACTGACCTCAGAAATTTTAATTAGAGTCAGCTCCTACATTTAGAGCTAAAATGCATTATTTCTTAATTTTACCCCTATTTAATTTATAAAAAAATTAAAATTTAATCTAAGCAGTTCATTAGTCTATACAGAGTCTAGAAAGACATTAAAAGAAACACAATAACTTACATTGTGCACTTTAAACGTGTAAATCCATTAACATATAAAAAAATACTTTTTCTTCAAAATATTATGCTACTTATATGAGAAAGTTAAATAAATAAACAAAATTATACTCATTTCCTTATTATTGAGAAATTATTTAATAGTATGTATGTGTAGATACATGTGACATGTAAGGTTACACACACCCTCCTTTGAAAATCAATAAGATACATGAAACCTTTCTTTATTATAATTCTCTTTTCCATGTTAAGTTTGTCTGCTAACAGAAATTGTATTCTTAAGATTGAAAATAAAAATACATATATATGATGTTTGCGTGTAAAATTAGAATAAGTGCGAAATGACATTTTATTTATTTGAGTTTTTTGTACCTACACAAGCTGATTTAATATCATGTGCCATGTAATAATCATTTGTATCACTAAGTGCCTACACAATGCTATTGCAATATTAATACACTCGTGCAAAAAATACGTGCCTCGTTCGCCCTTGGCCTTTAGTATGGGTAATGTTGCAGTTAAAATAATCTGTTAAGGGGGGGGGGGGGAGTTTGAGCACGATAAAGCATTTGAAGATATCTTACATCTCAATTCTTTATTCCTTTAATCATTTTTCACTTGACAAACATAGTCGATGAAGTCATCTAAGTATATACAGGTTATTCATTGTAGTGCAATATTGAGACATCAAACTAATTTTTATATGTAAACACAAAATATAATGTTACATTCCATTTCTAATCATCTTTATTAATCGTAAGTATACATTGACCTGATTTATAAGATTTCTTAAATTCAATTTTGTATTAATTAATCTTTATTTTAATTAATAACATTAACATTGTTGATCTGGTGAAAAGTAATTTTTTCCAAAATAAATAATTATAGTTTATTAGAAGTTAAAGAAATGAGAGATATTAGTCATGAATTTCATTTGACTTAATTAATTTCTTACATATATTGAGTACAATGTTACATAAATGTATAAATAATATATTATTATATGCAGTGCCTAAACCTAAGGATCCAAGTGGAAAACAAGATTGGATATAGAGAGTCAAGATTTAGGATAAGCAACAGTTTTCTAGGTCGGCTTTCATCATCGGCCAACACAGACAACACAAAAAAAAAAAAAAATAAAAGACAAATATGATCAAATTAAGGGCAAGTTATATTTGGTTAATTAGTTTGTTTTATGGCATTAACTTTAGAGTCTTTGTAATATCTCTATAGGGTTTTCACACAAATAATAATAATAATAGAATACTATATTTATGATTTTCTATATTAAAAGATAAAAATAGAAAACTGTGCGTTTAGGGTACATCGCAATTCACTTCACCCAAGGCTTTAGCGTGTTCTTTTTATCATTTATTCTCTCATAAAAACAGCAGGTGCAAGTTTTATTTTGATTTTTACATGTAGCTGCTATGTAGTTTACATTAACATTCAATCCAAGACTCCAGCTGAGTATTTCACTAAACTATCTCCGGGTAGAGCGTTCCTGATATAATGAGGCATACTGGATTGTTTCTCGTTTCTATGTGTTTTTTTTCTCTCTCTCTAAGATTTTAAACAAGGCGTGGGATCTTCGGACACCTGCACCATTGTCTCACGCAGCTTTACAGGATTCTGTCCTGTTAAACCGACCTCCGTCTATAACATACCCACCACTATCTTAAGAAACTTCTCGCAACAGGTGTGCAACTTTGGTGAAACATATTATTTTGCTTATGTGCAGTTCTCCTAAGTAGTAGTAACTAACAGGTACTTTCTAAGCTGCATTTGACCATAACATGATTATATAGTTTCTAATATAGCTGGCTAATTATGAGAGTTTTTTTTAGCACATGCTGATTAATATTTTTGAAGTGTTAGTATACAGCCAAATTTAACCAGTAAAGGTTTTTCAGAAAGAAAAGTTTACCAATTCCTGAATAGAGTCATGGCGCAAATTTGAAATGTGTGCTAGGTTTGCTTCAGTAACTACGAATAGTTAAATGATTGAAGATACGTTATCTATATATTATGCATATATAAAATCCTGCATGGATGTATATGATTGATTTCCTGATGTAATAGGCGTAAGAATAGCTTAATAACATCTCCGTGCAACACTCTATTGCCGACACCGGAAAAAAATGTCTTCAAGACAAAACGATCAACATTAATAAATTATATATATACAGGATTATATATATATATATATATATATATATATATATATATATATATATATATATATATATATATATATATATATATATATATAGATAGATAAAATCTTTATTGTTCTTGAACATTTTAGTTCTATAACAATTTGGTGTACATTATATATACATATATATATACATACATATATATATATATATATATATATATATGTATATATATATATATATATATATATATATATATATATATATATATATATATATATATATATATATATATATATATATAATATATATATATTTGAATGCATATACACATTTTACGTATATGTATATTGTGAGCTTGTTTAAAAGGTCAATGTTAAAAATAAAAGAATGTATAGGCATGTGCGAGTATGTATTCTATAATAATGTATTCTGTTTTGATGATTTTTATTATGGATATTGTACTTAAATTTATCATAGCTTTAAAAAATTAATTAAATTATTATATATTCATTGATAATTATTTTATTTTATTTGTTTCTAAATATTATAATGAAAACGATATCTGCATGTATGTTAGGATAACTTAAATTGACAATAACGATATTTTAATATTACCTGCTATTGATAAGAATGTTATATATTTATAATGAAATATAATATTATATGTAAACGTAAATCATCTGTCACAAATATTTATGTTTCAGTAATGTTCTTCGTTTCTGAGAATTGGTTGGAGGATGAAAATGAAAGAAGAAAAATAATATTAAGTAAATCTATAAGGTTTAATGATAGACTGGACAAGTGCACATTTCCTGTGATTAACTGCCACAGGTGGAGTATTAGTGTTCTCAGTTCCTCTTATTCAAGTCCAAGGGGGAGTAGGGAATGCCCCCTAGACATAAAGGATAGGAGTCAAAACGGCCGTTACCAGGTCGGAACCGTTGGCTATTAGAAAGTGCTTTGTGTGAGTGTGTTATTGAAAAATAAAATGGCGGAATGAGTCACAAGTTGTGAGTCATAGTCTGGGTCCTATACCTGCTTCAGGGATGTACACAGACTATAATATATAAAGGTACCTAGGTATAAAATGAAAGTAAACATCTCCAATCCCAAAATGCTATGGCGTGACCCAGTAAACCTTGTATACCCTTTAGTAGAATAGCCTGTTCTTTCTCTCTTTATTTACACCGGAATAGGCTTTGTGTTTTTAGCTGACATTTACCGTCCACTTATTGGTTTTGTTGTTATTAGTTATCTCTAATACACCACCATTGAGACAATCAAATCCAGTTTGTAAGGCTAATAAGTTAATAAACAGCTTGCCAGCTAGTGCATGGAGTCATCAGACCATCATTCTCTGAAATAATGTCTGAAAATCTTTTTTTGATTGGACTTGTCCAAAGTAATTTATTGCACGGATCAGACTTATACCTGAATGACAGCACATCATCCTTATAACAATTTAATGAGTGTATTTACCTAATTATGGCATTTTCAAAGCATCCTTTCTTCCTTCATTTATTTATTTGTTAAAAACGGTTAATTTATGATTATATGAATAATTATATGCAGCAACAAATAAACAAATAGTTAAAAAAAAAAAAATCTCTTTGGGAATTCAATCATTATTCTTTAAAAGCATGCTTTCAATCCCTGGCTGCTAATAGAATAAACGATGAAGAACCTTCTTCCGGACTTGGTGCCAAAGGTTGATTTTGCATTCATGACACAAGATGAATTTATAAAACAAAATAGCTTTAGTGGCCAGTGCTTTAGAATGGAAGGATTTCGGGACGTATGGCCCGAGTTTTCAAATGCAAATAACCCATTCATGTTCGAAAAGTGGTCAACCGAAGGGGAGAGTCTCGGCCCTTAATTGAAAATGGAAATTTCGAGTGTTGGGGGCACTTAGGTCTGATAACAGAGTGTATTGTGACGTCACAAGGTAATTGCCCCCTACCATTGTTCTTAGATGGACCTACACGCATGCAAATTTTAGTCTGAGGGCCTGATAAAACAATCAGTGTACACTTTCTATCTTGTTTTCTCCAATTTAATTCTGTACAGGCTCATTCTATTATTTAAAAACAAGTTTTTTTTTCTTGTTAACACTTCGTTGGAATTTTGCATGATAAGAATAAAGATTTAGAATCTGTGTTCAGAAAATGAATGGCGGTAGAAGGAGTAAGAAAGAAAATAACAATAATGCTTAAGAAATGAAAAAGTAATAATCCTTAAGACAACACAATTTATATTGATAATAAGACACACCTTTTCAAATATAACTGAGGGGCCTAGCGGAAAAAATAGCCTACCCTCTAAAATTAATAAACCGAGTTTGTATTTTTAAGAAATGTCTTTAAATTGTATAGAAACAATTAGTTTTTGAATATTTCATGGTGCTAATTTCCCTTGATGTGCCTAAATTTATTTAGCATTTATAAATTTTGAATTAATAATAAATTAAACATATAATAGGTAATATAGTGAGGTAGTATTGTGATAGCGCGAATTTCGATTTTGACCAATTTACACGTCTTATGAATTCAAATAAACTGAAATGTTAATAGGAATTCAATTTAAATGAGAAACTAACCATTAAGTCGTTTTTCCGGAATAAAAACCCAGTTTCCGAGATATTGATGAAAATAAATGTTATTTACCATCATCCTCGTCTTTTACCCTTTATTTTAAATTCTTTAAACTTTCTTTTCTAGGTCTATTGGGTATGAATAAAGTAGTCCACCTTGCTTTTTATATATTTATATGCTATATTTCGCCTTCTCTTGAGGCATCTTCAGGCCTAAAAGAAGATTATTTTAATTTTTTCTATCTACAATAATAATTAACATTATTAACAAGTGTTGTTATTTTAAGATATATTATAAATGTATGTTTTGTTAAAAAGTCAATGTTAATAATGTTAATTATTATTGTAGATAGGAAAAATTAAAATAATATTTTTTTTAGGCCTGAAGATGCCTCAAGAGGAGGCGAAATATTGCATATAAAAAGCAAGGTGGACTACTTTATTTATACCCATTAGACCTAGAAAAGAAATTTTAAAAAATGGTTTTTTACCAGAAAATCAAAAATAAATGATATACAACCACCCGTTGAACACTATTAAAATAGGTTTCATAAAAAATGAGACAATAATGAATTTATATTCAGTCTTATTATGAGAAAGCTTGGTTTGAGTTTGTTGTATAGATAATATATTTTTTTACTTTGTACAATTAAGCATTAAGCATATTTAGATCAAATAAATCAAAGATATTGTCATTAGTAATTAGAAATAAAGAAGTATGCTCTGGAATGTAGTTCACCGTAATAGTTAATATATAAGAGAAGATTTTTTAGTTGAAAATAAGTATATAAAAACAACAGTAGCTTCTAAATCTTTCCTAAAATAAAAAATTATTAATTGCTTTTTGTTGTTGATGATCGCTTTAACGGCATAATAGGATACTCAAATTACAAACTCCCTGTTGTGATGAAAATTGTTTTATTCTAAAATGTTTTACAAAAAATTGATTTCACAAATAACAAATTATAATTTAGAATGATTGACTTGTCTGGGAGGTTTTGTGTTATTTACTCGTAAAAAGTCAGAAAGATCATTTTTTAAAAAATGGCAAGCATAATATCTCAAAAAGTAATTAACCTTTGTGCTTGAAAAATTGGTTGTATTTATGTGCTTGACATAAAAAATTATGTGTTTTCACTTTTTAATTCTCATACATTTTTCACTATGAATTAACTAAAACTTTTGGTAGTGACACTATCTAAATCTATTTAATTTTTTATTACTATCTAAAGTTTTTTTTTAAGAATTTAAACATACACATAATTGATTATGAAATATTATTTAAATTATAATTAAAGTCTACTGAATTCTTAAAAAAGCATGTATAATAAGGAATAAACCGTTATTAATAATAAAAATATTATATTAGTCAAAACACCTAATTTAGTATAAATATAAAATATTCAGGCGAAGTCGTCGAATTAATTAATAGGCTTTTATATAATTTACAATACTTTCTCGTTATTTACAAGAAAGTAAAAATTTAATATCCTATAAACAATATTATGCTTTAATACAATATGTCAATCTCCGTATTATAAGAAGGGGATGTAGCTCAGTGGTAGAGCGTTCGCTTTGCATGTGAAAGGCCCCGGGTTCGATCCCCGGCATCTCCACATAACTTTTACTTACTATTAAATTTTTCTAAAATACTATTTGAATTACCTATACGTTTTATTTATATGTACTTATTTTATTTATTAATGGAAGGTATGAATAAGAAAGTGTTTATTCTGGTTACGTAAGTCAGGATCATAAAATACTAGCAAAACCCGGCAGACGTTGTCCTGCCTATGTATAATTATTTTCATCTGTATATTTAAATATGGGTGATCTGTATGTAATCTAGAATCTATATTCGTTGTAGAACAGATATTCAAGATAGCTTACACTGATGAGATTTCATAATTTTTGTTGGTATACATAGAAAATGAACTCTATACATTTTTTTATTTATAACTCACGTGAATGAACAATATTATTCGCTATTCCATTCGATATATAATTAAACTTAAAATAAATGAAACTAATGCTAATTATTAGGGTAACGCGAGTGGATTTACGATATTTTTCGTTTTCTGATTTGGTGCATTGATGTACAGAGTTTTTACAGAGTGAAACCTGTAAATGTTTTTTATCTACGATTGATACGAAATATATACATTATATTTCTGTTTAGATGCGTAGAAAGTGATTATTTACTTACTTGAATTCATTGCGCATGCGCGTCTCATAGTTCTGAAGAATTCCTCTTCTTTACCACGCTAGCGCGGTAAAGAAGAGGAATTCTTCAGCTTTACGCACGATTAGCGAGTTTGTTTACATTTAACAAAACTAATTTGCCGTTCTTTTATTAAAGTAACTGTTTATATCGAGTTTTTAGTGAAAAACAATGAGTAAATCAAGTGACTTTGACCAGAAATAATTAATTCCGCACAAAATGCAACTAATGAACTAATGTCATCTTTATCAAAAGAGAAATACGAACTTACATACAGGAAGTTTATTATTTTTTGCTGTATTTATTATTAAAATCTAACAATCGTAGATAAAGTACGGTACACAACTCGTGCGAAAACGGCATTTTGCATTGCTCGTGTGGTTTTACTACCCTCGCTATCGCTCGGGTGCAAACTCCACACTCGCATGCAAAATGCTTCTTTCCGCACTCGACGCGTAATGTACTATTACCTGTTTTACAGTTGTGAAACAACTTGCCCCAATACCTGTAACAACCTACCTCATAGCGGGGTAGGTTGTTACAATTTGAGTCATCTCAGATTATAAGTCCCTGCGACAAGAGATGTGAATATTAAGAGCCGAAAAAAATAATTGAGGTAGCCAAGAGTTGGTTTTAAAGAACTAATGTAAAATTACTTTCATAAAACTTATAGCTGGCCAAATAAAAAAGTAATAAAAAGTGTAACAACCAGCCCCAGTCTCCCCTATTTATATATCTATTATAGTATATACAAAAATCACAGGGAAGTACTTGTAGCCAAGTACTTTTTACGGTTCCGTAGATTATTAAGCATATAAATATATACGTTATTATATTGTGAAATAACATTTTTATTTCCTTATCTTCCTCCATATGAAAATTAAAAAAGAAAAAAATATCGGGTACAGGGTACATCGGAATTTTTCCTCACTTCGGAGGCCACCAAAGTGGGTTCTCCTGCTGCGAAGCAGCAGGAGAAAGCAGTATTGGGCGTGGTCAGTACTTGGATGGGTGACCGATTTGAACTAACTGATTTTTTTATTGTAATTTTTCGAAATACATTTTATAAATTATTATTATTTATTTTATTTCATTTATTTTATTTTTTGAATTTTGGCGGTATTTTGACAAATGTATAAAAACTTTGACGTCATCAAAATTATCGCAATAATAAATAATTATATTTGCTTATAACTTTTTAACTAATTAATGGAGTTTCATCGGGTTTTTTATATTTGTTCCTTAATTTTTTCCGGTTCCAACGATATGCTATGTGTCAAAAACGTATTTTATACTTTCGGTATTATTAACCGTCAAAGTTTCAAAATTCAGAAATTGATAACTTCAAAATGGCGGGCAATATCAAAATGAAATTTGGTGGGCTTGTTTGTCATACATTCGAGCCAAATTTCAACTCGATCAGGACCATTTGTTTCGATTTTTTAAAATGTTTTGCTCTCAGCAAACTGGGTTCAAGATGGCGGAAAAAGTTGATTTTCCGGGGGCACCACTACAGGTAAGGACTGATTTTTCTGCCAACTTTCAACTCTCTAGGTTAAATACCTTGGGCGATAGTGATACGATGATAACATACACACTTACATACATTACATACATACAGACGTCATGCTGAAAACCACTCAGGAGGTCTTAAAAACACCCAAAACGGATAATTCCGTTGAAATCTCGAATCTCGAACCGTTATAGGGTGGTTAGAGGGGAGGGTTTTTTTTTTTTTTTTTAAGGGTATATTTTAACTGATAAAACCAATAAGGAATGCAACATTTTTTTAAAATAATATCAGTTTACCACATTTTTGAGAATTGCGCATGCTCATATTAAATTTTTATCTTCTCTATATTTCTACTATGTGTGGGTCAGGAAGTTACACCAGTATTCCAAATTTCAACATTTTAGCTTAAACGGTTAGGGAAATATGAACCAAAGAGCGGACAGACGGACAGGCACATGACCCTCGGCATAAGGGTTTCGAGAAGCCCTAATAAATCTATTAATAGCAATATCATATATAATTATACACTCAAATACTATTATTAAATAGCATTATAATTATAGTCCTACTATTCATTAAAGTAAAACAGAATAAAAATCATCAATAATGAATCTGAATAAAATAATATTAGTAATTTAGATAATTTAATTGAAAAAACAATTACTTAATTAAATATATATTTTTAAACAATAGGTTGTAATGAAGATAAATATAAATGAATGTGCCCTTACTTATTTGGATATTGTCTAAATTTTTGTTTCTAAATGGATTCCTCCGAGTAACTTATCAGTTACATGCAACAAAGATCTTTTAATATTTACGCCATTAAGACAATGTATAATTTTTTAATTATTTTTCGTTTTATATCTGAAACACATATCCAGGAGATTGTGATAAGGTGTAGGTGTAATCTAAAATAATCTGAAAGATATAATTAAAATAAGATGCCATCATTATTCTCTTCTTCTATAATATTTAATCGTTGGCGAAGGTATATCAACTAAAACCACATAAACGATTATCGTGATTTATGATCCTTAGTAGGTTTCTCATCAGTGGAATTGCTTTTAACTTCTGTTTGCATACTGAAATAATTTATTTTACATTTCATCAGTTTTTTTTTCTTTTAGACAATGTATTTATTTTTTCAATTAAAATATTTGATTTACCTAATAAATTTATTGGATAGATTTGGCGTTGCCTATATATCATAACAAAAATAAATAAATGTTGTCTCCCAAGATTTTTAGGGACTTAATTAAAAGAAAAATAAACTTTCTCTTTATATGAGAAAGTAATAAGCAATAACCAATCAATTGTGTCTATATTATTTAAAACAAACGTGTTTCGATTTATTAATTTGGTCTCAGTAAAGTGGTATTGACCAATCAGATTACTATAATGATGACTAACTTAGCTTATAGCTTTCGGTTTGCAATAAAAACAGCCTGCCAATTAGTGTGGCACAAAGCTTCCTCGCGTTTTTTTACCGTATAAAAATGATGTTATGCTTATACGGTATTCTTTAATTTATTTTATCCCCCCCCCCACCGTTTATTTTAAATCAGTTAAAAATATTTTGATTTTTTACGTGAATAAAAGTATATCAATTTGGTAACATTTATAGAGCCCAGAGAGTTTATAATAATATAAGATCATCTGCTGTAAGCTACTTCAGATAAACCATCCAAATTACATAAAAATTGGATGAGTATTTTTGAAGATATAGTTGTAAATAATTGTATGTTTGTGAGCAAGTATGTGGAAGAAAAAAAATGGTCATATACAATTAAAACGTATATGGGACCAACAATGGCTAATTATGAACTTCAATTCAAATTTCATTAAAGAGATCAGTCGTTTTTAAGATACACACAAATGGTGGTGTTGGTTCAAACAAATTGAGCGACAGACAGACACAGAACCTGATGTCTGAAACAGATTTTTCTCTGGAAGTTGTTGAAATCGGAGATAAGAAATGTTTTTTCCTCAGAACGATC
This sequence comes from Gerris lacustris, assembly GCA_951217055.1. Taxonomy (NCBI): domain Eukaryota; kingdom Metazoa; phylum Arthropoda; class Insecta; order Hemiptera; family Gerridae; genus Gerris; species Gerris lacustris. The sequence continues at coordinate 103,435,761 of OX578276.1, read as the reverse complement.
ACATAGCTTCCGTTACCGTCTGTGAATTTTATCCAGTAAACTAATTAATTTTGTTTTTAAATTATGAAGGGACACATACATGTCCGCACCTCACCCGCACCGTGCGACTGGCTGTGACGTTCATGAAAAAACCACATTCGGAGGTACATGATCCATGACTACCTTAACTTTGAAGTTAGTATTGTTTTTGAAGCGTGGAGTTGAGACAAAACATTATGAAGTTTTACAAATATAAGGAATTAGGGATGATAAGTACTTGTATTAGAGAAAGAAGATGTTAATTGAAGAAATCGGAGAGCAATATAATATGTTAATTTTCTTAATTAATAACTAGGGGGCTCTCTCTGGACTCGCTTCGCTCTTCCGCACTCAGAAGGCGGCCAGGAGTTTGACTAGATACAAGTACCTACTTCCCTGTGATTTTTATGGAATTTGGATGGTTGCTCAAAAGTAGCCCGCAGATAGCCCTAGATTAATTTCAACCGTCTGAGCTCATTAAAGCTTGTTAATTTGATAGTTAATTCTTAAAAAATCAAAGCAATTTTGTTATTTAAACAGGGGAATATTAAATAAATTTAAAAAAGGTTATAAAAGCATAAAGTCATTAAAGTATACTAAATAGGATGCGAGGAAGCTTTGTCCACACTAATTGAAAGAATTGGATGAAAATTAAACAATTTACACAAGTGTTATAATTTTTTGTAATTTACTCTTTAATACCTTTCATTTGATAACCCACTCAAAATTAAAAAAAAAAAAAATCGCGTGCCATAAACTAAATTGGATCCACAGTTAATCAGATCAAATTGCTATTATTATTTTTTCTATGGCCCAGCAGACGGCACATTTGGCATATGTCTAGTAACACCAGAAAATTAAAATATTTGCATGTGTTACTAGAGGAAGGGTTCCTGGTTCGCTCCCCTGGGGAGTCACAATGCTTTTTATCGTTAATAACCAAAAGAATTTTTACGACGAGAAAAATTCACGAGAATTATTCCATAATTTTTGGAATAGCCGTTATAGGTAGGTTGGGGGGAGGGGGGACTTTTATTTGGTATATTTCGACATAAATACAATAACATATTTTTTAAAGGTTTATATATATTTGTAATTTACTCATTAGCAGTTTTCATTTGGTACCCCACTTAAAATATAAATTATTTTTTTCCTGTAACATACATTATCTCCATTTTCTTTCCATCTGATATTATTATCCATTCTTCATCTGATTATCGCCATTTTAAATCCCCAGTTTATCAGACTAAATTGCTATTCTTATTTTTTCTATGGCCTAGCAGACCGCATTTTTTTTTGACAAAATGGATTAAAAACAATTAACACTCCACAAATGTTTTATATTTTTGTAATCCTATCTTCTATACCTTTTAGGTATTTATACCCCAATCAAAATTTAAAAAAATAATTGTTTTCGCGTGACTTGAATCATCCACCATTATGAATTTAAACAGCTGAAAATGTTGAGTTCTTTATATTTATCTTTAGTACGTCAAAGTTTAATGTTTTTATCTCTTTCTATTAAAACGTTATTGGAACCTGTCCAGGGTGACAGACAGACCGAAAACTATAAGAAGCTATAAGATTTTATTTTGCTTTACCAACGAAACCCTAAAAACCACAATATTATATTCGAACTAGAACTATAAAGCGATAAAAAATACCTTTACAAACAATAAGTCTAATATAAGTAATTTCAGTGCGAAAACAATAATATCTCCACTCTGTTTTGATTTAGTCTTCGATTTGAGAATTGAGATATAATATGAACACATAACCCAACAGATTTATCAACACTGAACACTGCCGGAGAAGACAGTGTTTTTTATTGGTATTCTTCCGATTTTTTTATTTTTCTTTATACGTACTACGTATGCTGTTTTTAGTTGTCCCTATTTATTCAATCCTTATTTTCTTTTGTTTTGTCATTTAAGGGCATTATATATAATCTAATGAAATTATGTATGTGAGATTAGAAAAAGCAGCATTTTTATATATCAGAATTACACAAAATATTGATTAAATTTATCTTTAATGTTCATTTGTTCAACTGTAATTAGAACTGGATTAATCGAATAAAAATATTGAATTTAATTTCAAGGATGTTGAGAAAGTGCTGTTATAAACATGTTAATAGCATTGAAACAGGGGCACCAATAACAGGGACTACAAATAAATTAAGCCTGGCTACTGGTCTTACTTAATTTAGAACAATGATTCAACAGCAAAGACAGGCAAAATAATATTCAAGCCAAAAAAAAAGAAAATAAAAGAGAACGAGAACAGGTTGCCAACCATTCATTTTGAATAAATAAATGCCTTTTGGGCGGGTCTGGTAAAATTAATATAATCGAAAATCGAATCCCGGAGCAGAGGGAAGGTTGAGGATCTTAACGACTCTCGGCCAGGAGAATTATAAATTATGGATGGATCCAGAGAGGAAGTCGACTTGGGCCAACGAGATCTCTGTTCACATCGTATCAGACCAATAAGAAATTCTGAGAACTATTGCGCATTACATGCAGCAAGAACCTGTTCGGTTTTTTTTCTTCCTTTGTTTCTCGGAGTAAATATTATAAATCGACAACAGCACACATTGCGGTAATAGTTTCAGTTAAAGTAGAGGTACAATAAGAGGCTACAAAAAGTAAAATGCTTCTACGAACTCATATAGAGACGAAAAAGGAAGGATAGAGAACCCAAGAAACTGAATTTAAAATGTGCTTAGCAATAGCTAAAAGCAGGGGAGAATGGCCAAAGGGCGAAGAAAATAAATAAGAAACTGGTTTTAAGACACTCAAAATAGGATTTTAGTTTTTACCATTCCTATTGGCATTAACCTAGAATATAAAGTTCTTTCAGCACAATGGTTCTTTATCTCAATCTTTGATGGAAGTTTATATATTCCATATAATGTAAGTATATTAATAGTACAAGTAATTTAATATATTAAAATGTCCTATTCATCAAACATTAACTGGAATTTCGGTTCAACATAATAAATCAATGTTCTTCTTATTCCATTTAGCACAGCAGCCCGGGTTTGGCCTTGGCCTGCTCTACAAATCGTCGCCAGGCTTTCCTGTCGGCCGCCATGGTCTCCATCCACTGATTCCCATCGCTACTATGTCCTATAGGACGTCATCGAGCCATCTCGTCCTGGGTCGACCCCTTCTTCTTCTTCTTCTATCCTATATTCGTTTTAACATTTTCTTGGGCATGTCCTGATCATCCATCCTTTCCACCTCACCCAACCACCTAATTCTTCGTGTTTTTATAAAACGGACAATATCTTGTCCATAAAGATGTATGTCAAGCTCTTGGTTGGACCTTATTCTCCACTCGTCACCCTTTCATATAAGCCCAAAAATTTTGCGTTCGAAAACTTTAAGTGGAGTTTCGTCAGAGTCCATCTCTCAGATCTATAGGTAGCGACTGGTCTTATTAGCTTCTTGTATGCTTCCAGCAAGCTGTCGCCTCTTGAATAGATGGATGTTAGCATATAATATGCCACCACTGACGGATCTAGGGGGGGGGGGGGGCAGCTAGCCCCGGGCGCCGGGATAGAGGGGGCGCCCGCGCCGAGCTAGCCTATTTTTTTTTTTTTTTTTTACCACAAAAAATAAAGTGCAAGAGCTAAAATTTGCGCTAAAACGCCCCCAGAAAGGAAGCCAGACGAAATATTAAAAGTATTCCCAATTTCATTTCCATTTTCAATTTTTGAACGATTTGACAAAGGGCGCCATTAGAACAACCAACAGAGATTTGGAAAGTGTGAGGTGTAATTTTTATAGTCATACGTAGGGCGCCTGGGAGCAAGAGTGCCAAGGAACATAATATTAAAAAATAATTCAAGTTGAATGGATTAATTTACTCCTTTTAAATTCGACTATATGAATTTGTCAAAGGGCGCCATTAGAACAACAGATATTATCGAGGGCGCCCAGTATCAAACAAGATTGGAAACCCATCTTAATTAATTCAGTATTACTGAAATATTTATATATTCGCTAATTTGCAAAGTGTGTAGCTGTTATTGTTATAGTCTTACGTAGGGCGCCTTTGGAGCAAGGGCACCAAGTAACTGATATTTGGAAAATAATTCAAGTTGAATGGATTGATTTACTCCTTTTAAAGTCGACTAAATGAATTTGACAAAGGGCGCCATTAGAACAACAGATATTATCGAGGGCGCCCAATATCAAACAAGATTGGAAACCCATCTTAATTATTTCAGTATTACTGAAATATTTATATATTCGCTAATTTGCAAAGTGTGTAGCTGTTATTGTTATAGTCTTACGTAGGGCGCCTTTGGAGCAAGGGCACCAAGGAACTGATATTTAGAAAATAATTCAAATTGAATGGATTAATTTACTCCTTTTAATGTCGACTAAATGAATTTGACAAAGGGCGCCATTAGAACAACAGATATTATCGAGGGCGCCCAGTATCAAACAAGATTGGAAACCCATCTCAAATAATCCAGTAATTACTGAAATATTTAAATATTCGCTAATACTTGCAAAGTGTGTAGGTTTTATTGTTATAGTCTTGCGTAGGGCACCTTTGGAGTGAGAGGAATCAGCAAGGACGCTAAGAAATATAAAATGTTTGGAAAATAATGCAATTGATTGGTTTAATCAAACACCTATTAAATTTTACTAAATGAATTTGACGAAGGGCGCCCTTGGAGAAACAGGAAATCAGCAAGGGCGCAGCCGAGAAACAAAAATGTTTGGAAACCGATGTTTCCATAATAAATAAAATTAATATTATATATATGTATTCGCTGTAGCTGTTATGTTTTGCAAAGGGCGCCTTTGGTGCAATAGAAATCATCAGGGGCGCCAAGAATTAAAAATGTTTGAAACCCACAGTATATTTACACATAAAAAGTCAAAACCGTATTGATTCAAAACGTTATATAGGAAATGTCACATTTGCACATGCATTAGACTTATATGATTTTTTATTTTTAATTTTTTGATGTGACTCCAAAATGGAAAATTTATAAGATGATTCGCAAGAAAAAGAAATATCATTATATATACATATTCTGTATCTCGGGGAGTGGGTGGTTTGAGCAGATAAACGCGGTTGGGGGTACTAATCTGTCGGCGGTAAAACGGAGGAACTTGAAATGGTTAAGGCGATTAGAATAAGGATTTTATTACAATAGAAAAATTCGCAGAAAGGAAAAGATTACAATTGGTAAAGAGGAATTTCTAGTCACCTATTCGTGCAAATTATTTTCCAAGCAGGCTTTTTCCCATATGGCTAAGGAGGAAGGTCTCACGCAGTGGAAGAAGTTAAATAAAAAACTTCCAGAACACGAAAAATCCTTAAGCTACAATAAAGTTAGAGAACAAACAACATTAGTGGTTTCTATAAATTAAGGAGGAATTGACAAAGAACTGCAGGAACAAATATCGCAGGAAGAGAATCGCTGGAAGCCAGTTTTATATGCCGTTCTTGATGTAAATATGCATTTGGCCTATCAAGGCAGTGCTTTTCGAGGATCGGATGAAAGCCTTGACTTTGGTTATTCCAGTAGTAGAAATATCTTAATACAGCGTGACTTACTCTTCTTCAGGGTCGGACTGGGAAGAAATTTCGGCCCGGGAGTTTTTTCATCAGACCGGTCCTCAAGCCTTGAGTTTGCCAAGGGACAGGCCCATTTTAGGCCTTAACCAGACCGGCCCACCGGGAAAACTCCCGAAATCCCTTATAGCTAGTCCGACCCTGCTCTTTTTCTTAGCGTGACGTACATTAAGCTCTTAAACACCATTGACTTACTCTCTCGATACCACACCCACACTACGAGAACACATAATCTGCCCTAAAAAAGTTCAGGTCAGCTACTTTTCGCACAATATCCAACAAGTTTTTGGATATCATTGCAACAAAAGTATGAAGAAATTTCTGAGTAACATAAGAGAAGCAATGTATTTCTCTGTCATGTTGACTGTACCCCTGATGTTAGCCACTTGGAGCAGATGTCTCAAGTCATTAGGTACGTAAAATTAAGTGCAGGCCAGAGATTTGCGAGAATTTCATTGATTTTTTTACAGTTAGTGAGAAGACGGGTTGCACTTTCTGAAGTAATAACCAAAAAACTCAAAAATGATGGTTTGGATTTTAAGAACTGTAGCGGTGATGGCTGGGAAGTACAAAGGTGTTCAAACCCGTTTGCAGGGAAATAATGCTCTTGCTTACTTCGTACCCTGTGCTGCGCATTCTCTAAAATTAATTGGGGTCAATGCTGCGAGCGTCACTCATGAAGCAGAAACTAACTTTGGAGTTTTAAATTGCCTTTTTATTCTTAGCAGCATCCACTAATAGGTGGGGACGTTTTGCTCAAAAACATACCTCTCTCTCTCAAGCTACAGAGCGGAACTAGATGGTCAATAAAGCGGGAAGCACTAATATTATTTACAAGCATCTTGGAGGAATTATTACTGCTTTAAATGATATGGTAGCATGTTTGATTTCAAGTTTTGAAACAAAACCAGAAGCTAGGAGTCTTTTAAATAGTATTAGCACTTTTGAATTTGTAATATTTTCTTGCTTCTGGTTCAAAGAGCTAACTAGGATTGACATTGTCAACAAACTCCTCCAGAAAAAAGATTTCACAATTGCTCAATCAGTTCTCCACATTAACCGCCTTATACAGGAGGAAACTAGGGAAAATAATGCAAGAGATGCAGTCACTGAAGCTAAGACCATAGCTGAAGGCCTTAACATAGATCATCAATTTAAAGAGGTGCGTAATAAAAAAAGAAAAGGATGGCTGATGAAATATGTAAAGATGAAAGTACTGAATGGACACCAGAGACGAGGTTTGAAATAATGCTTCTTCAAATAATATGGACCACATCCAAAGTTCTCTCTAAGGATTAGAAGGGTAACACTTACTTATGTAGGATTTAGAGAAGAGTATGACGTTAAGAAATTCAAATTTCGATTTCTCCAAAGATTTTGTCTTTTTCAATTAGGGAACAATTGAGCAACAATTTTTGAGGGAGGGGTAGCTTTATTAATAATATGACTGGTTATTATAACATTTACGATTGTGGAGTGTTTATTGCCAAATCGCCGTCAATTGGAGATCAGTGTTCTTTAATATTTTATTTTAAATATATTTCATTTTTTTTATTTCATTTTTTTTAATAGGTTTAGTTGGATGTTTTTTTCTTTATTTCTTTCAAGTACGTTTTTCACGTCTTAAAAAAACTAAGTTGTTGAACGGGACTAAAATCAAAATAAGGAAATCGGGGGGGGGGGCGAAATATTTTTGCCCCGGGCGCCGGAAAGCCTAGATCCGTCACTGTATGCCCCATTCCCTGCCTGAACTCTATCTTCTATCCTTCATTAGCATTGTTGCCAGCACTTATAATGGTGCCAAGATTAGTGGGGGAGGGGATTAGTGGGGATTAGTGTGGGGATTAGTGTGGGGATTAGTGGGGGGGATACTCCTTTGCAAACATGCTAATTCCGCTAAATTTATTACACTTCTGAACCATTCTGTCAACGTTTTGATTCCTATCTACAATAGCAATGTCTCAATATCGTCACTGCAATAGAGCAACGCTGACAGTGAGTCACATGTTTGAAGAGTGTGATTCACTGGCAGAGCTGAGGACGACTTGTGGCGCACCGGCGAGTGTGGCAGTCGCCCTCAACGAGGATTCTCACCGAGATTCAGTCCTCGACTTCCTGCGTAGAGCAGGATTTTATGAAGAGATTTAGGTTCAGCAAAGTCAGTTTAGAGTAAGTTTTAAATAAGTTAGTTTAGGTCACCGGCTGTTGTAACTGCTCACCCCGGCCATTAGTTTAACCCGGTTGGTGAGTAGGCTCCTCTCGCTGGTCGAGAGGATACGGCAGTCGGTTTGTTTTTAACTAGGTTAAGATAGTGTAGTTAAGGTTTATTTATTTATTTATTTATTCTATTTAAATTATGATATAACCCTACTGTGATACTAGTTTTTAAGATAGGTTTAGTTAGGGGGTGAGAGTTAAACACATCTGGGTACCATTCCCAAACCGGATGTGCTCCCACAGCATAGCTGGAGGAGGCTCTCACCCAAATCTGTGATATTTAGTTTAGTTAGTGTAGGTCGATGATACCAATTCTAGCGAAGTTTCAACCTAGCTGATTGGCTTATCATCGACATCCTGTGATATTAGGCTAGGTCATGTAAATATGTTTTTAACTAGGGTTAGGTATTTATTATTAGGTTTAGTCAGTGTTTAGATTAGGATCGACCACCGTTATCACCACCCCGGCTATTTGTTCAAACCGCGGTGGCTGAGTCTCTCTCTCGGAGAGGCGGTGGCCGAATTTTTTCACGTGATATTAGGCTTTAGTTGTTTTGTCTTTAGGCTAATGAAACATTAGGCTGCGTTAGGCAGGCCGGCTGCGTCAGGTCTCGTCCCGGTTATATGTTTCCCCGGAGTCGATTCCGTTCTGAAGCGGCCTTTTCGCCGCCAAGAGACGCAGTCGGAAACTTTGTTGGACCTAGCTGTGTTGTGACCTTACCCTGCAGGATTCATCAACTTCTTCTGTACTCTACTCACCATCATCTACAGCGTCTCTGGGTGTGAGGAGGTCCTCTGGTGCTGCGGCTTTGGGGCTGCGTCGGGGGGTGTCGCGTCCTCCGCTGGATCTGTCGGTCGTTGGGGGGCCCGGGGAGAAGGTTCTTCTCCTATCGGAGGGAGAGGGGCCGGAAGCTCTGGGCGGCTCGATGGGTCGGTGGGTCCGCTGTGGGGGCGGGTCCCCCTCGGGGTGTCTCTCTGGCTCGGGGTGCTGGTGGCCGCTGAGCGCTCGGGGGCGCTTTCTTCTTATCGTCATCGTCGTACAGAGAAGTAACTGACATCGATGAATCCTCAGCCTCTTCTTCCTGACTGGAGCAGGAAGCATAGAGGAAAGGTAAGTCTAGGAAACCAGGAGCACACGATCATCATATGAAACGATGATGACGTTGTAGCTCTTGGTAGTTGTAGTTATAATTATAATTATAGTCGCGTGAGGTACCATATGCTCCTTCAAGAGTATGGTACCCAAAATGGAGGGTTTTTCACCGGCAGGGATTTTAGTGGGGTAGGGGCTACCAGCGTCTGTCTCGGTGTCGGCTGAGCAGTCGGGAAGTAGCTCAATCCCCACACTCAGGGATCCCGGGATCCTGCGATAGGTCTCGTTATCGAGAGTAGGATAGCGAGGCTCCAGGGTGGCTTAGCTTAGCTTCATACACCCTGGGGCATAAAACTTTTGCCCTGCAGGAGCCGTTGTCTTTTCCCGCCAGTCAAAAAAAAAAAAAAAAAAAAAAAAAAAAAAAAAAAAAAAAAAAAAAAAAAAATAGCAATGTCTTATAGAAAATTATCTTATAGAACTTATCCTATATAAAATGGTTCCTGATAGGTCAATGGTGCCGCTGTACGTAGGGCCAGGTTAAATTAGACGGCAGAGATCCCGTCACCTTGTTTCACACTCCAGTTAAACTGGAACTGGTCACTTAGCTTCCAACATATTATTTTAGCCATAGCTTCCTCCATGTTCATCTTTAAAAGTCTTACCAACTTTGCAGGGAATCCATAACTCCTCATCATTGTCAGTAACTCAGATCTTAATGCTCTGTCAAATGGCTGTTTGAAGTCGAGATACAGAAAATGTAGGTCCGTCACGAGTTCTTAGATTTTTTTCATAATTTGTCTGATCGGAAGTATACCACAATAAACCAATTTAAACTATCAGAATAAAAGGGAATTATCTTATATGCCCGAAAAATTGTAACTTATGCGGACATGACGTTGGGATGCTATAAAACTATTTTATTAAAAAAATATAGTCTGCCAATTAGTGCTGTACATAGCTTCCTCGCATCCTATCACGTACTTTTTTTAATATTATGCTTTTACATCTCACTATTGTCTAATTTACTTAAACGCTTCCCTCTTTTTTGCTTACGAAAAAAGAAGGGAACGTGCGATGGTTCTGAAGAACGAACATGTTTCGTGTCCCCAAACAGACACAACATCAGTGAATATTTTAGGTCTTGTGTATGTCTGTCTGTCGTTTACTATTTTTGCGAATCAACATAAAAACTACTCATCAGATCCTAATGAAATTTAGTCATATTTAACCTATTGTTGATCCTATATAAGTTCAAAAAATTTGCGCCCATTTCTCTTCACACAACATTCATTTATTTACACCTATACCTTCAAAATATACTTCTATTTTTTATGAAATTTCGAAGGTTTATTGAAAGTAGCCCGAGGATAGCTCCAGATTAATTTCAACCTTCTGCGTTCTTTAAATGTTGCTAAATTGATACGTTAATTTCTTTTTAACTAAAAATATTCGAATGATTTTTAAGAAATTTGGATGATATGTCGTACGAAAAAAATGAGTTCTTAACGATCACAAAGCCACCGTTACCTTTCGTTTAGTTCGGAAGCAAATGAGGAAAATTAGTGTGGGTCATAGCTTCCTCGCTTCCTATTTCATATACTTTAATGATTTTACGATATTACAACATATTATGTTGATGTTTTACATGAATTAGAGAAAGCAAGTAGAGAAGTAATAATGAGAAAGTCATTATTTTTAACAAAAAACGTCGAATTTAAACAATTAACAAATAAATTAGGATACATAATTAAAAATTTACATAAAAATGTAACAAAAAGTGTAAAGCAAATAACAATTTAAAAAAAAAATCCCTGCCCCCATTCTAAATAAATAAAGATTGACTGAGGATGACCTTAAAAGAAAGGGTCGAAACATATTTATTCAAATGGTTTAATTTGTTTTCTTCGCACCTAAAGGGTCCATCTTACTTATTAATAATTCAATCAAAAAGGTGTCGAGTCCGACGTACTCTAAATAGTTTATTGAACTTTAGATTTGCTTTACTCTATTCAATTTCGTCTGTTTAAACAAGCTCTTTATGATTTTCACCTAAAAATGAGCTTTAGAAATGAAAATGAGTTGGTCAAAGACTTTCATTTCTGTACACAAATGTTTAGTTTGGCAATAAAAGTGCGTATAACAATAAAATAACAATACAATAACTATGCACATAATAATTACAATACTAATAATAATTACAAAAATAAACAACATACAACTAAATTCATTTATAATTTGAGGCTGAGACTCTAATCAGAGGTTTGAGGAAGAAGAAGCTCTAAGAAAGGGCTAGATGGTTATCATAAGTGAGCGCACTGTATAGAATAAGAAGTCGTTGCCTATTGGCTTGAAAGAGCAGTGGGCTCTGCTTGATCAGGTCGATGAACCAGTCTCCTTTCCAGTGGGTACCTTCCTTTACTTTAGCTCCGGATAATTTTCAAATCTACCTGTAATTAACAGGTATATTTAAAATAAAATAAAAAAACATAATACATATAATTGTCTATTATTCATAATTCATAACAATAGAAGAAAATAGTTCAATATTTTATTAGCATATATTTCATAAGTAGATAAAAAGATACAAGTATTAACTTTTTTATTTTCTTATCTTGTAATTTATGCATATGAAGGCAAGTACCTAAGTAAAATTATCTACCAATTAGTGTGGTACGTAGCTTCCTCGTGTCCTATCACTTAAATTAATGATGTTATGCTTTACAACCCATTATAGTCTAATTTATTTAATTTTTCCCCATTTTTGCTTCCGAGCTTATTGGAGGTGACGTTTAAAGCTATGCGATCGTTTTAAAAAACAATTTTTTTGTCTCCAATTTAAAAAAATCCAAGAAGATATGAAATCCGTTTTAGAAGCATCAGTGAACATTTTTGGACCCGTCCTTCAATCAGAGACGGAACTAGACCTGCTGAGGCCCGTGTGCAAATTTTTTTTGAGCCCCCCCCCCCCCCCCCCCCCCTTCAAGATAACCAAATATTTTTGTCGCCTCATTTTTCAGGACACTCATAAGATTTGTAATAAATTGCAACAAAAACATTATTTTATGGTAAAAAACAAAATAAATTAAGTCCATTCTTATTTAAATTGACAAAATGTTAGAATATTTTAATCAGAATCGTCAAAACCGTTTTCGAGAAATATTTTTTTCACGTTTCTTCATAGTTTTTAAGGAGTAGCACCCCCAAATTTGAAGCTAAAATTAATTTCTCCTCGGGGTATGATTTTTCTGAACATGTATGTCGAATTTAGTCAAAATCGGCCCAGTAGTTTAGGCTCCAGGCCTCTGCACAGACAGACGACAGAATTTTTTTAAAAATTACTTTTTGGACTCAGGGGACCTCAAAACGTGTAAATCCATCAAAATCGAATTTTTTATTTGGAAAGCAAAATGAGCAAAAAAGTTTCCCTTGTAATTAATACTAAAGAATGGATTTCGAGTTTATGGCTCAAAATAAGAACTCTTTATTTTACTTTTTTTTTTATTAGATCCATTATTTTAGCTGTTAGACTTGAGTTGAATACTCATATTTTGAAACTTTTATTCTTGGGAAAAAAATGCCAAGAGTAAAAAGTTCTTATTTTAGGCCATAGAATCTAACTTTAGCCTTAAAAATATGTCTTCCTATTAACTTTTTCATATTTTAAGTACTGCTGCAGAGCATTTTAGCGCTCAAAGTGCTTAGCATTTTTTCTGTAAGCGCATTTTAAGTTAACATAGAACCCAGCAAACCGCGTCTTTCTTCCTGCAGTAGATTCCGGAGTTATTGAGTGGTCCGTGTTAGGTGGCCCCTGTTTAGGCATATTTTACTAGTTACAAATTAATAATTAATTAAAAAACTTACTAAAGATAGTTACATTTTGATTAAACATATACAGGATAATACAAAACAATAACAGTCTAAAATACCCAACTGTATAAAAATCACGTTATGTTTAAGTCAATTTTTTATATTTATAATATTATCTTAATAAGCATTTAACATCAACTGTCTTAAAAAATGATAATAATAATTATTATTATTATGTGGAAAAGAATATAGATTCCTACCACATAATAATAACTAACTAACTTCAAACTTTTTAGTAAAATTATTATTTATTTTTTATTCATTTATTTTTATTTTATTATTTTTTTTTTTTTATAACTGGCCGAGCGGAAGTGAGGCCCCCCTTACTCCGAGGCCCGTGTGCAGCTGACCCCATGCACACGGCTAGTTCCGGCACTGCCTTCAATTTTTCAACTTATATATCTTAAAATTACTACTAATCCGATTTAATGAAATTTGGGTAGTAGGTCATAGTTAGTGTACTGTACTTCCTATAAGTGTTTCAACCTTCTGCTCTTATTGGTTTCTCTTCTAAATGTACATAATTTATTTTTTTATTAAAACCTAAAAGTTTATAAGTACCTACTCATCTGATTTTTAAGAAATTTGGGGGGTTTGTCAAAACTAGCCCACAGTAAAGCGCAAAATAATTCTACATATATATGAGCTAATTTTATATATCTAACAAATAAGAGTGACCTCTGGGAATCGAAACAGATCTATATTTTAAGTGACCATTCGTTTAATAAGACGCGGAGTCTATAAGCCTCAAAAATTGGCAGACTATTTAATTTAGTGCTTTCATAATGACTTTTTATAATTGTGATATTAGTTTCATCTCTCAAGCTAATCATAGTATTAAGTATTAGATATTGGATATAAAACAAATCTTTAAGAAATAGCATAAACTGCTTCTCCTAAATTGGAATATGTTTATTTAACAAAGCACCTTTCAGAATTCATAAGGCCATCACCAGTGCCGAAATTTGAAAGAAATAGAGTTACTTATTGATGTAACTCTATTAACTCTACTAAATTATTGAAAGATGACTCAATTTTCTGAAATTATAAAATCCTGAAATCATTCCTCAAATCATAAAAGTGTTTACACTTGTTGCATTGAAAGAGGTGAAACGATTTAAGTTTGGTATATTATTGTTCAAGATGGTCAGATCAATTCAGGGCCGTCCCTAGGGGTTTAGGCGCCCGGGTCAAAAGCACATGTGGCGCCCCCCTTTATTACCAAATTCACCTAGTATTTTAAGACGGGGGCCCCTCTAGACACCCCTCTAGACGCGGCGCCCGGGTCAGCTTGACCCGGTTGACCCCCCCTAGGGACGGCCCTGGATCAATTAAGATAGGGCGAAATTTTATAAATAATGCAAATTCTACGGCAAACAAGTATACTACTAGTTATTGACTCTTCAAATTTAATAACAAGCTTGAAGAGGTCAACGATTCCTTCTCAAGAAAACTGAAAACAAGATGGCAAGTTAATAGACACGGTTATTGAACCTCTTCTGTGCGTGGACAAAGGAAGTAATGCGGGTCCTACCGTTTCCTTCTGTTTCACCTGCAAAAATGAATTATTTAGTTGGATGCTGTTATGCGGAAGGGACAGGTGTAAAAGAGAGGTTATCAACTTAATGAAATGCAGGCATCGAGTGTAAAAGAATAATACTACTTATCTATTATAATTCTTACCTCATCTTCTTTTGTGGTGAATGTCTTCTTGTACATGAATATATTCGAAACGGTATACAAGATAGTAAAATAGTTTCATGAATAGTTTGGTTGTTTCAATTGAGGTTCTGTGAATCTATTTTTTAACTCATCGTGGAGAGGAAACTAGGTCGTATAAATACCATGGCGACCATAATGGTAAGTATCCTAGTCTAACTGTATAAAAGATTTTTACCACTAAAACCAATGACCTTTGATGAACCTGAAACTTAATCGGACTATAGAAAAAAAGTAATAATTGATTTGTGAAAATAATACATACATCCAAAGCGCTTTAATTTAAACCTAATAAGACAAGAAGTCTAAACACCATATTTCCAGTGATGACTCGAATCTTGGAACGGTGAGGCAGGCTCCAAACTAATTCACATCGAGTAGACAAGTTAATTGGCCGATATGCGCTATCCTATAATAACCTAATGTTATGTTGGTTTATGGTTTATACTGGTAAGAGTTTGTTTGTACTGCAACAAAAAGAATGTATACCTATGTAAGAAAAAATATATTTTATGTTTATAAGTAGAGTCCGAGTGGAGTTGGCCAAATTATCCATGTATTGCTAAGATTAGGTCAATGATTTGACCTTTCGACCTATAACTACATATTAATAGTCAACTCGTGGTTTTATGTGTACTATTAACGAAAATTAATAGTTGACTTCCAAAATGTACGTCAATAATTTTCAGTTATAATTTTGAATTATCATATTATATAGGGTAATATAGTAAAAGGACTCCTTGACAATTTATTGAATATTCTAAAGAAAAATGTACCGTTAACTATTATTTGTAAGAAAAAAAATGGACTAGTGAGACGTAGGATTTAACAATGATCTGGAGGGCTATAACTTGAGGCGATTTTGTACCACAAAAACACTTAAAGAGTTCTTCCTCTAGAGACGTCTTAAAAATAGTTTTTCATGTAGGAATGGTTGGCTAGGGGAAGAGGAAGGGGTTTGTTTATTTGACAGAGAGCCCGGGGCTCTAAGAGGTGTAACGACTGTGTAATGGCACAAGGGCCTTACTGGCTGGCATCGTTAGCTACCGCTACCGCAGCTCAACAATACCATCATAAATATTAGCCTTACACCAGGAAGTCAACATATAAATATAATTAAGAGGGTTAAGGGCCTAACGGAGTCTGCCCATAGCCTCTATATTGTTGTTTAGTCCAATGGGGAGATTAGAAAAATAAATAAAATAAGAAGCCATTTAATTTTTTGTGTAACTATTTGAAAACTTGGTCAACCGCAAATCGCTGAAATTTCTTCTTTCCCAATTAGTTTTCACGCGTCATTTAAGCATATCAATAGATTTTTAAAAAAAAATCTCTTTCATTTTTGTATCCTCCTTTTAACACTTCCTGTACAAATTCCTTTCATTTTTCAATCCCTTGAGTATAATAACAACCCTTTATTTCATTAAATTGATGCCACCTGTATTCATTGTTAACAACCGATTGCATGCTTACATTTTATTTTTTTAGATTTGTTGGTAAAAAAAACGAACCCCCACCTAAAAATGTTGATGTTTCACACCTGCCTAGAGAAGTGATACTTTCACAAGACCCCTTGTGTTCCCACGTTAATGACAATAATTGTTTAATGGTGTGTACCCTAATGTACTTTATGGGCTAATGGAGAACTAAAATTATGTGGGCATAAATGTACTTTATAGGCTAATGGAAAACTAAACGTAGAAATTAAAAAAAAATTGTTTGTTCATCAACGGTTATTATTAAATCTACGCTGTTTTAAATTAAAATAATGAAATTCAATTTTAAGTTTTTGGTAGTTTTCATACTACGGAGCTTCAATATTCATATACATTTAGACAGTAAATATTTATGACAGTAGAACTAAGTTAGAATTGAGTACTTTATAATTATAAGCGTTAATTCTTGGTTTAGTTCTAATGTCATAAATATTGACTGTCTAAATGTATATGAATATTGAAAGCTTGGATTCGGGACTAGTTATCGATTACGGCAGTTAAAAATCATTCTCCTGCGTAGCTTAGTTGGCCAGAGCATCTGTACTGGAAATACGGGAGACCCGGGTTCAAATCCCGGCGCGGGAGTGTATTTTTCACTGTCTGTTTCCCGTAGTAAATAATAATTATAATTTGATTTAAATTAAAATAATGTTTCATTACCAAAATTAAAATGAAACAATGAAATGAAAACAACGCTCCAAAATTGAAATACAACGCTTATTATCATAATTCTAAGGTAATAACACAAAATCAAAGTAGAGTGTATTCCAATGTTATTAATCTATACATATATATATATATATATATATATATATATATATATATATATATATATATATATATATATATATATAAAACTAAGAGTGACAGTGACTGACTGACTGATCACAAATTCTCCTACTTCCCATTGACATAGAGATTTGAAATTTGATTTGGTACATAGATAGTCACAAATAGAAAAGTGCGGCCATTTTGATTTCGATATATGGCCACCATATGGAATTATAGCCGCGATCTTGGATTTATTCACATTCTATTATCTCAGCTTCAAGTGGACCTAGAGATCTGAAATTTGGTACATAGACTTATGGCAGCTAAGAAAGAAAGTTAATGGTACTTTCACTTCATTAAAAATATATTATACTGTTAAACAAAATGCATTATCTAAATAATAACTGCAAAGTAGATAAATATAAAGGTACAATTCATTGATAATAAAAAACATATTACATGAAAAACAAAACAAAAAAAAAAAAACTGGTCACATATTTTTTTGATAAAATGTTTTAAAATAAGCATAAAATTGTTATTTATGTTATCAGGCAGCAAAATGGAATTTTTCAAGTTTTAGTTCCGAGCCGAAGGCGAGGATAGGCTAAACAAACTTACTGCAGAGGCGAAGCCGAGGTAGGAAAATGTATATTACCTGCTAAGGTGTAACCGAAGCAGGTAATCTTTAAACGAGTCAGGAATGTTTCCTTTGCTGCATAGTTACAAACAATATTTTAGATATAGAGTTAAAGAAATTAAAGTTGTAAAAAAAAACGAAAGTTTGAGTCATCAAGAAAACAAAACTAAGGGCAAAATTAATTCAGTGTTGCCACTTTTTCTTATTAACAACTGTTTTTATCTCAATTTTTAGCGATTTTTTAAATAATCATTGTAAAATAATAAAATTTGTTTTATTACTATAATTATTTGTTATTTTCAAAAAAGATATAAATATTTAGCGGAAATTACGCTTAAATATATAAAAATGAACAATGTGGGAGTGTTTATTACCTGCGATGTAGTAACCTTTTTGTAGTAAAATTTTCTTAAAATGTTACTACCTGGTTGTTATTTTGCTGACACTTTAATATTTTCCTGTTGATACACATTTTCCTGTTTTTTGACTTGATACACATGAATCAAGAAAAATAACATTTTGCAGATTGAAAACAGTACAACAATGCTTAATTTTGCTGCCGTGAGTAGATAAAATAATATAACTACTTGTTCTAAAATACTAAATTATGTAACAATAAAGATATATTATTTATATTGTTTTAATTATTTTTCACACTCAGAGCTAACTTCTAGACGGATAAGGCGACCTAATATAAATCGCAAGGTAAATTAAATTAATGACAATCGATACCAGGAGATAAGGTAGATATAAATTCACCCGCCATCCAAATGCAAGATTCCGTGGTTCAAATCTCGACAGTGAGGTACATTTGTATCAGTGTTCTGATTTTTTATCACTGTTCTTTTTATCAGTGTTCCTCTATTATAAGATTAATGATATTTTTATCAATTATCACAGCAATAACATCTAATGAAGGACAACAAGTAAATGTAGTAAATAAAATTACAATTAATAACTCAATTACTCAGTATATTGTCATAAACCATAAAATAAATACCTAAAATACAGACCGGTTTCGACTGTGTAGTCTACACCGGCAAAATATTTTATTTATAGTTAAAGGCAATATACTGATAAATTAAACTAGTAATAGTGATTGTTTTTTACTAGTTGACCTTCATTATGAATAAATATAATAAAATCTCAATCGATACTGTTAACTGCATTAATAACTTCTAACATGAACCACTTATAATGGTCAATTTTAACTTGTCGTTTGTTTACCTTCAACTTATTTTATTGTTCATTATTAGGTATGAGTGATGGACCTCTTTAGGTGTGAATAAATACAAATCACACCATTTTCAACTAGACGTTTCGACCCTTCTTTTTAAGGTCATCCTCATTCATAGCTTTAATTCTGTACTAACTACAATTAACAATTAATGAACAATAACGTCTTAATTCAAAGTATCATAGATCACGGAATTATATAAAGAGTAAAATAACTAACAACAATACAAAATTAAATAACGCTGTTTGAACTTACATTTACATGTTTGTACTGTAATACAATATTTCTTCTTCTCCATAAGAGAATGTCATAATTTAAAAGTATTTTTAACAATTGAATTATGTCAAGCAGGATCAAAATCGAACACTTAATCCAATATTAACTATGTAGTTGTGAGTCTTACTTTAATTTTTGTCAAACATTTCAGCTTAATATTATTTGTTACATATTAAATGTTTATATTATAAATGATTTGTGATATATATTATGTATTATGAGCTTGGTAATAGTTTTTTTAAATTTAAATTTTCTTTTTTAATTGAATCTTGATTGATGTAACTTAATTGTTAAAAATCGTTTTAAATGATGACATTCTCTTATGGAGAAAGAGAATTATTGCATTACAGTTCAAACAAAACACCGTTATTTAATTTTGTATTTATATTAGTTTATTTACTCTATATAATTCCTTGATAATACTTTCCTCTATGATACTTTGAATTGAGACATTATTGTTCATTAATTGTTAATTATGGTTATTACAGAAATAAAGCTATGACTGAGGATGGCCTTAAAAAGAAGGGTCGAAATGGTATTTATTCATATATATATATATATATATATATATATATATATATATATATATATATATATATATATATATATATATATATATATATATATATATATGTATTAATTCACACCTAAAGTGGTCCATTACTCATACCTAATAATATTCATCAAAAAGGTTGGTGTTGATCCCAACATATTCTAGACTTTATAGTTCAGTTTAGTTTACTTTTATGTTAGTTCAAAAAAATATGGTAATTACTTTTAAAATATTCCATCTTTGATAATAAACAAATTAATATATTGTTTTAAGTTAAATTTAATATTATAATTGATGAAAGTCGAATAATTAGTCAAGTAGAATAATTTCGTCAAAAGCTACTTGAAAACTTCGTAGGCATTAATTAATAGAAGTAACTTTAAATAATGTGTAGGTAATAAAAAAATATTTTGTATAATAAAAACGCTTCGAACATAAATTTAATTAAGATAACAATTATATTTTAAAATACTGGTTGCAAATGTCTGTTCTATTGGCTTCAGTACCCATGAAGACATTACAACTTCTACCGTAAACGATTTGATGTATACAGAAACATTGTTAGTTTAGTAAATATTTCTAATGCTTATCCAATTATATGAACACCAATTATTAAGAACACATGTTATAAGGATCTGTGCAATGGTTTCTCAGCAAATATAAAATTATATAAGACTAAATACTTAGCAGGTGAAATTCTTGTCGTATTTTAAGAGGATATCCTGGATTCATATCAGCTCATGAGATTGTGCGTCCAATCGTAAAAATATAATAATCTCGTGACACTTTTAAATTGAATTTTCTCAAGTTTTTATTGTAACTAATTGGTGGTAATATGCGCACGCGGAAGTTTCTAACATAAAGCAGGTGTTCACGAAGAACGTGTAAAATGATAGATTTTCTCTTTAGAATTTTCTGTTATGAGGGTATAAATAAAGATATATGAGTTTACTGGTGGATTTTACAAAGGCATAATTACCAGCGTATCTATTACACGTCCTTTATCTGACGACAATTTTTGGTTCTAAGTGGCCACTAGCGTTATATATGTATTATCATAAGTTAATAAGTATATTAGTAATTCCGTATTAAAAATATGCTGGTGACAGAAGAGCTTCTAATTGAAAAAAGGTTTTTTAAAACGTTATCTTAAAAACCCTCCAATAAATGTAAAATATAATATTTAAAAGTTTACAAAAAAAAAAAATCAATTTAATGTATTAAATTTAATAATAAATTATTATTTTATTGTTACATAAATAAATTAATTTATGTGACAATTGCAATAAATTTATAATATATCTTGCATAAATTAAATTTATTTATTTATAATATAATAAAAATATAGATTAGTTAAAATTATAAATACATCATAGGTATAGAAATGGATTAAATTTATACATTTTGTAATATAATAATAGTTTTTCATCTATAGTTTTTGGGGATCACAAATATTTTTATAAATACATACTTCGTACCTGAAAAAGATACAATACAAAAATAAAATCTATTGTTTGAGTAAGTCTTGTAATTCTAAATGACAGACATTAAAATGTTATTATTTTTAATATCAAATTTTTATTCCCTAATTTTCTCTATAATTCATCTTGTGCCTATTCCTAGAAAGGTTTTATTTAACATTTCTATCTTCTCTTAGCATGCTGTTAATAAACGCAATTTTTTCCCCCTAAATCAAATTATAATCTTTTCTTTTTGTTAACTTTATATTGTTAATTGTTATCTGAATAATTATAATTTTCAAGCTAATATATAATGCCCTCCGTTAAATCAGTACACAGTTAAAAGTAGAGTAACTCTAATTTACACATATTTCAGAAGATGTACAACTAAACATTTTAGTAGTGACAGAAGATACAATTAAACAATTCATTAAACAAAAACACTACAGTATTTGTATGTTTTTTCTGGGTCTCTTCAGGGGTTTTTTAAGTTAGGTAATAATAATTTAACAATTTGTAGAGACACAAATGAAAACTTAACAACAAAATGGTTTGAAAAAGGATTTACAAATAACAAATTTTTAAATTATAGATCTTATCACCCTAAATATAAAAAAATAAACACCATTTCGAACTTAACTTCAAAAGCTATCAAATTAACTGACAAGCAATTTAGAAAAGAAATAAAATATACTATTTTTAAAAAGCAAAAAAAAAAAATTGTTACCCAATAATACTTATAAAATCCCTATGGTATAGATATATTAAAGAAAACACAATCATAGAAAAAACAAACAATGCAACAAATACACTTCATAGCTTAGTTTATATAAAAGGTTTATCTGAAGAAATTAAACAAACTTTTAAAAAATTTGATTTTGATGATATTAGTTTTGAATTAAAACCCACAAACAAAATAAAAGATTCATTTTTCACAAATTTAAAGGATAAAGTAGAAACTGAAAATGAAATTGGAGTTGTGTACAAAATAGAATGCAATGAATGCCATAAAGCATATTATATAGGTCAAACAAGACAATTATTTAAAATAGAATCAACCAACATATTTCGGATGTGAAAAATAAAAATGACAAAACTGCCCTTTCACCACATACAAAAAATTCAAATCATACAATGAATTTTGAAAAAGCACAAATAATAGGAAAATCCAGGAACACATCAAACAGATTAATTTTAGAAGCAATTCACATTGGTATACAAGAGACAGAATTAATAACATTACAGATGCAAAAGAAATAAATAAAAATTACAGTGGTATATTAAGAAGTATAAAAATAAAATAAAAAATTAAGGTATATTATTTTATATGTATAATAAATTGACTGTGAAGAAATTTGTAAATAGAGTAAAATAAGATTATATTTATCGATAAAAGTGTCCGTGGTTTGAAATAAATAATACCTATATAGAATTAAATTAAAGATATGTAAAATGTAAACATGTAACTAAACTGGAGTAAAATGTTTTTTTTGTGTGTGTGAAAGTACAAATTTATATAATATATGTATATGTGAACTGTGTTTATGTGTATAGTGTAAAAACAATAGAATACAAAAAGGATTGATCCTATGAATAATTCTTATCAAACAAAACATATTATATAAACACAATTCATAATACTCTATATTTAGTCTCCCTCTGAATGTCTAACAGAGGGGATTCATGCTCAATTTTAATTTAAAGAGTTGCATAAATGTTATTTATGTTTACGTTTTAATTTTTATGTGTATGTGTAATTTTATGTGACTAATTTATTTAAATTGACAAATTTAATATTAGTAAAATTATGGAATGTATGATGTATTGTTTTTTAAATTAATTTTAATAAGACAAAATGTCTTGTAAAAAATATGTCTAAATGATTGAAACTTTTTTTTTAATTTGTAGAGCCTCAGGAAGCCCAAGGTGAAAGGGCGAAATATTGCAAGGTGATAAGAAGATTTTTATGGTTTAAATTATTATTACCTAACTTAAAAAAACCCTGAAGAAACATACAAATATTGTAGTGTTTTTGTTTTATGAATTGATAAAAAAAGGGTTCAAAAACTATTTTAGACAAATATTTAATCTATTAGTTTAGCGTATTTAATCAACAGAGTTGAAATTTAGCAGAAAAATCAGTCCTTACTTCTAGTTGTGCCACCCAGAAAATCAATATTTTCCGCATCTTGAACCCAGTTTGCCGAGTCAGCAAAAATTTAAAATAAATCGTAAAAACTCGAAAAGTGTTCCGATCGAATTGAAATTTGGCACGAATATATACCTCTCTGAATGATAAACAAATCAACCAAATTTAATTTTGATATTGGCCGCCATTGAAGTTATCGATTTTTGAACATTGAAACTTTGACGATTAATAATACCAAAAGTATAAGGAACCGGTAAAAAACTAGGAACAAATATAAAAAAATCACAGGGAAGTTCTTGCGTCCAAGTACTTTTTAGGGTTTTGTAGAAGATTAAGCATGCCCGTTATGTAATTATGATTTTAATCTTCGATCTCAAGGGTCCGGGTTCGATCCCCCGGGGGGTCACAATGTTTTTCATCGGTAATAACGACTAGAAAAATTCATTTTTCAAACCATTTAGATCGCTTCACCATAAGGTATAACCATGAATTATTTCGAAAATTTAGGACCACCCGTTATATAGTGGTTGGGGAGGGGGGAATTTTTTGGGGGTATATTTTGACTTATAAAATTAATAAATAATGAAATATTTAAAAAAGCATCATTTGATACCCAACTCAAAATTTAAAAAAAATAAAATTTTTGGCGCACTTCAAATGTTCGCGCCCAAAATTGTCAATTTTTTAAAATTTGGGATGAACTCCCGGAATTTTCATCGCCCACAATAAGGCATTAGCATGAATTAATTTGAAATTTTAGGACCAGCCGAAGTATAGTGGTTGGGGGGGGGGGGATTTTTTTTTGGGTATATTTTGATTTTTTTACCCAATAAGGAATGCAAAATTTACAAAAAGCTTATATATATTTGCGTCCTACTCTTCAGCAGCTTTCATTTGATACCCAACTCATAATTTTAAAAAAATAAAATTTTAGGCGCACTTCAAATTTTCGCGCCCAAAATTGTCAATTTTTTAAAATTTGGGATGAACTCCCGGAATTTTTATCGCCCCACAATAAGGCATTAGCATGAATTATTTCGAAATTTTAGGACCAGCCGAAGTATAGTGGTTGGGGGGGGGGGATTTTTTTTGGGGTATATTTTGATTTTTTTACCCAATAAGGAATGCAAAATTTACAAAAGCTTATATATATTTGTGTCCTACTCTTCAGCAGCTTTCATTTGATTCCTCACTCGAAAATTAAGAAAAATATAAATTTTTGAGTTTACAACATTTTTGCGAATTGCGCATGCGCATATTTAATTTTGAACTTCTGTATATTTTTCCTGTGATTGGGTCAAAAAGTTACACCAGTATTTCAAATTTCAGCTCTTTAGCTTAAACGGTTCGGGCCCTATGAACCAAAGAGCGACGGACAGACGGACACATCACCCTCGGCATAAGGGTTTTGAGAAGAATCTACAAAACCCTAAAAAAATGATGAAATTCCATTAATTAGTGTAAAAGTTCTAAGGGAACATAATTATTAATTAGTGCGATACTTTTGATAAACGTTAAAGTTTGTTTACATGCGTAAATAAACATTATCAAGAAATTAAATAAATGAAATAAAATAAATAAAAATAAGGTATATATTATATATATATATATATTTTTTTTTTCTTTTAAAAAATGATAATAAAAAATCAGTTAGTTCAAACTGTCAACCATCCAAATACTGACCACGCTTTCTCCTCCTGCAGCAGGAGAGGCCACTTAAGTGGCGTCTGAAGTGAGGAAAAGTTCCGAGGTACCCCGTACCCGATTCTTTTTATAACTAATATACCAACGAAGTACATAAGCGGGACGATATGAGTCCTAAATTTTAATTATGTACGTAATATAAAAAGTAAAGAAAAAATAACCATAACATTAACAACGAGAAAACCAAACAGATAGAATTAGGTGAATTTATATTGTGTTTCATATTTATTAGTTTTTTAACAACTAACAGAGGGATAATGGTTGACAGTAGAGTATGCAATATTTGCTAATATTGCAAGTTGCTAAACAGCTGCAATTCTATAAATTCTACACAATTTCACTTAGACATCTGTTACCTTATTTTGAAACTATAAAATTCCTAAAACGTAACAGTAATGAGCAGTTATAGAAAGCTTTGCAAAACCATAATTTTTCTTGGCAATTTAAGGTTAAAAGATGTTAAAACACGGATTACTCTGCTTTGAAATACCAAAGTAAAAATAATATATAATTTTACTGTAATATTTTATTATTAACTATAATATTAACCAACTGATAAACCATAAACTACCACTATACCGTCTCTAGGATAACGTAGATACAATTAATACATCTGAAACCTTGAAAAGATACCCAAGCAAAGTACTTAAAGAATTATTAATTTCCAAGGTTGTGAGGTACTGGTGGTAGGTGGATAAATGTAGATTGAAATTGACTAGAACTTCTTTAAAACCATTATTGTTATAGTTACATTCTGTTTATGCTCATAAATAATCATTATGAGCGCGCTACATCCATAAGAACGATGTAATGTAATAACTGCTTTGATAGTATTTACACACTTATCGTTATTTCTTTGTATTTTTTCATTTTATTTCTAGGGAAACGTTCGTCCATAGTGCGCTTCACTCTTCAGATCCATATAACAGCGAACTTGACTTCTTGTTAACCAGATCGTGTATAGTTTAACGTTCAAGCTTACCAAGGCTCCGTCGACTCCTTGAACTTGGAGCTCACCTTGTAAGCCTGGATAGTAATTGCCGGTTCATTGCGACAGAGGTTCTGCAATCTGCAATAGACATGCAGTCTCTCTGGACGTAGTTATCTGAACATCTTGTTTCGCAACTGCACGCACTCGAACTACTTACCTTTTTTAACCGCGACTCCAGTACCAGTTTCTCGTGTAATATGACAGTGCAAGATAGTATTAAACATTTATTTTAATTGATCATATGGGATAAGGGGTAACCCGACGGATCACTGCCTCCATAATTTGTGCTTATGTCATACATCAAATAATGAATATGGAGGAAAACTTCTTAACACTTTTAGAAGAACACTTTTAAAGATACACTTAAAAATAACTAAGTAGTTATCTGAACATTTTATTTTGCAACTGCACGCACCCGAACTACTTACTTACTTTTAATTGTGTGTGTGTGATTAACTACATTTTATGGGATCGAAATTCTGACTTTTCTGTATAAAAAAGTTACAATATTTGAGCTTATAAAATTTAAATTTCAAGGGGAGCTGGATGTGTTTTGAATAATAGTTTTTAGATGATAAATAAAAGTGTTCAAGCTCGAGTTAAACTTTAAAAAGAAATTGTGCTAATTAATAGTGATCAATTAATATAAGAAAGTGTGTTCAACCCAGTATATTTCTCTCTAGTTGGAAGAATTGTAGTGAGTCGTAGCTTTGTTATGTATATTGAAGTTATTACGGCAAGTGAGCCTTCTACTGACTCAAGGGCTTTGTTCCTTACCTTCCAAGCAGGCCATTATCGATTCTGTTTCCGTATAAACGTCAATTCTTGGTCTCAACTTGCCTAGATTAAATTTACATATATTAACTTGAATAAGTGTTCTCCTTGTCCCTGCAACGTGTTATTAGACTGTCATACAAAGTTTTAACAGTAAAAGGACCCATTATCTCCTGTCAGAATAGCCCTCTAAAATAATATTCCTTTTCAGATGGAAAGGAATATTATGTCGAGCAGATTATACAGTTTAAAACATTTCTTAATTGGTATATCTATGGAATGAATGGATTTTATGATTTTTATGACGCTTATTTATCATCAGAAAGTACCTATCTTAAAAAATAACACACGACGTTCAGACATAGATGTTCAGTGTTTAGTAAAATCATTAAAAAAAAAAAACAGGTATGCGGTACTTCGGAACCTATCCTCACTTCGGAGGCCACTAAAGTGGCCTCTCCTGCACATTATCATTTTTTTTAAAAAAAATTATAAATTATTATTATTTAGTTTATTTCATTATTTGAATTTTGGCAGATGTAAACATACTTAAGTATCTCAGTAATTAATAATTATGTTCGCTTATAACTTTTAACCTAATAATGGAATTGCATCAAGTTTTTTTTATATTTGTTCCTTATTTTTTACCGGTTCCAACGATATGCTATATGTTTAAAACGTATTTGTACTTTTGTTATTACTAACCCTTAAAGTTTCAAAATCCAAAAATTGATAAAATGGCGGCCAATATCAAAATGAAATTTGGTGGATTTGTTTGTCATAAAGAGAGGTACCCCGTGCCACATTCGTTTTTTGTACCAAGTTTCAACTCTCTAGTTTAAAAACTGGGATTTATGCGTGAAACAGACACACAAACTGACATCCAGCTAAAACCACTCAAATCGTCTTAAAAACACCCAAAAAGGATAATTCCCTTGAAATCTCGGTTTTGGATTTTTTGGGTGAAAACAATACTTTTTCTTTAATATACCTTCGGAGTAAAATTTTAACCTAAATATGGGTGAGATTGATCGTATTTGTGTAATGTGTGGCAATCAGTGGCGTATCCAGCGGCTAGGTCTGGAGGGGGCACATTCTAAGTCAGCTTAGATTGGGGGGGGGGATACGTAGTGGTAACATGAAAAGGGAACTACTTATTCAACCAAGCAACTGCCCCCCCCCCCCCCAAAAAAATAAATCTCCAAGCCCTAAGTAACAACAACTGTTTTAGAACGTATTCGTTAGAAAATGTTATGCTGATGCTTATTGCAGTACAATATCTTACTGTAAGTCATGGGCGTCGTAGTAATTATTGGGGGGGGGGGGGGGGGGGGGAGTTATGGTGGGGGGTCCGGGGTCATTTTCAAAAAATTTTGAAAATATGACCTCTCAAAACAGCGCTTTTATGCATTTCTGAGGTGAAATTGAATATGAGGTGAATGTAAAAATATGTATTAAAAAAAACAAAATACGGCGTATTTTTTTTCTTTTTTAGTCTATTGGGTATAGGCCCGTCTGGGGGGGGGGGGGGAGGGGGGGGGGGGCACGTGCCCCCTGTGCCCTATCGTTACCTATTATAGATGTTCACAACTATAATCGTACTCTCGAAATTTTTACGTATATAAGAAAATTGCAAATTGATTTTTAGCGAAAATTATTTATTTTCTCTTTGGTTGGTAGTATTATAGTTGTTTGCATAATATGTTGGCCCTTCTCCCTGCCGTGCTTTCACCTGTCAGTTGTCTTCACCTGACAAGTTAATTCATAACCATAACTATAGGATTAACGTCAAGGGATGTACCTGTTTTACCTTATTGTGAGTCCTAGAATAGCTGAAAGATAAGGACAAGTACTGGCGAAGGTTTTCAAATCAAGTCAACTTAGTTTATTCCACAACCACTTGATCCTTCAAGTGTAATGAACGTTAGATTTATAACCATGGTAAGGTTTCTGTATAAGTAGGTCGAAGGGCAAACAAGTTTCTCTATTTTCAATCGATCGATAAAAAGATGTTGACTATTAGTAAACAAAAGCTTAACCTTGACGCAAAGTCAGCTGATATTGCACAATGCGCCTCGTGAGCTGCCAAGCCATTAAAACCTTTTATTTGCACACCTGCGCTGACTCCTACCACCAAGCTGAAACAAATCTCCTCTACTAGATTTTATTTTATTTATTTATTTACAAGTTATTTGTTTTAAATATAAAAAAGTCTGCCAATTAGTGTGGCACATAACTTCCTCGCCTCCATAATCATAAAGCCTCCTTATACATGAATACATTTATGCTTATAAAACCTATTATTGTCAAATTGATTTAATTTTCCTACCTTTTTTTTAAATCTGTCATAATTGTTTTGATTTTTTACATTAACTAAAGTATTAATGTAGCAAAATATAAAAAAGCGTAGACGGTTGAACTTAATCTGAGGCTACCTGCAGGCTGCTTTCGACAAAACTTCTAAAATTCATAACAATCACATGATTACTTTTGAAGATGTAGGTGTAAATAAATGTATGTTTCTGTGCAGAAGGTTGTAAAACCTATATTGGACCAACAATAAGGTAATTATGACCTACCATCCTTATTTCATTGAAATCAGACGAGCAGTTTTTAAGATATGTTGGTTCTCAAATATTGAGAGACAGACCGACAGACAGATACGGAATCAAAAATGTTCCCTGGAGTGAGAAATGGATTTCTGTCTTGAAATTTTTGAAATCGGAGACCTAAAAAATCACAGCTTCCGTTACCCTCGGTTTGGAAGCAATACTGTCAATTTATATCTATGACACAACACTCTTTCAAGCATAATATAGTGGGCATATTTATACAAAGTTTATCTAAAACTATAATATGACGATCTCTGACAATGAAATAATTGGCCATGAAAATGGAATTAGCTTACTGGACGCTACCTCAAATAAACATAATATAAATGAGAAAGGGTGCGCATGTTGCGTTGCCCAAATATTGTCCAAATATTGTTGTTCATTAATTTTTATTTTATTATAGTTTAAAGTATGATTTGTTATTTAATTATTTAAATAGTTTCTTCATCTTCATAACGAATTGATTGTTATTTACACATTGCTTCATTAGATTTTGTTTCTCGAGTTAAGGCCTAAATAATGTAACTAAATACTACTAGATTAATTGGTTTAGACAAACTAGAAAGAGTGTAATGCAATGTTTTTTTAAGGCTCTTGTACGTTTTTCAAACTGATATTCTGACCCAGAAAAAATAAAAATTTTAAATGAGATATCCTTGAGCATAAGTTAAGTTGTTTAAATGTTTGCATAAAGGATAAGGATTGTCTTTCATCATTTTATTAATGTTGATATAAAATAATTACTTTTCTTATCTAATTTATATTACAAAAAACCCCACCTGCTTTTTGTTAGCTCAGCTGTGTGCCAACTACATGGCAATTTGCTAAGATAAACATTATTTAATTTAAAGAGTCCATTTTAACATTAGGGGTATGAAATAAAGCAAGTTTGTTAAATGAAAACTAATTTAATAAGAGGTATTCTGAAAATGTTAAGATAATTATTTTTGTTTCCGAGCTCACCGAAGGTAACGAAAGCTATTTGTTGTCCCCGATTTAAAAAATTTCAAGACACAAATCCGTTTCAGACATCAGGAAACATTTTTGGTTCCGTCTGCCTCTCGCTAAATTTTTGCGAACCAAAATATTTTAAATACTACTTCTCCGATATTAATGAAATTTTGTGTAATAGGTCATAATCAGCTCATTGTTGGTCCCATGTAAGTTTTAGCCTCCTGCGTCCCATTGATTTATCTACCAAATGCACACAAACTTACATTCATATACCCCTATATCTTCAGTACTCATCTGTTTTTTAACCCTTAGATATCCCCACATTAATTTCAACTGTTCGCTTTCTTTAAATTTTCTTACATTAATACTTTAATTAATGTAAAAATCAAAACAATTATGACAGATTTAAAAATAGGGGGAAAGTTAAATAAATTTGACAATAATAGGTTGTAGAAGCATAATAATATAATTAAAGTATACGAAATTGGAGCAAGGAAGCTGTGTGACACACACAATGGCAGACTATTTTGAAATTTGAGAGTTAAGTGTTATTTCTACTTTGTATTGTCTTAACTATGAAATATTATTATAAAAAGTAATTATGTTGAGCAATTAATACATACGTCACAGAATAATATTTACGACTTATAAACAATTTCGCCTGCACACGTTAAGAAGGGTCATGTATAATACATTTTCCTGTAATTAGAACCGGCTTACGTTTGTATCGTCATGTTACAAATACACTTGTTAATATTAGATAGTTAAAGGAAACGGTAAAGAAACCTACATGGTGTAGAAAGATATATACCTTTTTACATTTTTCCGTTTAAACCGATTTGTTTTATGAAGGTTATAAATGTGTTTGCAGTGCCTCTTAAACTAAAATGCGTATTAAAAAAGAGCTAATTTTTTTCTAATTTCTAATTTAGAGATGATTTGAACTCTCATCGTCTGAGAAGAAAGTTTTTCTTTACCATTAGGAAAATGTCTTCATCAAAAGTGCAATTTACTTTTTACATTGATCTCATCTGTAACCCAATACAATAATTATAGGCCGGTGTAGTTTTTTCAAGTTTCTTTTTATCGAGAAGGGGCGAAGAAAATAAGTTTTACTAGCATTCCACGGCTGTTTTTAAGGATAAAAATATAATGAAGTAATTAGTAGCTTAGAATAATAACATCTGTGTAGCAACCATTATGCTTAGTTGGAAAAATACTATGGCTTCGACGCTATTATTTTTTTAAAGAATTATTAGATGAGAACGAATTAAGTTTTATGAGAATTGCCTAACTATTATCTATACTTAAACTTTGCAACAAAAAAGCAACTATGAAGTTGCGAATATGACTTTTATTATCTTATGAAGTTATGCAGTTGTTTCTTTTCCCCATGTAACAATATTGTTAATATACTTAGACGTTGGGATAGCACAGAGTTTAAACCAGATAACAAGTTAAAATAATATTTGGTAACATTGAAAAAAAAAATCTGGAAATATTTGTATTTTCTCCGATTAACAGTAAAGATAAATCCTATAAAGTTTGTAAATGTAGTTAAAACACGGTAAAATCCAATTCATTATCCTAGAAAATATTTTCCTACCTAATTATGCATTTTTCAGCTTCGATAAAATAAAATTAATATGAAACGACAGTTTTATTTCATAATTTGTTAGCTGGTGAACATTATTAGTAACTTACAAAAGCAAAGAAAGAATCTATAATATAACTTCATACACATGTTCTTAAAACGCGAGTTACGTAAACTTTAGTCACATATATTCTGATTGCTTTGATCCACATTGAAAATGCTGGAACTGTTTCAATGAATTTAAATGGTAGATTTGGAAGATTTGATTTTCCCTTACAAAGTGGAGGCATGTAATAAGGGTGGGAATTGAGCGGTGGATTTGCGCCTATATATGAGGAGGAGGAGGGTCGCTTATTACGAGACTCCTCTTTCAATTTTCCAAGAGGCGCCCCCTTCCAGCTATGAAGAGACGAGGAGCGATAAAAATAAATTCAGAGGAGAAATCCCAGGGGAGGTCTAATGGAGACACGACTATCTGTTCCGACCCTAAAAGCTAAAACCCGAAACTATCTGCCGGGAGCTTTTAACGAAAAGCTCGGGCGAAATCAAACCGATAAAGCCGAATGGGAGTTGCGAAATGAAAACACGTGGTGTTGTCTGCATGTGTGGGTTGGAGGTGCTCACGATATGTCCTCACTCATTAGTAAAGACATGAGCTATACTCAAAACATCTTCGCAGTACGTCACGATTTTAAACTTTCTAAAAGGATATTTATCAGTTTTTAAAAGGTGGTGATTATCAGTAACTGTAAGTATATCTTTTAGCCAACCGAGATATTTACTTCGCACTTTGTAGCGACAAATAAAAACTAAAAATATATTTAGGACGTGGTTACCTTAGCTTTAGATCGAGTTTTTCGATCCAGTTTAGTCGTTAAAAGTCTTTTAAGAAAAGTACATTAGGTAGAAGGTTTGAATAGGATAAGGATAAATACTAGGATGAATATTAGGCTACAATATAAAGGAAAATAACCGCAGTATTATTTACCTAAGTGGTTTTTACATCAATTGCAGGGTTCAGAAAAGTTCAAAAGTAGGATATATTAATTTAAAAGTACGCAGTATATATTATGGACCTTGAAAAAACAAGTCATAAATATATTTAAAGTAATACTGTCTTTAAGTTTACTGTTTCTGATTTCTTATAAATATAATGTTATCGCTTAAGTGATAATAATTAAAGTTTAAAATAATTAAAAAGTTTGTCTAGGTATATTTTTTTATTATTTTATATTTTAGTGCTAAGTTTTCCAATACAATTTTTCATTTGGGGGCCCCCCAAAAATATTTGTAGTATTGTTTGGAAACCCGTAACAGCAATATATAAATAATTTTTCACAGTAGGCCAAATTAAAACTCCTGTCTGAATAATATTTCAGAGCAATTATTAGTAAAAATTAAAAAAGCAACATTTTTGTGGTCGGCTAGTTTAAAATAAAGTGATAACACCTCCTATATTTACCTGGTATTTAATATGATTTAACTCTCTCTATCTCTCCCAAGATTCCCAAACATGAACCCAAGTTGGGAATCAATGATTTAATACAGCAAATTTCTTAATTAATTGTTGAGTGGTGTCATTATTGAGGTGTAGTTTTGATACATTTAGAATCTATTTTTCAAGTATATTGAAAAAATAAAAAAACTTCTTTACAACTTTTAATCCTATTCATATACATGCACATCAAATAAAGTGGGGGAGGGGATTTGCGTGAGAGAATTGACTAGAGTGAGAGAAAAGATTTTTGTATATATTTGATTGTGTCGAGATGAAGAAGGGAACGGTTTGGAACGCGTGGAAAAGGGAATGGGATGCTATGCAAATCATAGCAATCTCACTCGAGGGCAATATCTCTCAAACCCTTGTTAATAAAACAAAGTAGAGCAAAGCACTAGAACCGTAACAGGGTAAAAAAAAACTCTTGCTTTTTCGCTTTTATATTGCCTTATACACAGGGAAAATCAATCTGATCTTTTAACTTTATTGATGGTCATAAACCTGGAGAAACTTTAGAAATACTTAAGTGGGTAGCACAGCCAAGGGCAACTTTAACTCGAGCGCTTCTTTTCAACAAATTCACCTCTTTATTAAATAATTCAACTTCATAGAAGTTTGCAATAATGTGAAAATATAAGGTTTAACCTGATTAAATTTAGTTTATGATTTAAATTTCATCCAAGAAATAAAAATGTTCAAACGCTAATAAAGTTTTTAACATAAAATAAAATTAGGCTGTTATACTTTTAGCGAATTTTCAAAGAAAATTACGCTATTGCAATGGCTTCAAAATTTTTGTAATGCGAATTTTTGAAAAAATTTTATATGGAAATCCGTTTTAGACCATTCTGAATCGATTCCTAAAATTTAACACTTTTTTTATGTATGTATGTATATGTATACATATATGTATGTATATATGTATGTTTATATGTATGTATATATGTATGTATATATGTATGTATATATGTATGTATATATTATGTATGTATATATGTGTCACTCCAGACGATATCTCCCCATAGGATGCACATAAAAATTTCAAACAAATTTTAAAATGTCAATAATATCAAAAGTAGGGATGAGTTCGTTGGCCAGGTTTTTTTAAATTCATTTAGGGGTCACATTTTTACAATTAATGGTCAAAAATAGCATAAAAACGTGTTTTTACCATTTTACCCCCCTTTTATATGAAAATATGATAAAAGTGTACAACAACAATTATTGTACTCTTAAAGAGCTTTCCAACGACATGCATCTTGAAGGGTAAATACTATTTTGACTTTTGTACCCCGTACCCCAGTGTAAAATTTTTTTTTTTTTTTTCACCGATTATCATA
This sequence comes from Gerris lacustris, assembly GCA_951217055.1. Lineage (NCBI taxonomy): Eukaryota > Metazoa > Arthropoda > Insecta > Hemiptera > Gerridae > Gerris > Gerris lacustris. The sequence goes on along the minus strand of OX578276.1, from coordinate 103,401,197 downwards.
TCCAATAATAAGCAGATTTCTTTGAAAATTCGCTCATTAAGTCATGGTGCATGACTGGACTTTTGATTAATTAATCAAAATATGACAAAGAACTCTTCTAAATAAATAAAATCAGGATTTAAAAGGGTTGACCTGAGATGATGTCAATGCATCTAGTCAAACATATTCCTCGATATAAATGTTTTCTCAGTATAAAAGAAGTAACTTACTCAATTGCGTTTTGCTTTATCAATCAATGAACCAACTTCTTAATAATTATTATTGTTCCATGAGAATCTCATTAATATAAAAGTAGGACGTTTCATTCTTAAACTAAACAAGAGATAAGTTTATCAACGACTCCGTGGAAAGCCTCTGCTAAACTAATTATACAGATTTTAGAATCCAATTAAAGTTTGCAACTTGTGGTTGATTATTTACGATCTATAGTGTCTTGACTTGGGTCACCCGAGAGATAGCAGCGTTATCAAGCGGCGCAATATTTATCAATCTGGCCTCATTCAGTGCCTTTTTCTTAAAACACTTAAATATTGTGTAACTTCAGTAAGATATTGCCTATAATACATCTTCTTCTTAAAGCAGTCAACAAATGGCTTGCTATCAAATAGATTAAAGTGGTAATTATTGGTTCCCAAGAAACAAAAAAAAGAGGAAGGGTAATGACTCAAAGTTTGTGTACTCTTAAACTTACACCCGTTTTTAGAATAAAGTCTATGAGACTTTATTTCAATATTATTAAAGAATAATATTTGAGCTTCTTGACAAATTTTTATTCAACTAAAAGTGAATTTGTCAATATAGCTAGCAAGCGGTCGGATAATTTAATGCTGTGAGTATATCAAGTAGTAATATTAAATTGATAGCAAAAAGTTAAAATTGGTAAATAATGGAAAATAATCACTGGATTATACCAAGTGTCTAAATGTTAGTTTATTCAATAAGAATAATCATTAAACCAGAGTGTAGTACGTAGTACTATATATATATATATATATATATATATATATATATATATATATATATATATATATATATATATATATATATATATATATATATATATACATATAAACTCGCTGGCCTGTGGCTTCCATTTTCGATATTTCGCAGGAGTCTGACTTCCGACGGGTTTATGGCCTCCGCTGCTTCCGAAAAGTCGTTTTTCAAAGGGTTCTTACCTCCGATATCCTGAAGTTCAAACACGGCGAATTATAGCTTCCGTTTATACAAAAATGCGACGTTGCCATGAAACACCCTCTGTATATGACTTTAAATTCGAAGGTGTATGGACTCCGATAGTTTTATAGTTTATATATAAATATATATACAGGTATTACCTCAGATTTTGGATTTTGATAATATTACTAATTAATTGTTTCCACATATATATTTATATTCTATATAACTTTAAAGTCAAAGGTGTATGGACTCCGATAGTTTTATAGCTAATATATAAAAAACGTTTACAGGTATAAACTCACAGTTTGCTGATTTTGATAAAATTAGTCGTTAATTGTTTCCACATATATATATTGTATATAACTTTAATGTCACTGGTGTATGGCCTCCGATAGTTTTATAGTCCATATATAAAAATATATTTTATAGGCATAACTCAAAGTTTTGCGGATTTTGATAATATTATTTATTGAGTGTTTCCACAAATATATATGGTATATAACTTTAAAGTCACCAGTGTGTGGACTCCTATAGCTTAGTAGTCAATATATGAATATCTTTTAAAGGTATAAACTTAAAGTTGGCGGATTTTTATGATATTATTAATTGATTGTTTCCTCATACATATGTATATTTTATATAACTTTAAAGTCATTATAAGTTTAATAGGCAATATATAAATATCTTTTATCTTAGATTGATACGAAATATAAAAATTGTATCCTGTATCACTGTTTAGATGCATAGAAAGTGATTCTTTACGTACTTGCATTCATTGCGCATGCTCGTTTCATAATTCCTCTTTTTTCCGCCCTAGTACGGTAAAAAAGAAGCGAGTTTGTTTACATTTAATGAAACCAATTTGCTGTTTGTTTAATTAAATTAACTGTTTATATCGTGTTTTTAGTTAAAAACAATGATTGACTTATGCCATTATGACTAAAATGAGGAGAATAATACGCCTCCCGAAATAATTAATTCGGCACAAAATACAACTAACAAATTAATGTCATCTTTATCAAAATAGAAATACGAACTTACAGGAAGTTTATTAATTTTTTTTTCTGTATTTATTATAAAATCAAACAATCTTAGATTAGTGCGTAAACTTTATTTTGCTTTGCTCGTGTGGTTTTACCACCCTCACTTATCAATCGGGTGCAAACTCCACACTCTCATCCAAAATGCTACTTTCCGCACTAGACGCGTTATAATGTACTATTATAGGTATACTAGCCTTTACCCCACGCGGTGCGTGGGGCTCATGCTAGGTGTTAGTGACTATGTTTCCTATTCACATGTAGCTAGGCCTTCAATTAAATAAAATGCCTACAGTTTTGTCGGCACTCTTTTACTTGGTTACCCACCCAATTGTATTTATTTATTTTTTAATCCAACCTTCGTATTTAAACCAATATTCCAAAAGGTTTTCTTTGTTACAAGCTTTTATTTAACTATCAATAATTTTATGTATGTATGTGTTTTATGTATGTATGTGTGTTTTATGAATGAATGGTGTATAATATAGTCCTGAATTTATTCCTAGAAGGCTTGGAGACAAAACGGTACTTCTTTAATGGACGGTACTCTTTATTCTAAAACACGGTACTCTTTATTCTAAGTAAAGAAGTACCAACACAATAGTTTTAAAAGTATCAATAAACTCTAAAACGTACATATTTCTTCTGGTTTGTATTTTTCTCCTTTTTCTTTTTTTATTACATTAAAGTATTGTAATGGCGCGAAAACTCGATTTTGAGTTTTTGATGGATTTACACATCTTGAGGTCCCCTGAGTCCAAAAAAGTGGTTTTTTAAAAATGTCTGTCTACATCTATGCAGAGGCCGGGAGCCTAAACTACTGGAACGATTTTGAAGAAACAAATTTGAGGCGAAATCGAGAAATGAATTTTAGCTCCAATTTGGGGGCGCTACCCCCAAAAATTCTGAAAAAACGAGAAAAAAATATTTCTTGAAAACGGTTCCGACGATTTTTATTAAAAAATTCTAAAATTTAGTCCATTTAAATACGAATCTAACGATATAGGCCGTTTGTTTCCCCGTAAAAATCTAGTTCCTGAGAAAATAGCTTTAAACGCGGACAGAGAGAGGGGTTCGATTCCCCGCCGAGAAGAAGTAATTTTTTTGATAAATTTTGATTAAATGTTCAATAATAAGGAAATGTAGGATCCAAAAATGTATACCCTGATGTTTGAAACGGATCTCTGTCTTGGAATTTTTGTAATCGGAGACATAGAATATTTGCGTTCTTTAGAAAGATCATATACCTTCCGTTACCTTTGGTAAGCTCGGAAGAAAAAACCAATAGCATTTTGATATTAAAATGTAGAATTCACTGATGTTACCGGTTTATAATCTATGATCTAACATTAAGATAACTCAATACATAAAATGAACACATCGGATTCTCACACACGACTACACCGAGTTAATGTCTTTATACTTTGACGTTTTACAATAACAACAATGACGTTTCTATGAAAACTTGTGTAATTTAACCATTTCAAATAAAATATTGGAACAACTGATCAAGCTTCAATTCGCTTTTGAAGGTTTCAAAATAACTTCTTTTAAAAGTTACTGACACCAATAATTCGCACCCTATCTATCAACTTGACTAAACTGAAGTCGAGGTTTGTTTCCTCGCAGGGTAGGCTTATTATTGCTAAAAATATTCAATAATAGGTAATTCGTCAAAGTACGAAACCCGAAACAACCAAATCAATGGAATACGTAAATGGGCAAAGTAATACAGTAGTAAAATGGGGTCATTACATTACAATAGGCTGAAATCCTCAATTCATTTGACAATTATTAGAAAACTAAGGCGCAATGTATTTATAAATTACCACACAACGAAGAGCCGAAGGAAATTAGTATTAAAATAATAAAATACAAAGCATGGGATATAAATTAATATATCATCAGTTGGTTCTTTATTCTCTATAACAGTAAAAATGCTGTACGTAATTAACACTATTTATTTGTATAACAATTATTATGACGCGATTTTACTTTACTGTTACTACATGGAAATTAGATTTTCATTGTCTAGTCATTATGTTCCTAAATATTAATTGTTTGTTGCTGAAAAATGAATCCGCAAATTTTATTTTGAAGAAGTCATAAGTATTTCAAAGTACTGTTGAAATGATCATTCGAAATTGCATTTTATTGCTAAGCATATAATAGAAGCATAAACCAAAAATGGGAATAATACAATAAGTGCCCGATACTTCACATAGTAAACTTTTATTTATACATACATAACTAGGCAGATTCCCGTGCTTCACTAAGGAGTGTTTTATTTAAAGTATTTTTATTTAATTTGATGGGTTAATAAACTACCGTCAATAAACATAGTGTTTCTAAGAGGGGAAATAATTATGTTTGAGGGGACAAATACTCTATCTGAGTAAAATGTATTTGGTAATTTAATTTTTTTTCACTACTTTTTTTTTTAAGAAGTCTTTTTTACTTTTTAGTACTTCAGTTTTTATTTCAACGCGCTGAAATTCAGACCCCAAAATTAATTTCTCAATCTTTCTCGGTTTACGATTAGTATGCAACTACAAATATTATGCAACTTGGTTCAACAAATAGGCTTATGTGTCAGCAAACAATAGTAATTTTTGTTTTATCACAATAATTTCCCGTTATATAAACATCGCGTATACAAAGAGAAAGAGAGATAATACATAGATGGCAGGCTGAAAGGAAATAATATATTATAATTTTTTTTTTTATAATTTTTATTACATTCAGTAGAAACAGAAGTACTTATCACATTAGAGTAAAGAGAAGTGAGTAACAGACCGCTTCTAGAGGTTTGATACCTGGGATTGGAGGAGAAACCGATAAAGCGAAACAATTAAAATAACAACTGCTATCCAAACTCTCAACTATTTTTAAACCTTTTGCAGGAAATAAAGAATATATATACATTGATTATACATATAAAAACAATATATATTAATAAAAATATATTATATTATATATATATTAATATTAGTTTTATAAAAACAAATTACTGTAAGTAAACTGTTGTTGGCGTATTCAATAATAATATAATTAAAAAATAGTCTGTCAATTAGTGAGGCACATAGCTCCCTCTCCCTCGCTTTCCATATATACTACGTTCACACATAGTTTTGAAAGCGTTTCGGATTCAATTCGTTTTCAAAACGATTAGCGTTCACACAACAAAAAATACAGGTGATCGAAATATTTGTTTTCGATATTTCTTAACGGTGACAAAACCTACTTTCTTGTTAACTAATATGTCCGAGAATTTTTACATTTTAAATTTGACATTTCCGAATTTTTACATTTTATTTACAAGTTATTAAAAGTTTCTACAGGTTCTTTATAATAGTATTAACTATTGTTTAAAAACGTTTTTGGAGTTTAAAAAAAAGAAACGGAAGCTCACGAAAACAAAGAAATTAAAAAGTGGAAAAGAGTAAAATAACCTGATATATCTATCCCCTCCACGACCTGTTCATACGAGCGTTTTGAATTTCGATCCCCCGTTCGGATCACGCATTTTTGGTGGAGCGGATAACCTGATTCGATCTCCGTTCGTACAGCGTTTTGAACTAGCGGATCGTATTCAAAACGATGTGTGAACGTAGTAATATATTACTAAACGAATGGTATAATCTCTTTCGATTCCTAGTGGGGCCAGACTTATTTTTTTGGTAGTGTTAAATTTGCTGAACGGTTGAAATTAATATGAGGCCATCTGGGCTACTATATGTCAAACCATTCAAGTTTCTTTAAAATCGGATCAGTTCTTTTAAACATAGTCTGATCATTATTGCGGTACATAGCATCCTGGTGTTGGTGTCCTACAACGTACTTAATGATGCTTTAAGAAATCATTAATGTCTAATCAATTTAATTTTTCCCTCCTGTTATTATAAATCGTATCAATTTAAGCGTATTTTATTCTGGTGAAACTATAATGATTTTAATAAAACAAAGTAGTAGCTTAAATTCCCACTAGGGGTTACACATATTATAATTTAATATTTAATGTGCGCAGACGTATGGACCCATCTGAGGCCTATTTTTCTGTGCGTTGTTTTTTAAATAGGAGGCAAATTAAAAGAGATTAATACAAACTTTCTCATATACGAGTTCTTAAATACTTAGCCCAGTGTTTCCATTTATTAATTTTCGAGTTTTTGCATATACATCTAATTATTTTTGAACATTATATAAATATTTATCATAAAAGTAACTTCTCCTCGGCGAGGAATCGAACCCGGCCTCTCTACGTCCGCATTTAAAACTTATTTCTTAGGAACTAGATGATTCCCGGGAAAACGGCTTATATCTTTAGATTGGTATTTAAATGGGCTACATTTTAGAATTTTTGAATCAAAATCGTATGGACCATTTTCAAGAAATTTAGAGCTAAAATTCAATTCTCGATTTCGCCTCGGGGTATGATTTTCTGAACATGTATGCCAAATTTCGTCCAAATCGGCCCAGTAGTTTAGGCTCCACGCTTCGGCTGCAGGGAACGGAATTGAGATCATTCTGAAAAACTGGAAAATTGTATAAGTCTCCATATTAAAATAGTCTCCCATTAAAGAGGCCCGTAGCCCCTCGCTTCCTATACTACATACATTATTGGATGTCAGAAGCTATAATATCATTCTTATTTTGAAGAAAGAAAATTGTTTATTTCACTAATTAAAAAAATTCCAAGATATAAATCCGTTAGATATCAGGGAACATTTTTGGTTCCGTGTCTGCCCGTCGCTCAATAGGTATTTGTGAAGCAACATGTTTTAAAAACTATTAGTCCGATTGTTTAGAAATTCCAATCCCCTGCACACATTAAATATTGCTAAATTAATACTTTTATTGGAATAAAATTATTCTGCCAATTTATGTGGCACATACTTCCCTCGTGTCATATTTCGTACACTTTAAAGATTTTTTTTTTCAACTTATTATTGTCCGATTGACAGACACAGAATCAATAGTTTTCCCTGATGACTGGAAAAGATTTCTGTCGAATTAATAAAAATTGGATATGAAAATTTGTCGTTTATTTTTCGTTCAGGAATCCGTTTCAGACATCAGAAAACATTATTGGTCTCTTGGGTATCTTTGAGTCTGCCGATCTGTCATACATTCTTGTGATCCAACATATCTTAACAACTACTCCTACAAATTTTAATGAAAATGAACATTTTATTCACAAAAAAATGTTGATGATTTTATTCGTTATCGCTATTAACACAATATACACTTTTCTCAATATAATAAGTGTATAATTGTTTATTAGACATATAGTTTTGCCCTGGGATTATATTATAATAAAAAGTAATTTTGTGTGGCCGTTTAGCTATAAAAATAATACTTTAAATTACAAATCTGTAGCGAAATATAACCATTACATTTTATTATTAATAAAAATGATAAGATTTTTGTAAACTGCTAATAATGCATTATACGCTATATTTTAATGTCTAGAAAATGTATGATTGCAAATTAGACATATTTTTAGGTCATGAAAACATATATGATGAAAATTATTACATATATATATATATATATGGGGAATGCCCCGATACAGGGGGCAAAATATTGGAGTTATAAAAAATGATATAAGTAAAATATTCTTCTTTTTTTTACAATATAATCCAAATCTGCTATCAAAACTACGCAATCAAATTTAAAATTATTAAGTCGGGTGGCATGGGATCAAAAAGGGCAGTTGCCCCTAGTAAGAGTGGATGAACATCAACTTCCCTTTACATAGTAAAGATGCCCCAAGTTCCATTAATTTATCTTAAACCGTTTAGATTTTACGATATATTTTTACTTTTCCTCACTACCTATAGTAGGAAAAGTACTGTTTTCACCAAACAATTTTTTTTTCGAGATTTCAACGGAATTATCCGTGTTGGGTTTTTTTAAGACCTCCTGAGTGGTTGTCAGCATGACGTCTGTATGTATGTATGTGTGTTATCATCGTAGCGCCCACGGTATTTAACCTAGAGAGTTGAAACTTGGCAGAAAAATCAGGCCTTACCTGTAGTGGTGCCCCCCGGAAAATCAAATTTTTCCGCCATCTTGAACCCAGTTTGTTGAGTCAGCAAACATTTTAAAAAATCGTAATAAATCGACAATGGTCCTGATCAAGTTGAAATTTAGCTCGAATGTACCTCTCTGTATGACAAACAAGCCCACCAAATTTCATGTTGATATCGGTCGCCATTTTGAAGTTATCAATTTTTAATTTTTTAAACTTTGACGGTTAATAATACCGAAAGAATAAATAGGTTTTTGACGTATAGCATATCGTTGGAACCGGAAAAAATTAAGGAACAAATATAAAAAACCCGATGAAATTCCATTAATTAGTTTAAAAGTTATAAGCGAATATAATTATTTATTAGTACGATAATTTTGATGACGTCAAAGTTTGTTTACATCTGTCAAAATACCGCCAAACTTCAAATAATTAAATAAAATCAAGGTATTAAAAATAAGGTTTTTGCTTCCGAGCTTACCGAAGGTAACGGAAGCTATGTGATCGTTCTGAAGAACGAAAAAATATAAGGTCTCCGATTTCAAAAATTCCAAGACAGAAATCCGTTTCAGACATCAGGGAACAATTTTGGTTCCGTGTCTGTCTGTCGGTCTGTCGGTCTGTCGGTCTGTCGGTCTGTCGGTCTGTCGGTCTGTCGGTCTGTCGTTCAATTTTTGCGAACCACCATATCTTAAAAACTACACGTCCAATTTTAATGAAATTTGGATGGTAGGTCATAATTAGCCCATTGTTGGTCCCATATAAGTTTCAACCTTCTGCGCTTATTTGTTTGTCATCCACATGCTCACAAACATACATTTATTTACAGCCATATCTTTAAGAGTAATCATCTGATTTTTATGAAATTTTTATGGTTTGTCGAAAGTAGCCTGCAGATAACACCTGCTTAATTTCATTTTTCTGCGCACTTTAAATCGTGCTAAATTAATATGTCTTATATTATAAAGCCGCATGGCTAACTGACTCACTGACTGACATTAATGTTTACCCACTTCCAGAAGAGCTAGAGACTTGTGGTTTACGCCATTCGACGCGCAACGTCCATATTGTGCACCAAAATAATTATAAAAAGTTCACTTTTCCCCCTCCTTCCACCCTTAAAAAAATAAAAATGGGTGACTTGATTTTTAAGCTGGTTTGGGGGCTTATTGCGGCTAAACGGTAAGTCGTATTAGAAAATGGATAGTACAAGTGGTGACTGATTTTAAAAGATCTACAACTTTAGTCCTATGAGTTTTTGTCGTATCATCATCGGTTGTACCCTAGATGGTGATAATTTTGTTATTATTTGGTTTTATTTTTTTCCATTTTTGTCTTTCAATGGCCATAGTTTCTATAATAGTTGGCCAATTTTATTTCTGATTGCGGCGATTGAATCTCACACTAATGCTCTTTAAATTGAGTGTATTTTATTTCATTAGTTCATCCTACTTGCTGAGAACATGAGAGTAAACTTTTTCCCGTGCGCCGTGTCACGTGACCACTTTTGTTTGTTTTTAATATTGTGTCATATATCATTTTAAAGGCCTTGATATGTACATTAAAGCTATTTTATTTGTTGATTTTTTAAAAATGTTGTACATATACTTTTGTACCGATTTATAATTTTGTTGTCGGTTAAAGGGTTTAAATATTTTTTTGATATAAGGTTTTTTATTTATATGTATTTATTAGTTAAATGAATGCCCTTTTGTATTATTTGTTTTTTAAAAATATAACTGGTACCTCAGAGTACAGGGGTACAAATGTTAAAGTTAATCTTTTATAATATGATGTATATCGTTGAAAAGCTCTTGCATAATAGATTTATTTTTGTTATATTCTATTTTGTGTTACTTTTAGTTTTGAGGGGGATAAAATAAAAAAAACTGTTTATACAGCGGTTTCAACGATTTGGTTGCAGTTTTATATTTGTTTATTAAAAATTAATTATATGTGCGCTAACGTTTGGTGCTTGTTGGAGGCTTTGTTTCTCCAGCAAATGTTTAAGTTTCTTCAACTTAATTAAATATTTACTAGAACAGTGCCGCGCCGTTCCAACTTTTTGATTATGTTTATCGAGGTATTTTTCTTAATTTGGTCTTTTCTTTGCGAGGAAGCTATGTGCCACATTAATTGGCAGAGTATTTTGGTTTTATTTTATTCCATTTTTGTCTTTGAATGGCCATAGTTTCTATAATAGTTGGCCGATTTTATTTCTGATTGCGGCGATTGAACCTCAAACTAATGATCTTTAAATTGAGTATATTTTATTTCATTAGTTCATCTTACTTGCTGAGAACATGAGAGTAAACTTTTTCCCGTGCGCCGTGTCACGTGACCACTTCTTTTTGTTTTTAATATTGTGTCGTATATCTTTTTAAAGGCCTTGATATGTACATTAAAGTTATTTTATTTGTTGATTTTTTAAAAATTTTGTACAAATACTTTTGTACCGATTTATAATTTTGTTGTAGGTTAAAGGGTTTAAATACTTTTTTGATATTAGGTTTTTTATTTATATGTATTTAATAGTTAAATGAATGCCCTTTTGTATTGTTTGTTTTTTAAAAATATAACTTTGGTACCTCAGAGTACAGGGGTACAAATGTTAAAGTTAATCTTTTATTATATGATGTATATCGTTGAAAAGCTCTTGCATAGTAGATTAATTTTTGTTATATTCTATTTTGTGTTATTTTTAGTTTTGAGGGGGGTAAAATAAAATAAAAAAAACCGTTTATACAGGGGTTTCTACGATTTGGTTGCTGTTTTATATTTGTTTATTAAATTAATTATATGTGCGCTAACTTTTGGTGCTTGTTGGAGGCTTTGTTACTCCAACAAATGTTTAAATATCTTCAACTTTATTAAATATTTAGTGGAACAGTGCCGCGCCGTTCCAACTTTTTGATTATGTTTATCGAGGTATTTTTCTAAATTTGGTCTTTTCTTTGCGAGGAAGCTATGTGCCACATAAATTGGCAGAGTATTTTGAAGAATGATAATAAATCAGTTTGTTCAGAACGGTCACCCATCCAAGTACTGACCACGTCCAATGCTTCTTCCTCCTGCTGCTTCGCAGCAGGAGAGGCCACTTTAGTGGCCCCTTAAGTAAGGAAAAGTTCCGAGGTACCCTGTACCCGATTTTTTAAAATTATTTTTGGGAGGGTAATTTTACCATCTTTGCCCCTCTATAGGGGGCAAAGTATTGGATATATAAAAAAATAGTTTCAAGTAAATGTTATTATTTTTCACCAAAGAATCTAAATCTGCCATATAAAATATACACTCCAATGAATTTTGAAGTTGGGTGGCCTAGGGGCAAAGTAGGTGGTTGCCCCTAGTGCGCGACAGCATGAAAACAAACTTCACGTTGCATGGTACAGATCCCAGAAGTTTCATTAATATATCTCAAACCGTTCAAAAGTTAGAAGGGGGAAACTTTTAAACATCCTGCGTAAAAGTACAAGTATACATTCAAGTAATGTACGTATAATCATTGTAAAGTATATATATACAAAGTATCAGGTTATATGCCACTAAACATAAAGGGAAGTAAAACCCCTGCAAGAAATAATGAAATGTCCCTAAAGGAGATCTGGCAACACTGTAGAGATTTCGGAGGGTTGTGGCCTCCACAAACTCCTTTCTCGTGTATATCGCCAGAAAAATGTTTGCATATAAAGTCAAAGGGTTTTAACTTCCACCCGTGGAAGTCACAATGACTGGAAGTCAAACCCTTGCGAGTTTCACTATATATATATATATATATATATATATATATATATATATATATATATATATATATCTGTAATTTAGTCTTAGCTTGCCGCATTGAAAATTAGTATTGACATAAAATAAAGCAATGGTGATATGAACTTTTAAATAATGTGTGATTTACCCCAAAACTCAGCGCTATTATTTACTAATAAGCAGGTATCTCGAAAGAGGTAAAATATTAATAAATGGAAAAGGCATTTCCTTTCGACTTCCAGGACGATATGGGAAAGGTGAATTGACTATGATGGGAGCCAATTCATGCCTCATACTTCCATCCAACTCATAATCCATTTATATTTATGTTGAGTTTGTTGTGGGTATACAATTAATGGATAGCGAGACCAATAGAATATACTGGGTATGCGATACAGTGAACAAAACTGTTGAGGTTCAGCGAGCCGTTGAGAGAAAATAATGACACTGTTATTAGATATGAAGGTGTATTGTTGTCTCCCGATCTAACCAAGTAATTAGGTCCTAAGACCGTACACCTGGGCCTAGTTTTCCTGACGCAGCTCCGGAATTGACCGATATTAAAAATACACATGGGACGGTGCTTTGTTACAAACGATTTGTACTTCATTTTGGTGGATTACCATCGCGGTTCACCCCTTGTTCTCGCTATTCACCCTCTTTGTCAACACATTGTCATAAGGATCACCGACCAGTCGACCTTTTGCCTTTCATTCTTTATTGTAAACTCAACGCCAGCCAGCCCCGAACTTTTAATCTAAAACGGATTATACTTTGACAATACAGAGGTATTTTTGATTGTATTAGGGAACACCACTAACTCAAAACAGGTATGCCACCTGCAAGCAACCCTAACCGCAACATCTACTTTCAAGTGTAAGCTGTGGTTTTGGTAAACAGTAATCCCTTAACTCTCAAACCTTAATGAGTTCATCACTGGTTTCCGATAGGGAAACTTTTAATACACGAGCCATTAGTTACACCACCAAATTTAACAATTACAATTAAATCTAAGTAATAACAGTATATATTAATTACAACGAAGAAATGTAAAATATTAATCTGTAAAACAAAAACAAAAAAAACCAACCTTTATTTATTTATATATATATATATATATATATATATATATATATATATATATATATATATATATATATATATATATATATATTTTTTTTTTTTTTTTTTTTTTTTTTTTTTTTTTTTTTTTACACGATGATTGTCGTTTGCAGTCAATGTGTACTTTGCATGCACGATTATTTATAGTTAGGGGAGTAAACAAACATACAGCTATATTTTTATTGAGGTCCAGTTCTCGTAGAAATTCCACAACCAAAATAAAAGATTTTGAGAGGTGACATTATGTGTAAGAAGTATACTCACAATAAGTTCATCCCTTGTTAACGAATTATAATTTAATAATTACATAATAGGCTATGGTAAAAATTATTTAGCTTGCTTTGTTATCGGTAATTTGTAAATTTCACACAGATATTACAATTGAAGAACTAATGACGATCTGACTACATCTTTTATTCTAGCCAAATTCTGAGCAGGTAAGAAATATTTCTATATTTTGCCTTTATGCAAATTATATTTTAATACATAATTAATTGTTCTCCAGATTGCAATTATTGTTATTATTAAACTGCAAAACCTTTTTTGTTAAATACTATGTGTTTCTTGAGTAAAATCAATATCTATTTTCCATAAAATAAATACGTGTGGTGTCGTGGGACACCCGGTAGGAACGAAGTTCCTTACGCTTTTTATTAAATATAAATTATAAAATCGCTGTAATAACTACGTATACATGGTGGAGTTAGAAAAGAGACAGAATTAAAAGTAACTAACTATTTGTACTAGCGGAGTTAAGGCAAAATTAAATGAGAATCTTTTTATTATTTTTGAAGCGAGCGTCTTTCAATAAATAATGTATTGTATATTGAGAAAAAAGTTAATGATAAATTTACAGTTAAAGCAGATGGTTGAAGAACGAAAAAGAACTGTCCTCCCAGGCCCCGTCGGCATATTACTCCAATTAAATATTGAAATAAAAAATATAAATCATTAACTCACAAAAACGTCTGCTTGTATCAGGTTGAAATGTTACATGCTTGTTTCAATTGTACTGTAGGTGATGTATACAAAGTTTCATTTAAATCTTTACGTTAGAACGTAAGATATCGGTAAAAACGTTGTTTTCTTTATTTTAATCGGTTTGGTCTGCTTTAAAAAATTTAGCGATCTTTATCACTTCATAGTAGTGTCAGTGTTCATTTTACTAAAAAAAAAATGATTTATAAAAGTTGTTTGTCTCAATAAGTAGATGAAGTTAGAATTTTTTCCCGTCCAAAAATTCCAATTTTAAATTCGAAGCTTACGTTTACGCGAGCGTTGCGCGTGAACGCTTGGGCGGATAACGTTGTCCAAAGAACTTGTCCCGGACATTGGTAAAATGAACATGTGTACCAAGTTTCAACTAAGTCGGTCAACTTTTACTCCACTTATTGCCATCGGTAGATTTCGTGACGGATTTTGCGTGACGGTGATTTTGTGACGGTGATTTTGTGACGATGATTTTGTGACGGTGATTTTGTGACGGTGATTTTGTGACGGTTATTTTGTGACGGTGATTTTGGTCATTTTTTCGGATTCACTCCCGGGCTCCAGAACCTGCCATAAGGAACTTCGTTCCAAAAAACGGTATATTTTTAACCATAATATTATAATGAATTCAAGAAAATAGTTTTAGCCTAAAAACATTCTTATGTGTTACATGAATCTAATTGTCTGTCAATTTGTGTTGCACATGCTTTAATGGGATTTAAAAGAATAACATTAATAAATTACGTGATAGGATGTGAGAAAGCTAGGTGCCACATTAATTGGCTGACTATTTTTAAATCAGTCAAAATGTTTGGTATTTACACGAATATAAGTATCAATTTAGTAATATTTAATGCGTAGGTGGTTAGGCTACTTTCGACAAACCATCAAGATTTCTACTTAGTTAGATGAGTACTTCTGAAGATATAGGAGTAAATAAATGTTTGTTTGTGAACATGTGGAAGAGAAACATTATGGGCCCAGATGATTAAAACTTGAGGGACCCAACAATGGGCTAATTATGACTAATTATAAAAAAATCATTAATATCGTACCAGAGGTATTTAAGATATTTTGGTTCGAAAAAAAATTAGTGACAGACCGGCATACCGACAAACAGACACGGAACCAAAAATGTTGCATGATGTCTGAGACGGTGTTCTGTCTTTAGAATATTTTTGAAATTGGAGACATAAAAAATTGTCATTCTTCTGAACGATTTCATAGATTTCGTTTGACTTCAAAACGAAAACAAGTGGAGGGAATAAAAATGGAAAAATAAGTTGGCTTAATGTAGGAGTAATGAATTTTTAATTTTTATTTGTAAAACGTTGTTAAACTTAAACACCTTCTTTAAATTTGTATAAGTCATTTGCTCTTGATGGATTTTTTAGGTGTAATAAAAAGTAATCTAAATAAATTAATTTTATATCACAAACTTTATTTGTGAGATGTTTCGACCCTTTGTGTAAGGTCATCTTCTAGTCACATATTTTCTTATTAAAAATAAAAACATATTAACAATTGTATTCAAAATTTCAAATTCTTTTTTCTTATTATTTAAATTTCAAAATATAATTAAACTATACATGTATGGAATTATTATATATTTTCCGACAATTTAATGATACAATTTATTTTATAAACTACACAAATTAACTTACAATTCAGTGTAGCATGATTGAGACTTATAATGGTGGACTTTGTATGTTTGTTTGTTTTTTTCTTAAAATTGTAAAATCTTCCCCTTCAGAGTTCGTCATGTTAAACTATTCGTTATGAATATAAAATTAAGTAACATTTTTCAACAATAAATAAAAATTTAAAATTATAAAAAGTCAGTTAAATAAATAACAGTTACGACACTAAAAAAACACTCAGAACAATATTTTAAATGAATCTTATTATTCATTAAGAATATTACGATGGTGATATTAGACTACAATTATTCATTCTAATAATTCGTATTTTGTTAAAATTAGTAGCCAATTTATCATTGAGAACACTTAAGTAATTTTTAATTTTAAATTACTATAATATTATCTTATATTTTTTAATATAAATCTGGAAACATGAATAACATACTACTATCTGTATAATATTGGCTAAATAGAAAATAGAATTTGATATTTGGAATTAATACAAATTGAATTATGTTAGCATATTAATAATATGTTTTCATTTTTAGTAAGAAAATATGTGATAAGAAGATGACCTTACACAAAGAGTCGAAACGCCTCACAAATAAAGTTATGAAAATTAATTAATCTGAATTACTTATATAAATAATTAATGTGTTTTTATGTGTTTAAGAATTTAAATTAATTACACACGACAAAATAACCAACAGATTTAAACTCATAAATGAATGATTAGTGGAAGACCTTTTTTTAAACTAAACATGAATAATAATATTTGTATTTATAAATACATTTCAGTTCGATGTCTACTTGAAAATGTGGGAATGTACGGCATTTATTAAAAAGGAACTTATTATTATATCTACTCATCTTGATAGGATGATGGTGGTTTTAGATAGAGATGTGTGATCATTTGTATTAAAATGTTATATTGTACATGTATGTATGCATGAAAAAAACATCAAAGTACAATTCTCTGCAGCAGGTGTTGTTTGAAAGTTGGAAATTGCATTGTTATTTTCCCCTGAAGCTTGATGTAATGTAAAATGTAACAGTCTATGTATTTATTTTACTTTATTTACGTCTCAGAATTTTTAAATTTAATGATTAAGTTCAATTCTAATAAAAAAATATTATAATAATAATTACCTACTGTACCAAAAGAAATTGTTGAAGTCTAAATCATATTCATATTGTTTGGATGGAGTTGATAAATTCCCACGTTATAGATTTTATACGAGTCAGAAAACTTTAAAGGGGTCTACTTATCTGACGAGTTCATCGAGCAGGTGCAAAAAAATAACAAACGCAAAATTACTGGAAATTAATTGTTAAATAATTATTTTTAACATACGATTTTTCTTTAAATTGTTAATTGTTCGCTAATGTTTACGTCTTTTTTTATCTACTATTTAAAAGCAATATTGCTAATTGCTCCAGTTAAATCAGGTAAAGAAAATAATAATGATAATATAGTTTTTAAAATGAATAATTCATTTTCTTGTAACCTGCACCTACGATTACTTAATTAAAAGGATAGAGGTAGAATACTCATAAATACTTTTAATTACTTCCAGATTTTTTCATTTTCATTTTTTATTTTAATTTATTATACAGTGCTGTATTTACAAAAGTTTTACTAAAGTGACAAATTATAATTCTCCTTTTAAGAATTCTGGTTGTGTTTTAAATACAATGAGGTGTCGCCTTGAAAAGTAATACTTTATTCCCTACGCAAAATAAACCAGAGGAAAAGTAATACCATGTCATTTATTTACATTTAAAATAAGGGATGCGTGTCTTTAAAACACGCATTCCTCATTTTGTCCCGAAAAAATAAAAATAACCACAAATAAAAGATCCAGAGCATAATATAAGTATGCATTTCGTATTCTTTCTAAATATTGCAATTATTTTAATAATACATTATTCAGAACTTTTTTGTATCACCTAATAGGTTAATTACCGATCGTTATGTCAATTGCTGTAATTTATAATAATAATGATGCAATTATAACTACACGATAATACTTAATATTAGTATTATGATAAGCGTCGGGTTTGAATGGATTAGTATGTAATATTTTACTAATCCAGGTTTCTCAAATTAATGCGATTGTGGTAATTTAAAAAAAAAAAAATCGGGTACGGGGTACCTTGGAACTTTTCCTCGCTTCAGAGGCCACTAAAGTGGCCTCTCCTGCTGCTTTATAGCAGGAGGAAGCAGCATTGGACGTGGTCAGTACATGGATGGGCGACCGTTCTGAACTAACTGATTTATTATCATTCTGTCAAAAAACCTTATTTTTAATACCTATATTTTATTTAATTATTTGAAGTTTGACGGTATTTTGACAGATGTAAACAAACTTTGACGTCATCAAAATTATCGCACTAATAAATAATTATATTGGCTTATAACTTTAAACTAATTAATGGAATTTCATCGGTTTTTTTATATTTGTTCCTAAATTTTTTCCGGTTCCAACGATATGCTATATGTCAAAAACCTATTTATACTTTTGGTATTATTAACCTTCGAAGTTTAAAAATTCAAAAATTGATAACTTTGATAATTCAACTCGATCAGGATCGATTTATTACGATTTTTTTTAAATTTTTGCCGACTCGGCAAACTGGGTTCAAGATGGCGGGAAAAGTTTATTTTCCGGGCGGCACCACTACAGGTAAGGACGGGTACTAGATTTTTATCCGGGAAAACGACTAGGTAATATGGTTAAATTCGTATTTAAATGGACTAAATTTTAGAATTTTCCCTCGGATCTTCAGAGTTTTTGGGGATTTAAAATTAACTTCTTTATTTTAGCTCGGAGATGTTTTTTTTTTTTAAATCTCTGTGCCAAATTTTAATTAATTCGGTCCAGTAATTTAAGCTATCCACGCGTTAGCAGAAACGACAGATGACAGACCGAAATTTCGGAAAAAACACTTTTTGACTCAGAGGACCTTAAAACGTGTAAATCCATGAAAATAGAATTTTCGTACATCGCAGTAGTTTTCCTTATAATGTATATACTACATATTTCTACTGTACTATATATACGTTATTTGTATATATACTACTTCCCCTTGTATTGTATATTTTACGAATATGCGAATGGTAAAAATAACTGATACATAAGAACAAAAAAAATTGTTAACTGTTAACAGTGGTACAATAAATGTTAAAATACAAATCAAATTAAAATATATATATAAATCTATATTCACGTGCAAGTCTTAGTGTTTCCTTATTTAATAAAGAAAAAATCCAATATATTAAAAATATGCAGGGTATATTTTATATACACTTGTGATGTGTGAGATTATACTATTCAAAAGAGTGGCATGAATAAATATTTCATAGGTTGGGGGAGTCGTAAAGCAGTATCTATAGAAAATCGCTTGATTTTGCGCGTGAAGAGAAGGACCCTTTGAGAAAATAGGGTATTTTTATGTCTGTTTTTCTTAGAGAAGTCAACGAATGTAAAAGCAGGGCTAGGGGTCAAAATATAGGGAATAGCCCTAGGTTTTGAATTGACCCTTGCAGGACATCAGTCTTATTTTATTGGTCTTAAGACGTTCTTCTGTCCTATAACAGTTATACCCCCACTAACTTGACTCTTTATTATCTCCAGCGGCTCTAAAACTCGCACTATCAAAAAACATCCTCTGACTTCAAAACACCATTTCTTGTTATAGGCTCTTCCTTTTTTATCACATTATTTCGAATTTTACGTCATGTTAACTCTATGTGGAAAAAATCCTTCGATATCCTAAAAACATTTCCTAAAACCTTATTATATCCATTATATAATTTTATGATTCAAAACACATGTTTGATATACTTCATACTCGTTAGTAGTAAACCCTATTAGTTGTATACTACATACATAAGAGTAGGACAATAGGTAATAAACAAAATGTTACAAATATACACTTATGTTAACACCTATAATGGAAAATATAGCATCGTCGAGAACCTTGCAGCCAACTAAATATGATAATAACGATAGGTAATTTTAAATGTATTTATTTAACATCATGGTTTCCTCTTTCACATGCACCCAACATTTTTTGATTAACACCTATATCTTTAAAATAATCATTGAATTTTTAAGAAAATGGTTAATGAAATGGTTCATCAAAAGTAGCAACGATGGTCTCAAATTCATTCCATCCACCTGTGCACATTAGCTATTGCTAAATTGATTATTAACTTTTATTCATGTAAAAAACAAAATAATTAATACACTATAACAGGTTGCAAATACAAAATAAAGTAAAGTACGTTAAAGAACGCTTTGGAAGCTATGTGCTACTCTAATTGGCAGACTATTTTATAAATCTGTTCCAATGCATCTGTTTCTTTACATAAATAAAAATACCAATTAACAATATTAAGGTTGCATAGATGATTAAAATTAAAATAGGAATATCTGTGGGCTACTTTCGACAAATCACCAAACCTTATATGAGGACTTTTAAAGATATTGGTAATAACAAAAAGTTAAATTTAATACTCATCTGATGTTTATGAAATTTGGATGCTTTGTTAAAGTTGCCTGAAAATTGCTTCAGATTAATATGATCCATCTAAGCTCTTTAAATATTGCTTAATTCATGTAAAATTTAAAAAAAATAACAGATTTAAAATCGGGGTATAATAAATAATAATATAATAAATCAATACACAATGACAGGTCGCAAATATCATATATATATATATATATATATATATATATATGTAACCTTATACCTTTCAGTAACTTTCATTTGATACCCCACACTCAAACATTTTTAAATAAATTGGTAAGGCGTGAAGTCTCACGTAAAAAGGGTTTCGTTGGTATTGTGAACACAAAATTAGACGGGGGGAAGGGGTGGGGGGGAGGGAGAAAAGTTTTTTTTGACAAAATGGCGCGCAAATTAAACGTTAACCACAAGTGTTATACATTTTTGTAATCTACTCTTCACTACCTTTCATTTGATACCCAACTCAAAATTTTAAAAAAATATTTTTTTTCGAGTGACGTTAATTATCCGCCATCTTGGAATTCCAGTTAATCAGATCAAATTGCTAATCTTATTTTTTCTATGGCCCAGCAGACCACACATTTTGCATATTTTTCTATATTTTTAGTAACAGCGGAAATACGATTTTAGGGGGGGAGGGGGACACGCAAAATGTCGATGTTTTTTGACAAAATGGCGCCAAAAATTAAACACTATCCCTAAGTAGTATATATATTTGTAATCTACTCTTCAATACCTTTCATTTGATACCCCACTCAAAATTTAAAAAAAATATTTTTTCGCGTGACATGATTTATTCCCCATTTTGTATTTGAAGAGCTGATAATTTTTAGTTCGCTATATTTTTCCTGTGTGCGCGTCAAAACTATCTTTTATACTGCAAAGTTTCACGTTATTATCTCTTTTGGTTTAAAAGTTATTGGAACCGTACAGAGTGACAGACAGACACAGGAACGAAACTATAAGGGTTTCTTTTTTTTGGTTTTACCAACGAAACCCTAAAAATATAAATTTTTGAGTTTACCACATTTTTGCAAATTACGCATGCGCATATTTAATTTTAACCTTCTGTATATTTTTCCTATGGATGGGTCAAAAAGTTACACCAGTGTTTTAAATTTCAGCACTTTAGCTTAAACGGTTCAGGCCCTATGAAACAAAGAGCGACTGACAGACGGACACTTCACCTCCGGCATAAGGGTTTTGAGAAGTAGCTACAAAACCCTAAAAAGGGGAGATTGATAATATTGCGAACTACAGGCCCATTAGTCTACTTTCTGTTATCAGCAGTTATTCAGCAAAAGATAAAAATCGAGTTAAATGAACAGCAGCCTCCGGAACAAGCTGGGTTTAGAACAGGTTTCTCGACTGTGGACCATCTTCAAGCAGTGAATCAGCTTATAGAGATATGCCTGGAATATAATATAGAGTTATGCATTGCACTCCTCGACTATGAAAAGGCATATGATTCAATCAATCACGAATACAAGTAATCAGCTTTTAGGCACCTGAATATAAGGTATGACCTTGAAGTAATTAGAATAAAGATGAAACCAACAGCATTCAATTTATAAAAATTGGGATGCTCTCCCGGAATTTTCATCGCCCCGCTATAAGGTATTAGCAATACCTTATTGTTATTGAATTATTTCGAAATTTTAGGATCAGCCGTTATAAAGTGGTTAGGGGGGGGGGGGGGGAGGGGATTTTTTGGGTATATTTTAACTTATTTAACCAATATTGAATGCAACATTTAAATAAGTATATTATATATATATATATATATATATATATATATATATATATATATATATATATATATATATATATATATATATATATATATATATTTGTAACCTACTATTCAGTAGCTTTCATTTGATACCCCACTCGAAAATTAAATTAAAGGATGAACGGACACATCACCCTCGGCATAAGAGTTTTGAGAAGTATCTACAAAACCCTAAAAAGTAAAGTACGTTAAAGAACGGGGATTATATAAATTAGTTAGAAAATTATAAAATTAAATAATAGGTTGAAAAGCGTAAAAGCATTAAAGCGTGTGAAATAAGAGGACTCAAGCAAGTTATGTGCCACACTATTTGGAAGACTATTCTTCTTTATGTAACTTGATATTGTAGTAGTTGGATCTGTTCGTCTGAGATATTATTTAATGAAGGCTCTCTCAAGGCATAATAGCAACTGTTATTTGGGTTTCACTGGTGTTACATACTCTAATCAAAATATCATATCTGTAAAGTGCAAATAATTGTTTTCTATAATAACCTGTAATTGATGCATCTATAAATGAGTTATAAAGTAATAATAAAGAAAGTTACCCTCAGATTGATTCTCTGAAACTTACCTTAAGAAGTCACGAATTTACAGATGCAAGAGATGTCTATGACAATCGTGGCCTAAGTAAGTTAAGTAATACAGATTTCCTGGAAGAAGCATTTAAATACAAATAACAATTTGGTTTTGACTAACTCTCTCCGTTTAATTGAAACAATTAAGATGGACTTTATTTATTAATAATATGTATCATAAAAAAATGGCATTATAACTTTCTAGTTTCCAACTGTGCTGTAGACAGATCATCCACAAGTTTTGTATGACTATAATATAATTTTAGAGAATCGAAATTATTTTTAAAAAAATACTTGAAGAAAATTATAAGCATTGTAATGTATTACCAACCTGTGCCTTTTTTGAAATACCCGAACTACAGCCACACCCAACGACGTCAAAAGTTTTGCAGTTTAAATAAACTATGGATAATTTTTAACTTCATTCTAACCCCAATATAGCTTTCATTTTAACCAAAAGAAACAGAAGCGTGGTGGTCATTATGAAGATTGATTTTTATTTGTCCCCTACTAAAAAATCTTATACAGAAATCTCTTTCAGACACCAGGTACATCTTTGGTCTTGTGTCTGTCAAGCGGTCTCTGTCACTTACAGCCGGTTGGCTTCGGTCCTTTACTTTTTTAGGGTCCGTAGGCAAAACCAAGGACCCTTATATTTTCCTGCGTGTGTCTGTCCGTCCGTCCTCTCGCGTGCTCTCACGGCTACACCTTTCGTCCGATCACTTTGAAATTTGGCATTTATGTGTCTTGTACCTGCCCGCATATTTTAAAAATATAGCGACTGAAAAAAAATAATTTTCAAAAAAATTAGGGTAAAAAAACTTAAGGGTTAAAATTTTTTTATTTTTTTAGGACACCGTGAGGGGTATCATATGAAAGGGTACGTCGAGCTGATTACAAAAATATATAATTCTTATTTTATAACTTTGATAGGGCGAGCGTAGGCAAGTTTGAAGTGGGTGTGAAACGTGCCCCCCCCCCCTCTATCTCACTTATGTGAAGTGCAAAAAATCTGAAAAAATTCCTGAACATTCTTCGACCAAAAGTAATGATACCACTTTTTGGAAATTTCGAAAAAAATATTATTTTATTTTTTATTGACAAAATACGATTTTTTTTATAACTATGGTCTTTTCGATGTATTTATATGGTTGTAGTCCGGTTCAGTGGCAAAAAAATACTTTATCAGAAGTTTGTTTATGTGTTTTGAGAATATCAGACCCATAGGATAGTTCAATGTAAGCTTTTTAGCATTTTAAAAAACCCCATCAATAGGGTACTACTTAAACTATACAGGGCTGCCTACGGACCCTCGCTGTGTGCTGACTAGCACCCACTTGACCTGTTTATTTAAGAATCGACTATATAAGAAACTATCGTATCCGAATTTGATTAAATTTGGAGGGTGGGGTGACTAATGTTGGTCCCATATAAATTACAACCTTCTGCGCACATTACATACTCTTCTGCATCCTCACAAACTTTTTTTTCTTTATGAACACTTATGTTTAAAAGTACACGTTTGGTTTTGAAGAAATTTAGATGATTTGTTGAAAGAAGCCCGCAGATACTCCTATACTATTTTATTGCATAAAAATAAATGGGCGTCCACTGGGAACCAATACAGATCCAAATCTCATGTAACCATTCGTCCAATAATAGGATGTGAGTAAGCAATGTGCCACACAAATTTGAAGATTATACCTATTTAAGATTTTGGACGTTTTCTCCAAAATTGCTGATGTTTAATAGTTAGAAAAATTTTCGTCGCTGCAATGCAATCAATAGTTGTGAAAAATGTATTGTCTTTGATACCTTTTTATTGGTATGAGAGTCTTACAGTAAATTTAAAAGGTTTATTAGACACAAGGTAAGTAAAGATGGAAGTAAAGGTAAGCAGTCATAGATAAATAAAAGGCAATATATATTGTCCAGTTGCGTGTCTTCCAGCAAGGCACATGCTAACCAATTCTAAACATATATAGTAATATATTCTTCAGATAAAATATAGTTTTTAGTACTACCACTTCGGATAAATATCAAATGTATATTGATTCTTAGGTCTCTTGATTTTTTCCTATTGCATCCTAATTCCTTTTGCATATGTCAGTTAATATATACCTATATATATATATATATATATATATATATATATATATATATATATATATATATATATATATATATGTGTGTATATATATATATATATATATTTGTTTTTTTTTGTTTTAATATTATAGTGTCGATTATACTAAAAATATCATAAGGTACTATCGATAGCTGAGTTAATCTAAAATTAACTAATGCATAACATATGAAACCAATAAACATTATTCTACTAATAAAATTAATGTTTATATTTACTATGGTATTTGTGGTATACTATAATAAATATTTTTTCTAATCATAAATCATATTATTTTTTTATTCTGACGTTTATAACACTGAACAGTAAGAAAAAAAGAGTTCAAGTTAAATATTATTTACTCATCTGCAAATTAAAACAAGAGATCGATAATAAAACAGTAAGCAAATAAGCAAACTAAATAAGCAATAAGCCAAGCAGAAATAAGCAAAACTAATAGCTTTGGATAAAATTACTTTTTTCTTATAATACGAGTGAACTATAATGAGAGTAAACAGGTTAGACTTATTCAAGTACTTGTTTTATAAATGCGATCTAAATGAGACTGTTTTGTTTCCATGGTCATTTTACCGTGGCAGTATTTAATTACAGACTGTTTACTACATTATGTAAGAGTAGTTAAGAGATGACGAGTTGTTTAGATCGGATCAGTCTTTAATCTAGTGTCCGGACTGGTTTGACCCAGAACAAAATTACAATAAACAATAATAATTGTAAAGCTTGTGTGGTGTTTATATTAGAGCGCGTCGTAACTACAGGTTTGCCTGCGAGAGGTGTCATTAAAGCGTAATTCAGGAGCCCGGCCATCCACTCCTTGGGACAGGATCCTTTAAGGCAGCGTTTAGTCCTGCCCTCCCTCATCCATATGGAAGAGGAGGAAAAACATAATCTATAAATATATACAGAGAAAACACCGGGGGGAACAAACTGTTTTTTTATCTCCTTTAAATCATGTTAGAGCATGTCCGTGCATGACCCTTGGTCGCTAATAACTCACTCCTTTGACAGGATTGTTTTACATTTAGCCCAATCAACTCCCCTTACCGAAGAAAACATCGTAACTCACTTTTTAAGGCACTTTCAGCTCTCCAAAAAATGGGTACTACTATACTTTTTTCCTCTATGAATCGGAAAGTGAACGCCGTTATATATCTTTCTCCCTTGGATAAGTCTATTTGTCGTCGAGGCAAGCAGAACCTTTTAAGCTGCATGCGTAATGGAGAGCGATAAATTTTGGGGTGCCACTGATAGCAGGCATTTCTTTTTTTATTTAAATATACATTCTATCCTTTGTAGCGTAGAAATAAGTAAATGTATCACTACTGACTAAAATAACATAATATAATGTATTATATCCATATTTCAGTAATTATTTTATTTTTAAGTCTTGTCAATATACCCAGAACAATTCACCGAATGCATTCATGCATAGAAAATGTTAATATTTAAATACAAAACTGATCAGTTCATTTTCACTGTATATTGTGTCCTTTTTTTGAACTAAGCCATTTACCATCACAAATTTCTGCACTATTTTCCAGCTAGAGTGATCGAAACTAGTCAGTATTAAACATTAGCAATTGTTATTTTTTCTTAATAAACAGTTCAATTTTGCTCAATAGACAAACTCATTTATTGAATGGGGGAAAAGTATAGAAATATGTGATTGTAAGTAGGCTGTTCGGAACAAGGGAAAAATACACTGTTTATTGAAATTTGGAATATCAATTGAAAACCTTTTGATAAGTTTTCTCTTTTCTGAAGCGGTGAATTTCAATTTTACAGTTAGGAATAAGGCCACCCCTCACTTTAGAATCCCCATGTCAAGTCCATACAACGTAATGATCACACTAATGTTCCCTGCACTCTCCCAAATATTGGGCTCTAATAGAGTACAATGGCCTTGCAAGAATTTGCATATAGAGAGAGAAAACCCATGCCATATACTCTTCTCGCTTCTCTTATACCGTGATGTTCCGTATCCCTACCCAGAATTTGTATTACAATAGAGCCCTATTTATTGAAAATTTAGTTGGCATCGAATGAGTTCTTAAAGCGAGTGTTTGTGAGCTCTCGCTCCGGCCCGAAAACACACGACTTATTTATTCTGAACTGGAAATTGCCCATTGTGTGGAATGTGGCAAAGCAAAATGCCTGCTATAAACATTTATGAGAAAACTCGACTCTCTTTAATGAACAGTATGCGCTGGTAATGGACCCAAATATAGACCATTTCAGCTATTATAAACTGAGGTTCTATGGTTTACAATTGTTCTTGGTTTGTTTTCAAGCCGTTATTTGTGGTCTCAAACACATTTGTTTAATACTGTTTATTATTATATTATTATTTATTTTTATAATATTAATAAATAATGAGCCAGGAATTAAAAAAAAGTTTAAATACACAATTCATTTACCTTTGCATGTAAATAACTTTTATTACTAAATCGGCCCTTGTGCTAAATCAAATAATATCACATTTTATCACTAAAATTTAAATCTCGAGTGGTTTGTATATACCACTCGAGATTTAATAACTTAAAAAAAAATGTTAAACTTTTCTTTGTTCCAAATAACTTGGTTTTCCGGTGAAATCCAAGTCGCGAAGGGTTTACTGGTACTTAGAGATAAACTGATATCTTGTTGTTAATTTGAGTTGACATCACAATGCTCCACACCCCTGACAATGCTTCCAATAGTGGATGCGAAACATCGGACTTCAAACTATTCGTGAGGCGGATTTTACCGAAAATCCAAGTTATTTATTGCGATACAACCCGTGGAATTCTACGCACAATATCTTATATTAAACCATTTATAAATTAATCGAAAGATGTAAAAAGGAACTGTCTTTTTTTTCTTTTTTTTGAGCATTTTCACTTTTGCATATTTTTTTAAACATTGAAGTGATACTAATTGAACTGTAATAAAATAAACTATGTTAGAATAATAGAAGTGGCAAAAGTTAGAATCAATTTTATAAAGTAAGACAACAAAACGAATTTAGTGAGTGACTTAGTTCCATTTATCCCCAGATAATGTGTATGTTAAGAGAGTAATTTCTATTAGGTGTCTCTTTTTAAAATATATTCCTGCTGTTGTTTATCAATTAATTCCTGTGTTATTTCAAAAAGCTTGTGCACTTTATTTATATCTATTTGTTGCTCAGAGTTAAACCTTTAATACATTTTTATAAAAAATATTTATAATTTATTATCTCCATAAGATTTAAGAGGAAGACATTAATGAATTCACTCATTCACGATCATATTTCTTTGTTTCCAATAAAAGACTCAATACTGTGGGAAAGAAATTAAATAAATAGATGCAAGGTTAAACAATAAAACTATGCATAATATGTTACTAGAAAAGTATCCGGACATAACTCGTGTCAAATATATGATTTATATGGATGGCATTTTGTATATAGATTTAGAAGAGCACAGGTAGATGATTGTTCTAAATGTGAAGAATTGGGCTTGAAAGCAAATGTAGTTTACATAATTGAAAGTGCAAAGAGAGCAGCACTAGCTGATCTTGAAATACATAAATGTAAGTGTAAGAAATTTTATTCAAGCTTGAAAGTTTTTGGAGATGAATGAAAATACAAATATTACATTGGAGGAATTGTTTTTAATTACATGCCAAACCTTCCTTCTTAATCAAATATCTGTACGAGTATTTTTTTTTATCTTAGACAGCTATGGGTTTATTGCTTTTGTATATATGATTAAAAAACTGGAAAATCAATCAATATGTATCACGAGAGAAAAGGAAAGAAAAGTGCAAACGAATTATCATAAATTGTCATGGACTATATTAACAACATTCTAGATCCAGCTGTAAGATCTTCATATGTTTCTAATAAATATCATTTGGTATAGGCCAAAATAAAAAACGACTGAATGCTAAGGTTGTGTCTTGGTTTAGTCGACACAAAACTTGTTTTCGTCTATATAACATATAGATTTCCTGAATTAGGCCACTCTTCTTTACCTGCGATCGACTGTTTGGTATTTTGAAAAGAAAAGTTAGAAATAATGACAGAATACACTCCTAAAGAATATTTAAATGTCCCAGGCATTGCGTCGTCAAACGTAAAAATAATAATAGTAGACACAAATGAAATTTATGATTATGAATTGTGTGACCGAAATACTAAAATAAATAATCTGTTCTACAAGACATCTTATCAACTAGCGACCGAAAGAGAAGGACTTGCTCCAAGTATTATTAACTGAGTTTATTTTTTTCTAAACCACCCTGGGACTATTTTGGCATCGAAAAAAATAGAATGTCCTGAGAAACATACATTTAGTTTTACAAAGACATTCCCTATAGGAATAAAATCTGCAACAGCTTACTTGAGTGGTAAAGTTCTAATACATGGAAAAAAGATGAAAGATCTGACAGCCTCCATAAATATGTTATGTGTGACCCAGAAAAGACTGAATTTAATTTTATGAATAAAAAGTGGCCTTCATCAGTTATCAACAAGAGAACTGCAGAATCACAAGAAGATGATAATTAAACTTTATCTGAATAAGACTTGTTCAAGATATATTATGACACGACAGTGTCGTGTCATAATATATAAAAAATAATGTTTATTAATTTTGGATTTTGTTAAAAGAAAGTGATATTAATGTTCAAATACAGTTTATGAGTGATATATAGTTAACCAAGTATAGTAAGTTATTATATCTAAAGTAATATTAATATCAGAGAAGAAACCGACGCAAAGGGTATTTGTGTGCTGTGTTTCTAAAATCGTGGTGACCCCTAGTGA
Source organism: Gerris lacustris (assembly GCA_951217055.1). Lineage (NCBI taxonomy): Eukaryota > Metazoa > Arthropoda > Insecta > Hemiptera > Gerridae > Gerris > Gerris lacustris. Next base: position 103,371,596 of record OX578276.1, on the reverse strand, counting down.
AAACAGCAGTAAAGTACAAGGTATTTATAAATCAATTTTTTTTCAGTTTCATTATTAGTTAAAACCATGGATCAATTGAAAATGAGAAGGAAGGTGTGTAGAAGCCAGTCTACTAGGATCTATAATGCAGTTAATATCTTGATTGGTCAAGAAAATCCCGACATCAATACTATTAGAACTGACGTGAACCATCTTCAAATCATACATGACAATTTAGACGAATTTGACAAAAACATTGTAGAGTTGTTGTATCAGGAAAATTCGAATTTTGAAGTATTAGATAAAGAAGCAACTGAAGTAAATGAATACAAACGGAAATTATTACTGGTTCAACAAAAATTGCAGGATATGGAATTATGTTATAACGCTTCCAAGCAAATTCCTATCACCAATAACGATGTTTCGAATGAAAAAAGAAATTTCAAATTACCGAAAATTCAACTAAAAACATTTTCAGGAGACTTAAAAGACTGGTTAGGCTTTTGGTCACAATTTGAAAAAATTCACAACGACAATTCATTACACGACAGCGACAAAATGCAATATTTAATCATGGCTATGGAACCAGGGAGTGAAGCAAGAGAGATTGTTGAGAGCTACCCACAGACTGGAGGAAATTATCCTCTAGCTATTGAAGCTCTTAAAGAACGTTACGGTGACGAAGATTTACTCCTACAATTGTTAAAACTAGTCATCACTAATGCTACATCAGAAGATAAATTACCCATACAGCACTTGTATTTAAAAATCGAATCGCATTAAAGATCACTCAAAACTTTAAATCTGTCTCAGGCAGATCCAGATACTTAGATTTATCCATTAGTAGAATCCAGTGTTCCTGAAGAAATTCTTCTAGCCTGGCAGAGAAGCACGAGTACCATTAGTCAACCAACCAAGACATCAAGAGTAGACAGCTTGATGACATTCCTAAAAAGTGAAGTCCAGATACAACAGATAATCAGACTTGCGCAATCTGGATTTGAAGAAAAATTATCGGTTCACACAACTTCCAATGATAAGAAGAAAATAAAGAAAGAAAGGGAACCCACACTATCAAATTTTCAAGTCACGGAATCTAAGGAGTGTATATTTTGCGGTAAAAACCATGAAGCTAAAGACTGCATAATAGCACAGAAGATGGCAATGCAACAGAAGAAAAATAAGTTGAAAGAAAAACGATGTTGTATGTTATGTTTCAAACCCAAGCACATAGCTAGACAATGTAGAGCCTTTATAAAATGTGTCATATGTTCGAAAAGGCATAATGCGCTAATGTGTCCAGAACGTGAGATTAAGTCAGATAATTCTCCAAGAGAAACTGCAACAAATATTAAAGTTGACACTGTTGCTTTTGGTGTGACAAAAGAAAGGAATAAAAATGTTGTACTACAAACATTAATGGTTGAAATAAACAATAATGGCAAAACTAGGATGGTTCGAGCATTTCTGGATAGCGGTTCGCAAAGGTCATACATTTTAAAAGAAGGTGCATCAGATCTAGGATTAAACCCTATTGCAGAAGAGAGAGTAATACATTCACTTTTTGGAGGAGCTACTACAGGTAGTATCAATCATGATATTTTTTCAGTGAGACTCCAAAGGCCCGTAGGAGGGTATCATTGTGATGTTAAGCTAAGAAGTCAAAATAGTATTTCCAAATCGATACCAAAGATTACAAGGAATTAAAGGATCATAAAATTTGGATTTCAGATGTAGGTGAAAGTACCCCAGAAGTTGAAGTCCTATTAGGAGCGGACTTTTATGCTAAGTTGTTAACAGGAAAAATCATACACCTAAGTAAAGGAATTACGGCATTAGAAACATATTTAGGTTGGACGCTTTTAGGTGGTGGAGGCGAGCATAGCAGTACATCAATGATAGCATATAATATAGATATGTCAGTCTCAGATAAGGAAGTAGCGAAACTTTGGGATCTTGAAGTTATAGGTGTTAGGGACCCAATTGAAGTAAAATCAATGGTGGAGAAAGAAGCAGAGGTGAAAAAAGAATTTTTTGAAGCTTTAGAAAGGAAAGAGGATGGCAGATACATAGTTAGATTACCCTGGAAGAAGGGACATCCTCAGTTACCAACAAATAAAGAAATAGCGGTGAAGAGGCTTCAATCGGCAACTAGAAAACTTTTATCAGCAGATAATTTCGAATTGTATGGGAACATTTTTCAGAATTGGTTAAACGAAAATTTTATAGAAGAAGTCAGGGAAGAATCTCAAGGTACAATGGTTCATTATCTTCCTCACAGACCAGTTTTTAAACCAGAGAGTCTAACTACACCAGTGCGACCAGTCTTTGATGCCAGTTGTAAAGTAGGTAAACAACCCTCATTAAATGAATGTTTAGAGAAGGGGGAAAGCTATATCCAGAAAATACCTGAGTTATTATTGAGATTCCGGGAGAAGAAAGTTGCCTTTACAGCAGATATAAGGAAGGCATTTCAAATGATAGACGTTCATCCTGAAGATAGAGACTCAATGAGGTTTTTATGGTGGACAGATAAATCATTAAGTAAGTTACGGATATTCCGACATGTTAGAGTTATGTTTGGAGCAACATGTAGTCCCTTTGCATTAGGAGCTGTTTTAGAATACCATTTAAGAAATATTAAGGGAGAAAACAGATCCATTGCAGTTGCTTTATTAAATTCCTTTTATGTTGATAATTGTGTAATGTCTCTAGGAAGTTATAAGGAGTATTTACAGTTTAAGGAAAAGGCTATAGGCTTGCTAGCTGAAGCTCAAATGGAGCTCCGGTTATGGATGTCAAATGAAGATCCCGAAATAGAAGGTGACGATATTTCAATATTAGGACTCAAGTGGTGCCGCATGGAAGATACATTATACGTTGACGTCTCTGCATGTAAACTACCAGAGGTAATAACTAAAAGAAACATTTTATCCACTGTTCAAAAGATATTTGACCCTATAGGATTTACGGCTCCAGCAACAATATCCATGAGAATGCTACTGCAAGAAGTGTGGGTTGCTAAAGCAAAGTGGGACACACCGCTTCCAGAAGAAATTAGGTCACGGTTTATTACGTGGCACCAAGAAGTACCAGAATTCTTTAATATACGAATCCCAAGATTGGCTACACTTGGAAAGGATGAAGATAAACATAAATGGAGTTTGCATATTTTTACAGATGCTAGTCAAAGAGCATATGCTGCATCAGTTTTGCTATGTATTGATGAAGGCTCACATAGGTCTGTCCATTTTTTAGCTGCAAAAGCCCGAGTAGCCCCTCTCAACAGACCTACCATACCAAGGTTAGAATTATTAGGATGTCTGTTAGGAAGTTATTTAGGAAATACTGTTAAAGAGGCGTGGAATCTATCAGGTGTACAAATTTATTACTGGACGGATTCAACTGTAGCGTTGGCTTGGACACAAAGAGATGAGTGCTGGTCAACCTTTGTCGGAAATCGAGTGGCCAAGATAAGACAGCTTTCAAATATACAGGATTGGAGACATATATCCGGAACATTGAATCATGCAGATTTTTTAACCAGAGGTTGCTCTCCTACAGAATTGCTAAAATCAAGATGGTGGGAAGGTCCTCGTTGGTTGTATGAAAGTAAAGAAGCATGGTTAAACAAAAACGAAGTTGTAGACGAAGAAGGTGTTGAAAAGGAGAAGAGGAAAACGCCAGTGCCAGTGGTAGTGGCATCAGTGTGTATAGTTGAGGAAGTACGATATAATCACACATATAGCCAATACATAAGAATTTGGGCTTACGTTAGACGGTTTATCAGTAATTGTTTAGAAAAAAGAAGACTAAGGAGGAAAAAGGGAGTGACAATTACAAAAGAGGAAGAAGATGATACAGAGATTTGGATAATAAAGCAAGTCCAGAAAGAAGCCTTCCCAGATCATAATAAATTACCGGTACCAGGAGTTATCGATAAACAAGGTATCGTGAGAGTGAAGACAAGAATTATTATGAGAGAAGACTTACTTAATTTCAAATATCCAATTTTATTACCTAAATCCCATCCAGTAGTACAAAAATTAATCCAGGAAACTCATGAAAAGAACGGTCATGCAGGAGTTGGTACACTTGTCAGTTTATTGAGAGAACGAATGTGGATTCTACAGTGTCGGCGTTCTGTCAAAAAGATAGTTGATCGTTGTGTAAGATGTCGTAGATTCAAGGCTAAGGCAACAATTGTAGAAATGGCTCCATTACCAAAGGATAGAGTAACAGATGCTGAGGTTTTTCAGATAGTGGGAGTAGATTTAGCTGGACCTCTACACCTGAAACATGGAGGCAAGGTATGGGTTGTCATTTTCACTTGTGCAGTATATCGACCAGTTTATCTAGACATTGTAACATCTTTGAAAACTGAGTCATTCATACAGGTCATGAAGAGATTCATCCAGCAATATCGGCGACCAGAGGTGGTATACAGCGATAATGGGACAAATTTTGTAGGAGCAGACAATTTTTTTAGGAAGAACATAAATACCAAAATTATACCACCACTGCAACCAATAAATTGGAAGTTCAACCTCCCCTCAGCAGCTTGGTGGGGAGGCATGGGAAGTATGTGCAAGAATTAAAGGAATCATTAAGGGGAAGATTTCGAAAAGAATATCTTGGCCAGTTGATTGACCGGCCAGGAACAAAGAAGAACACCCAATTGAGAGTCAGCGAAGTGGTGTTAATTGAAAATGACTATAAAAGGATAGAGTGGCTTCTGGGTCGAATTTTGGAATTAATCCCCGGGAGAGATGGAGTCTGTCGGATTGCAGTGCTGAAGACAAAAAACGGCACCTGTACTAGACCAATCCAAAGGCTCTATAAAATGGAATTGAGAGAAGATGGTCAGCAACAAAAGGGCCGGGAGGATGTTCAAGATATATTATGACACGACAGTGTCGTGTCATAATATATAAAAAATAATGTTTATTAATTTTGGATTTTGTTAAAAGAAAGTGATATTAATGTTCAAATACAGTTTATGAGTGATATATAGTTAACCAAGTATAGTAAGTTATTATATCTAAAGTAATATTAATATCAGAGAAGAAACCGACGCAAAGGGTATTTGTGTGCTGTGTTTCTAAAAAGACTAGTATTTTATTTTTTTGTATATCGATTAGTTTTTTCAAGCTTTTATTTATCTTCAATGTTTGTATATGTATGTTCGGGTCAAATCTTGCAACTGAATTTTAAAGCTGTTACCCTCAACCGATTAAATTGAAAGTTTGCATACACGTTTAGTTTGGATGACAATGCCAAGCGACGTCATTCTATATTCAATATAGCGGACAGCCCAAGATAGCGGACTAGTTATATTTTAAGCACGCCCATGATATGGGTCAAATAAAAGGGTTTGCTGAGATGAATATACGAATAAAAGCTTGTTTGTAAATTTATTTTCACTATTAATTGATTTCTTGTAAGTTAAGGAACCCTGACACCTTTTACAGCAACACAAATTAGCAAAATATTTTAAAAGGAAGTCAAACTTTGTTTATTCATATGTTAATAAAGGTTAAACCCAAAATTAGTGCTGTAAAAAAGTACGACGACGAACCTGAAGATCAACCACCGACACAAGCAATGGCAGCTACAACTATTCATCCTTGAAAATCATTTTTAAGTATCATGTTTTTATATATTTCTCTATGATGTTTCAGATGAGCAGCTTCGCCTTTTTTCGGCACTTTTTTACTTTAGCACCCCGCTTGGTTCTAAACGATAGTTTGCCCAATAAAAGTCTCAAGTTTGTCTCCCCAAGACATTGAGACTCCTTAGGCAGTTATATTACACTATTTTAAGATTGAGTCTTATCATGTGTAAGACTAAATCATTCAATTAAAAAAAAAAAAAAAAAAAAACTGAAGGAAAATGAGTTCTTAGCGTATATTAAATGTTCCTTTGTCTTAATAGTTATTAGAATAAGGGATGATATTACATGTGTACTGTATACACACAAGAGTGAATTCCTGTGTCCCAAGATACATTGGACTAAATATCCCTTTGTCTTAATAGTATTTTAGACTAAGGAATATACACTACTCTGTTAATGTTCCTTTGTCTAAATAACTATTAAGACAAAGGGATATAGGGGGGTGCTAAGTGCTAAAGTAAAAAGAACCCTTTCTTCTGTCGAGCATTATGAAATATGTATATGAGAAAGATGAGCAGCTCGGATCTTCTAGTGCCAACGCCAAGTGACTTCGGCAACATTGAATCATTAGGCAAAACCAAGGAGTTTTAGGGTCCGTAGGCAAAACCAAGGATCCTTATATTTTCCTGCGTGTGTCTGTCCGTCCGTCCTGTCGCCTGCTCTCACGGCTACACCTTTCGTCTGATCACTTTTAAATTTGGCATGTATGTGTCTTGTACCTACCCACATATTTTAAAAATATAGCGACTTAAAAGAAATATTTTTAAAAAAAAATTTGGGTAAAAAAACTTAAGGGTTAAAAATTTTCGTTAAATTTTTTTTCGACACCGTAGTAGGAGGTATCATATTATGAAAGGGTACGTCGAGCTGATTACAAAAATATATAATTCTTTGGTTATAACTTTGATAGGGCGAGCGTAGGCGAGTTTGAAGCGGGTGTGAAACGTGCCCCCCACTCTATCTCGCTTATGTGAAGTGCAAAAAATCTGAAAAAATTCCTGAACATTCTTCGACCAAAAGTAAAGATACCACTTTTTGGAAATTTCGAAAAAAATATTATTTTATTTTTTATTGACAAAATACGTTTTTTTTTATCATTATGGTATTTTCGAAGTACAAATCCCCCTCCCTAAAATCGTATTTCCGCTCTTACTAAAAATATATAAAAATATGCACAATGTGCGGTCTGGTGGGCCATAGAAAAAATAATTTTTAAAATTTTGTGTGGAGTATATAATGAAAGTTATTGAAGAGTAGATTACAAAAATATATAAAAAAAAATTAATTTTATTTTTTATTGTATTTATAAATCGAAATATACAAAAATACAAATGTTCCCCCACCAACTACCCTATAACTGCTAATCGTAAAATTTTGAAATAATTCACGGTTATACCCTATGGTGGACCGATGAATATTTCAGGAAAAACATTAATTTACCTTTTCGCTATTACCGATAAAAACCATTCTGACCCCCCGGGGGATTGAACCAGGAACCTCTTCCTCTGTAACACATGAAAATTGTTTAATTTTCTGCAGTTACTAGAAGTATAAAAAATATGCCAAGTGGTCTGCTGGACCATAGGAAAAATTAGAATAGCAATTTTAATTGATTAACTGGGAATCCAATATATGGCGGATAATTCCCACCACAAAAAAAGAATATTTTTTTGATTTTTTTGATCACGTGTTAATTGTTTAATTTTCCACGCATTTTACCAAAAAGCATCAAACATTTCATTTGCATCTCCCCCCCCCCCCTCTCCTTAATATAACTAGTTTTATGTTAAGGATACCAACGAAACCCTTTTTACGTGAGACTTCACGAACAACTATTTATTTCTAAAAAGTTGTACTTATCATTTCTAAGCAAAAAAATAAAATGAAAACAGTAATTTTAGTAATTTTTTTATTTGGTCTAATTTCAACGCATTAAATCGTAGTCAATTTAATGTAGTTAACTTTTGTATAAGTACTCTTCTTTGTAAGAATGCGAATTTTTAAAAATGTAAGCGAAAAACTGAAAAATGATTCATTTTTTTCGCAGTTATTCGTATTTTTCTCAGAACGCATCACTTTAACGAGGTGGCAATTCGGATTAAACACGAGAATGAAAATAACTACTGAATATTTACTTTCACATATAAAGAGAAAGTATTGTGATGGCGCGAACATTCGCGCCATCAATAGTCGCCAAAAGAGGTTTTTAAAAAATGTCTGTCTGTCGTCTGTAGTCTTTGCAGACGCCTGGAACCTAGACAAGAGGGCCGATTTTGACGAAATTTGGTATACATGTTCGAAAAATTCATACCCCGAGGCGAAATCGAGAAATGAATTTTAGCTCTAAATTTGGGGGCACTACCCCCCCAAAAATGAAAAAACGTGAAAAAAATGTATTTCTCGAAAACGGTTCCGACGATTTTGATTAAAAAATTCTAAAACATAGTCCATTTAAACACAAATGTAACGATATAACCCGTTTTCCCGGGAAAAATCTAGTTCCTGAGAAAATAGCTTAAAACATGGACAGGGAGAGCCCGGGTTCGATTCCCCGCTAAGGAGAAGTTATTTTTATGGTAAATTTTGATGAAATGTTCAGTAATAATTAAATGTACATACAAAAAGTAATAAATGGAAAACACTTGGTTAAGTAATTATGAACTTGTATATGAGAAAGTTTGGCTAAACTCGGCAATTGTGTACCCCTTCCGTGTAATCGAAGTCGTACAGTTGGCTTCGATATATCAATTCATCCCTTCCATTCGTATATAATAATAATATATGTATATAATAATTATATATGTATGGTTTGTTCATAGGAGAGTTGATATCCCTTTTTCAAAAAATACGTTGGAGTGAGAAGGGGCGCGCTATTGCCGATATTTACCGAAAGTTTGTCTGAGTTGTCTCGGACCGATTTTTTTCCCTGGTTAGGTTTCTTTTTTTCACCTAATGACTGGTCTAAATATTAAGTATTCAACACCACTATTAATTAGCTATAAAATAATTAAAAATAATCGATCTTTGTATATGAGACATTTTTATTTTTATTTTCCCTCAAATCACAAATTAGGGCTTAGCTCCTTTTAAAATCTTTCGATCAAAATTTTAAATAATAAACGTCAGCAACTTTTGAATTGAAAGCATGGACGATTTTATAAACTAGAGGCCAACCTAAGTAGAAAAAAATGTTATTTCCAATTATTCAATGGAAGAGTGCAAGCTAGCAACAGGGTTTATTTTACAACACTTACCCTGTTGCGCGTCTGTTGACAAGGAACACAAAATTAAGACTAAAAGACAATTGTAGAGATGTGTGGTGCTATTTGAAGGGTGAAGATGTCGTAAGATTCGTTAAATATTTTAGATTAGGATGGTTTGGACATGTCTAGTGTTTGGAGGTTGGCAGGATTTCAAAATGATTTAAATATCCAAATAAATAGAGATCAATGAAGAAGAAACCCCCGGCTACATCAGATCGTCGTTGTGAGTAGATGCACCAGGTTTGAGAATGCATGAACACCTAAACAATCGAATGATTGGAAACAACTCATGGGGCAAGCCAAAGCCCCTACTAAATAAGTTGTCAACTTACTAATACGAATGCATTGTATTTACTATTATGAAGGAATTAAACAATTATGCCATATTTACCTAATTTTCTTACAATGCAGTTAGAATTTTGGGGTTAATAATATCTGGGGCACGGTAGTGCCCCCGCTAAGTCGAGCACAGCCGTAACATCCTTTACTGGAACCAACCTTACGGCAATTTGGACCCCCCTCTATTATCCTATTGAAGATACTTAGATATATAAAATTAATTTTAATTTTAAGTTCATGACAAACTGACCCAGAAATAAAAATTTCTCACCTCTACCCATAGTAGTTCATAAGATATATGAGCTTAAAGTTTTGTTATTTTGTCACTTACTGACTCACAGACTCATCATAATTCTAAGGAACTTCTAACAAACCTAGAAACTTGAAATTTTGTATATTGGTAGAGTTTATTGTACAAATAAAGAAAAAAAAAATGGTTCTTTGTCCCTTTTATGGCTAGAAAAACCGCCTTTTCAAAATATTGAAAAATAATTAAAAATTGTAAACAGCGCCACTAGAGCTACCTAGTGGAGAACTATAGAACTAAAAAGTGATGTTAAGAACATTCGTTGAGATTGATTTGACAGTTATCATATAGTGCAAATATATTTACTCCAGATCGCGTGTACATGACCAAGTTGTCGAACACCCATATAAAACAATAAATAAATATTTACTCTAGATCGAAGAAGTTACACGAAAGATTAACAAGAACAAAGAAAGAAATAAGGCCCACGAACAATCAAACAAGAACAAAGAAAGAAAAACGAAAAATTGCTTGGGGCAATGAAAAATTACTTTAGTCCCGTTTACACGCTCAAGCTATTTGCTCAAACCTGGCTTGTACAAACCCAGTTTGTGCAAGTAAATCGTTGCGTGTAAACACAGGCATGAAGTTTGTGCAAGCCAAACTGAATGTCAATTTCATTCAAGCCATTTGCACAAACTGGCTTGCGCGAACCTGCTTGTGCAAATGGCTTGAACGTGTAAACCGTGCTTTACAAAAAGAAGTGAAATCCCAACAAAAACACTAGTGTAAAATGATTAATATAAAAATGCAATTTTTCAAAATTGGTCTTATTTTCAATCTTTTTTTATTTTTTTGTTGGTTTCTGTATTCTTCACCTTATTTGTATATATGTGCAAAATTTGGGGAAGATTAAATGACGGGAAGTGGTTCAAAATTGGGGTAATAGGTGTGCGATGAAACTTAAAAAGCAAATAAATTTGGTTTCTGTATTCTTCGCCTTAGTTGTATCTATGTGCAAAATTTGGGGAAGATTGAATCACGGGAAGTGGTTCAAAATGGGGAAACGGAAATGTGCGATGAAACTTACAAAGCAAAGTAATATAAGACCAGTAAAAAGAAGCCGTCTCGCGTAAAAAGTTGTGAGATCATAGGTTTAGCCAAGTCTCCCACTGTCCGAGTTAGTTCTACCAGGTCTATGATGTTTTTATGTCCCTCTCTCTATTCTCTTTCCCAAATCACTCTACACGTTTAAATTTAAAAACCTTTTCTGACTTGGCAAATACACACCCCAAAGAGGCTATAATTAAATGCAGTGTCGTATAGAAATTTATATCCTTGTGCTGCGACGCTGAAATGAAAAAATAATATTTATTATTTGATTTAAGTTTGTGGTGTATGTTTGCAAAGGTTTTTAAATTTAAATGTGTAGAGTGATTTGGTAAAGAGAATAGAGAGAGGGATAGACAAACATCATGTACTTGCACTGGATAAATTAGACCTGGTAGAACTTACTCGGACTGTGGGAGACTTGGCTGAACCTATATGATCTCACAATGTTTAACGCGCGAGACTTGGCTTATTTTATTTACGCTAGTGTTTTTGTTGGGATTTGTATATACAATTGCATACTTTGCTGAAGAGGAGAATTGTACGAGTTCAATTCATTTGTGGAATAGGGAATTTTTCATTAACCAATTAGGAAAGGCTTTATAACAAGGTTTTTAGTTCTCGCTAAATAGCGTTGTATGTTGTAAACTATACGTTCAATAGAAGTTAACCATAGTGTTAATTTGTCAACATTTGGGATTCCTACATAAATAAATGTGTTTGTATGCAAGGTTTGATTAAGGTTCTATATTGTTTATCTAATTCTGTTGTTAAAGGGGGTATCATGCTGACAACTAGTATTGAGAGGAAGGGTAATAATATATGTAACACGGACGATGTTTTGTCAGAATCTAGGTGTATTAGCACACTATCCTTAATTGAAACCAGAGGGGAAGGTAATAGACGTTCACATTGGTTTAGCTTTACCTAGTTATCTAGCCCCGGTTTAATTGATCTTATGGAAGAGACCAGACCCTATTATCAAAACCAATACAGATAGGATAGGCTAACCTTGTGTAGCAATATATTGTGGTTCTGTAGGCTGTGTTGAATTTCATGGTCTTATGAAGCAGTTGTAGAACTGACGGATGAAGGTTTAGTCGGCTTCAGGGCAGTGCACGTGGGCCGGTTCTCTGTGCCCTCTGGCTATTTGCTCTGCCGTCCAGACCTACACGCTTCAACTATGCTGTATAGCTTTATTTAAATGCGACATTAGTCACGGCTCACCTGACCTCAGGTCAACTTGTAACTTTGGAAAACTTACTCCAAGACTCCCTCTTGCCAAGTAATTACCATTTGACGATACCGGACTGCGAATAATAAATATAGAGAAATGCATACATAAATTTGGTAAACATAATAGGAAAGTATCATGAACTTCCAATTTGCATAGTACCAATAATAATTATTAACTAACCTTTGATCACATATTTCACTTTGATCATACATCTAAAAGAAGTTACAAAATATATTTAAAAGGATAGTATTGCCAGTTTCATTCTTATATTGATGAGTTGAAATTCGAAGGAAAGTATTTCCGTTTTGTTGATGAGAACAAGTTATAAAGTTTAGCTTTATAACTTGTTCTACAGCTCTTGGTCATCCAGATTGGCTCTTAAATAGCAAGAGATAAACGAAGGTAAATCCTCACAACAGCGAGACTTATCGTATGGAGCAGTTAGAGCTGTAATGCTTGTGCTCTAACTACCGGCTATTATCGTTCCAAAGTACTATCAGCTTACACCACCTCACTTTGAAACACCATCAACAACCTTTCATCAACTCTTAATCCCCTACCTACAAGGCTGGAGGTTATTTCTGCAACAACTAATCACTTTTGGTAAATGTTTATGAAAAAGTATCTGCAATTAATAAGTGGTTAATTTTGAAAATTTACAATCAACAAAATGTAAACAATAAATCATTATATTGAAATTATTCGTTAATTAAATTTATTATTTTTAAATATGTATACTGCTTGACTAAAAAAAAAAAAAAAAAAAAAAAAAAACTCATTATAATAGCACCAAATTTAATTTTGAATCAAGTTGTTTCAGTAACATTTATCTGTCGTCCTGAACCTAAATTAATGGGTCGATTTTGATTAAATTTTACATAAACCTTTTGAAAAATCATAACCCGGGACAAAATCGAGAACTAATCTCACCCCCTTAGAAATACCTCCCCAAAGTTGATTTTTCAAAGTTTTTGAATATTTATATTCATATACCATGTCTTCTATATGTTTTATATTCTATGATCATTTCCTATTGTATTTTCATCCTAGTAGTTTGATTAAATTAAAAATTGTATCTTTTATTCAAGAACAACAGGATTTAATAATTTCATAATTACCTTATTCGACTTAATTATCTTCCTAATTTTTATAATAATTTAATAAAATATTCATTTAAATGTTATAATATTTATTATAATTTAATTTTATATATATATTTTTATGTTATAATATTTAGACCTGGTGTGATTACAAAAAAAAGTTAATTCTTCAAGCAGACCGCACACGGTCAATATATTGATCAATATAGGGTATATAGGATAGTATTTATCAATATATTGATCGTGTGCGAAGTGGATTGAAGTAAGTATTGAAGTTCATTTCCGATATTGAACAAATATTACATATTTTTATTTATATTAATCAATATGGGGATATTGTTAAAGCGGACCTCACACGGTCAATATAATTTCCTTCAATATATTGATTCAATGTATTGAAGGAAATTATATTGACCGTGTGAGGTCCGCTTAAAGGTTTGTTTTGGAAAAAGTTTTCACGAGTTGCCACTGACAACGCTACAATACGACCAAATATTGACGGAGCTTCAATAAAAATCAAATAAGTTTAATTTTTATTGAAGGTCCGTCAATATATTGACAACGACAAATATTTCTTTAATAAATAATAAACCCCTCACACAATATATTGACAGAAATCCAATATTGAGCCAATATATTGACCGTGCGTAGGTCCGCTTATATTGACCGAGTGCGGTCGTACTTCAATACATTGATCAATATTCAGTTGAGGCAGATATTTCACACTAAGTGGTTGTATGATTATTCTCTGATTTAAGTCGTCATAATAACTGGCTTATGATTTGTCGAAGTGTTTAAAGTGTCAAGAAGTTGGCTGGTATCAAGTTTGACTTAATGATACCAGTGGAACATGTTTTTATTTTCGCATTTATTAATTTCTAGTTTGTTTTAATTTCAAATTTAAAGTTATATTTAATTTTAAAACTTGAAATTAAATTAAAATATACAGTATTCTTTATTTTATTTGAAAAGATAAAAATAGAAGAGTTTGATAATGAGCAAGCTATGATGAGGGATTCTATTAAAACTAATGAAACATCGCCGGTACTGTGGGATACTCGTTGGGCTGCATATAAAAATAGGCTTCAAATGAGGCTGAACCATTGTTAACTGTTTAGATAATCTTATCCATTATAAAATTATTGAAAAATCACTTTGATTTGACCATTTTGTCAATAACATCAAATTTTTGCATGCCACTAAACAAAATTTAATTTTTTGATATTTTATATTGATAAATATGAGGATATTGATCAATATGTTGACCGTGTGCGGGTGTGCTTCAATATACTTTGATCAATATTCAGTTGAGGCAGATATTTCACACCGATTGGTTGTTCGATTATGCTCTGGTTTAAGTCGTCATAATTATTGATTTATGATTTGTTGAAGTGGTTAAAGTGTATAAATTTTGTATAAGGGGGGCTGGCATTTCCTCAGCGTCTATTATGTTATTATTATGGGCTCCAATATTTTTTTTTTAAAAAAAAGAAACGTCTTAACTTTGATTTTTAAGACATACTCTAGCCTTTTTATCCAGTAATACGAGTATTTTAGTATTTTGTCTGAAAGGAAATTATTTACATATTAAAAATAATTAAATAAACAAATAAATAAGTATAATAAAAGAAACATGAATGACAAAAAACATAAAATCGAAATTATACAAAAACATCATTAATTACAATAATTGTAATTAGAACAGAAACTGTAGAGTACAATAGTTCAACTTTTAATAATTAAATTAAACACTTTTGAAAAAACTACTTGTACTATAATTTAACAATTTGACAAAAATTGAAGGTATTAATGGTATCCTATATAAGCATAAGCATGTCTAAAACTTGTCTTAAATTCAAACAGTAAGTTTTTTTTTTTTTAGGAAAGTATCTAAAATTCTCTACAAAATCAGTGCCCTTGGTCTTTATTCTTAGTGTACGTATTAGAAATTCTAAACAGTAGACAAATCCTCGCCCACAGGTTAATTAAAATATACATCATTTTTTATTTTATTTGAAAAGATAAAAATGGAAGAGCTTGATAATGAACAAGCTATGAGAGATTTTATTGAAACTTATGAAACATTTCTGGTATTGTGGGATACTCGACTGGCAGCATATAAAAATACGCTTCAAGTATGGCTGAACCATTAACAGTTTAACATAATAACATGTATAATCCTATCCATTTTAAAATAATTTATAAAATTGTTTTCATCTGTGATAAGATAACAATTTCTTTAATTAACTTTACATGGCAGTCTCTTTCTTTTTTATTCGACCAGTCTCTCACCCATATTATTCGTACAACACTGCGTTTTATGGCAAAACAAAAAAAAATATAAAATCATAGTAACGCTATTACTGATTTTTTATTTTTATAGATTTTATTTACTCTACTACTGGGACAGTTAACAACTAGGATGAAACTGAGCCTTAAATGAGGTGAGATATTGAACCAAATATTCATCAATAAAACCGCCGTGTACGGTCAAACAAATACTGAAGGTGGATTGACCTTCTTGTATTAATCAATATATTGACCGTGTGCGGTCTGCTTTAGAGTTTATTAATTATAAACAACAATAATAATGTATCTATCTACGATTTGGTTATACTTTTATTTCATTTAATTCATAATAATGAAGCTATCCATTTGTTTAAGAGAGGAGTGCAAGTTAATTTTTGACTCGGTTAGCAAAGTCCAACTTATTATTATTCATTATGCAGATTTCTACCTTTCTATAACAAAGTTAAACATCTGCTTTGAATTCAATAGGGATTACAACTAACCTGTAAATATCCGTGGTTTAACCTGCGTGTTATGAATTCTAAAATAAAGCCAGTTCAGCAAAACAAGGTCGTTAATATCAAATATAAATAATTAAAGCTTATGCTGGGGTGCTCTTGCAGCCGACACCCCAAGACAATTATTATCCTAGTACCATTTCATCCCCTTGTCTTGCGAGTATTCCACACCGTTGCACCATGGTCGTCCCCTCACCCTTACTAAAGCATCTAATTAGTAATTTACACATTTCATGCAATTATGACGCCTTTCCACTTTTTCAATCCCCTCTTCCTAGTAAGACCCAATATTGCATTTTTCAGAAAGAAATGACCAGAAATAATAGTATTATTTAAATTGTAAAATGTAATAATAATAATAAGAGTAAGCCAATAACTATATAGGCCATTTATGAATGGGTTTCGCTCAACTAACCTGAAAAAAGTAAACTACACTAATAATTTTATTTTATTTTCTTTTTAGAAAATACAAGAATAAGTTGAGTTGTACTGATTTAATACAAAATAAACTTTAAAATTTAAAAATGAACAACAGAAACATTTTAGCATTCAAGATGGTGTTTTCTTTTGAAGCCATTTATGTTTACCATTGAAAACATTTCTGAAGACATCTCCTTTTATATTTTTATATATGATTGCTAGTAACTAAGTTACTCTTCTTAAGAGTTTGTCAAATTAAATGTCATTTGTTTCAATCAATAGTTTAATAATGGCCACTATGTAGGCTTTTGCTATAATGGACCAATTAGAAATTGACTTATTTTAAACATAACTGTTCATGAACATAACGAATTTTCAATAGACAATTATTAATGTCCTCAAAATAGTTTTAGATTATAATTTAGATCGAGATAGGGTTAATAAAGAAGAAACTATGGACGCTAAAATTAATAATTTCTTGTTTATATTCGTAAGTGATGTGTGACTTAATATAATTTGTAGCTTCACGAACGAAAATATATAGTAGGAATGATTTGAGACGGTTGAGTGTGTGTATTTCTACCCTTTCTATTGTGTTCCTTGACCTCGATTCCTACAATTAAAAAAAGCTAAAGAAAAAAGGCGAGGTAAACCTTAAGAGGATAATAAGACATTGTCGTAGGGCCCTGGAAGGCGTGAGCTGTTTTTAATCGTGATAAAACAAAGTGTAGGTTGGCTGAGGTGCACGTGTCTCGAGGTGGTCAGCCCTGGAGAGGAGACCAAGACAGCACTGTATTATAAGAAGTGATGCCATAAAAACTTGTAGAGAAGACATGGCCGTGTCGGATGGGGACTCACGTATCAATTACCTGCATGTTGCTTAAAGCCCTTGTTAGTCTAAGGTACCATGCAGATGAGGAGCACGAGCCATCACTCGCTCTTCTTATAAACCTCCAATCTTTTCTTTTAAACCTCCGAGTAGAAGAGCTTAAAAACTCCGCATTATGCCTTGGACAAACTCTCCTAATGCTCTCCCTTAAAAAGCTATCTCGTCATCTCACGTTCTCGCCAACACTATACTTCTGTCTTTTCCATCTAATGTCTTGTATACTGAGGAAAATTTGTAATACAGCTTTAATGAGATGACTAGAAGGGTGAAAAAATCCTTTTTTTACCTCTTTCCTATGTTTTCATAAGGTAACGACAGCAATTATTACAATAATATGCAATGTGGTATCCTTGGTATAGCATTAAAAGCATAATACTATTGACGATAAAACATAATTATTAAATTATCTATTTAGGATCATTACCCTGCTAAATACTGATTATATTGATTAACAGTCACATATTATATATATATCCCCGTGATAATATATCCTAGATTCAAGTTCGTCGCTTTGATAGGGTGCGTAAAATGTTATCCTAATAATTGGAGTAAGATCCTCTGTATATATATAAATAGATATATATTGTATATTGATAATCCAAGTACCACTGACTGACTTATCAGGATATCTATGAAACCACTGGACCTATGAATGTGAAATTTTATAGGTAGGTTCCTCAATTCCTCATATGTGTTTCAAGATGGCAGTATTTTATTGTGAAAATACGAAATGAAGATATGAAGATATCACTAGAATCTGGTTATTTGGAAATAATACCATTTTGTTTAAAAAATTAGACCCATTGAGTCACTAAAATAATATCTATGTAGCAGGATAATGTCTAAAGAAATATTGATAACTGCCTATAGGGATTTTCTAAAATTGTATCCATGTGTCGGAAATTGGGTTAACGTAAATAAATATCGGGGTACTTGACCCCAGGCGAACCTTCTGAAGTTTGGAGGTTAATACTTAGAAGGAAAGGATATATTTATTAAAGTAATTCCTGTTTCGACCGGAGGGGGAATACACAATAAAGAAACCTCTAGTATTCCTGGAAAGTTAACTTTTAAAAATGCTCCACCAGTAGTAGTCGGAATCAAATGGCAATTAATCATTTTTGCAAAGTGTAATCGAGTCATAGGTGGAGGTATAGAAATAAGAGGAGACTCTGTGGTACGTGCTAACTTATTTTAAAAACATATTTGAATGCTTCTCAGCTGAAGTTCATATACACATGAAATTAAAAAATACAATAAAAATAGTGGCTCATAGCCTCCTTGCGTCTTATCTTAACCTTAACTTCAACTTTAACAAATCATTATTATCTAATCTATGCAATTCCCCCCTCCCCCTCTTTTAAATCTGTAGAAATTGATTTTTTACATGAATAAAATTATTAATTAAGCAATATTTAATCTGTGAGCTACTTTCGACAAACACAGATATGGTATATTATATTAGAAGTAATTATGTTGCTATCATATAGTAAACTCATCTACTGTGTTGCACACTAATAAATTATTGTATATAAATTGCTTAAACTTTACACACTCATCAGGCTATTTGAGAAAGAATGGATTGTGAAGTTGAAAATAATTTAAAAATTGATTTTTTCAGTTTTAGTTTGATGATTTTGGTAGCCAAGTTGACTATATTAAACCAGTAACTAATAAGTAATTGTGATATAACACGCGTTTCTGCCTCGAGGATTCCGAAATGATTTAATCTTGCTGTAAGATCTGTGAGTTAGAGAAAGAACACAAAGAATAAAGCTATTAACCTTTATTGTAGTGAACATTTTACTATCTTTATTTGATAATTTCCAATCAATTTTCAATTCAATTACTTTGGATTAATTTTTTTTTATTTTATTTTTGATTTAACATTATTTCCTACCGTTTAATTTTTGTTTGGTTAAGCATAAATATTATTGATTTAATTTCTTTATATAATATTCATACTTAATGCATAATTATTATGTTACATATAAATTAAATTATGAAAATACTACTAATGATTATGCACTTTACATTTTATTTATTGTAACTAGGTACAAAAAGATTTTCGTAAATTTGGGGTTCCTAAAATAAAAAATATCAGTCTGACAAAATTTTCTCATTACAGTAATACTAAATTAAAATCTAAAATATATTATTTAATTAATTTAATAAGACATTTAACAAATAATTAGTTGTTTTGACTGAGATTTTGTGTGGTACCATAATTATGACTAGAGAGGTTGGTAGCAAATAACATCATCTTCAGGGTGTGTGTTCACTTAGTAAGAGTTAATTAGTAATTGTTAACACTCTTAGTAAGAGTGTTAACTTAGTACAGAATTAACTCTTACTAAGTGAACACACACTGAAGATGATGTTATTGGTCGAAACGCGTTTTTGAGTTCATAATAAAAATTGTGGTGACAATATTGTTGTGTTACTTTCTACCAACCTCTCTAGTTATAAGACATTTAACATAAATGTACTGATATCCTCATTATAATATACTGCACATATGAGAAATTTGAATAAATAAATTATTATTTTGCTTTTAAACAACAGGGGACATTTTTGGTTCCGTGTCTGTCTCTCACTCAAATTTTGCGAACCAACATTATCCAAAAAAACTGCTTGTTCGGTTTAAATGAATTTTGGATGGCATGCCCGCACAAATATACATATATTATATCATCAAAAGTATTCATCTGATTTTATGAAATTTTGATATTTTGTCAAAAGTAGCCCGCACAGATAGCCCCAGATTAATTTCAACTGTCTGTGTTCTTTAAATTTTACTAAATTGATACTTTAATCAAGTAAAATATCAAAACAATTTTGACAGATTTAAAAACGGGGGAAAATTTAATAAAATTGACAATAATAGTGATATATCATAAAATCATTATAGGAAATAGGAAACAGAAAGCATTGTGCCACACTAATTGGAAAACTATTTTCAAACTAGTCAGAGAGTAGTTTGGCTTATGTTTAGTAAATACATAGAAACCTAATTCTAAAGCAATAGGGCAACAATCGCAATCGTAGTATTGATCAATACGCTAGGTAATCTTTATTGCTAAATTCTTCTACTAAAATTACAGTTATAGAGTATGACTTTTATTGATGTCGACGGATAAAGTAAAACATATTTTGTTCTACTATTGCTTTATTGTCACAAATAGTATCAACAATAATGCCTACATTAGTTTAACAGAAGGTGAGCAATAAAAAATCTTTTGCAACTAAAGGTCATTTTAACATAGATCGTTAATATCTGTTACAATTACAATTAATGACAATGAATATTGTTTCGAAACAGTATTTCACGGCAGCACCAAGCCTTAAAGAATGCTCTACTGTTAGTTTCTATATTATATTACTTCAGATATACAAAAGGAGTATTTTATGAGGGAATAAACCTTGTACATTACCACTTGACTTAAACAAATAGAATGTATCACTTCTATCCACATTTTTTCTTTATTTAGGCATATGAAATGCTAAATCTTTATTTATTTTTATGTTGGGTAATTGCAACACTGATTAAATTATCAGTTTGGAATTTGGTTACGTATAAGTTTCTTTAAATAAATTTACAGACACAAACTCATATATATGTATACATGTATGCGTGTGTGTATATATATATATATATATATATATATATATATATATATATATATATATATATATATATATATATATATATATATATTTATATATATATATATATTTATATATATATATATATTTAGTTAATGTGGATTATTAGTAGAATCATTTAAGCATATAATATGTATAAATATAGAATGAGAATCTGTTGATGAGGATCTGTGAGAAAATGTTTAATTTAATGGCTCTTGAAATGAAGTGTTACTCTTCGAGCAAAATAAATGAAATTAAAGAAAGTCAGACAATAAGGACGCCACACAGTTGTTTATTATAAGATGTATAAAATAAAATTACCTATCATTGTATAGACTATATTATAATGAGATGTATTATAATTTAATACGAGTTTTAATTACAAATTCCGTCATGAGCTTGCTCAATCTGAAGCAACGAGCGCGTAAGATAGAAATTGATATCGGGATCTGTGGACTGGCTCTCGTATACTATACATTTAATTTAAAATTTAAGTAGTTATAAAACCATAAACGTTAATTATAACAAAGGTTTTTGTGCATGCGTGGTTCTTATGCCAAGGGAAAGAAATGTCCTTTTCCAAAATTAAAATTAATTTGGAGCCGAACTTTGACTCAATCATAAATTTATTAT
Source organism: Gerris lacustris (assembly GCA_951217055.1). NCBI lineage: Eukaryota > Metazoa > Arthropoda > Insecta > Hemiptera > Gerridae > Gerris > Gerris lacustris. The sequence continues at coordinate 103,350,250 of OX578276.1, read as the reverse complement.
TAAAATAAAAACATGTCGACAGACGGGCACAAGACCAGATAATTGTTCCCTGGCGTCTTGCATTTCTGCAGAGGACATTTGTGATCTAAAGGCAAATAAAAAATTCATTCGTGAAAGATAATGTAGATTTTTATTAATAATACCTCTATTCTCTTTTACTGAATAAGGGTAAACAAAAAGAAACGTATGCGTAAAATAAAAAGCCAACATTTAAAAAAATGTAATATTTAATGGTTGGGTTAAAAGAACTATGTACATATATATATATATATATATATATATATATATATATATATATATATATATATATATATATATATATATATATATATGTGTATGTATATATTGATTCATGAAGTGCCTTTTATCAAGAGAATACGAAAAGATATATGATTGTTCGTATAACCTTCATTACAGTGTTGTTATTTTAAATAAACTGTATACGTGCCGTCCGTCAGGAACCTTTCTCTGAATTTACTCAGGGTCATCATTATGATTCGATATAAAGAAATTTAACTTATTATTGCTTACAATGCAAACTAATAAAGTTTGTTATTCTATTTACTATATTGTAATACATATATGATTTTTTTTTTCTTTATGTCACGATCGACTATAGTATGAAGTCAACATGATCAATAGTGTTAAGGTCTCATCTCTCATGTGGAACTCAAATTTTGCTAGTGTTTCGATGTAAGCTCTGGGGAAACAGCGTATTCACTTCAACCGCCTCCAACCCATAGTTAGGTTATTATGGTAAATTATCATTTTCTGATAAAAGAAATGTCATTAAATCTCAATTGCATACTTTGTGCAAATACGTTACACACTTATCTGAAAGGCAGGTAAGGCTTTTAATTTTAATGGGATACACATCTTTTTATGAAACATTAGTTTATTAAATCAGTTACGATGTTATCTTAGGTTTTTTAATTTTTGGAGGAATAGTTTCATTCTTGAGAATTAGTGCAGAATCTTTTGTTACATTTTCATATTAGCTATGTATATAAACTCCAAATACGACTGACTGCCTTACTCACTCACTCATCACGATATCTCAAAAACCACTGGACCTATGACGATGAATTTTTTAGGCAAGCTACACTCTTACCTCGTATGTGCACACTTAAAAATTGTTATACGGTTGATAGTACAAGGAAACTCTGGATAGTCTCTAGATAGTCTTGATTAGTAAAATATGTAATTTTAATGGTTCTTTAAATGGTTCAAGGTAGTTTATAAATCTGAAGGTAGTTAAAATTTTCTTCAAATAGTCCGAATCAATTAGTAATATAGGGGATTTTGGGGGGTATAGAAATAAAAATAGAGGGGAACCCTGATATTCTGACAGTAGTTTTTTATAAACTCATTAAACTAAAAACAATACATAAACAGACTCGCGAAAACACAGTAGCGAAGCATTCCCGTTCGCTGAGAGTTGTATGTAGAGAGAGATTGACTACTACGATTCAATCGGATTTTGAGATTACTACATAATATAAGGTCTCCTGGTCAAATATTGTGGTCTTAAGATATTTTCGTTTTATGTAATCTGTGGCCTGAGCAGACAGTTAAGTCAATAAATTTTAAGTTAGCACATTTCGGGTGCAATCCCCAATAATTCAGAAAAATCTGGAAAATTATTTTTATACTAAACGTATTAAATTACTAATTTACCCTTATAATTTTTATTAACCGCAAAAAAGTTTAATTTCTGTTTTACAGCAAGTTTTGATAAATGGTTGAATACAAACAAATAAATTGAAACAGCAAAAAAAAAAAAAAAAATGGAACACCAACCCCCTGACAACTAACGTGATTATTTATGAGAGAAAGTTTAGTCGTCTTGGACACATATCTGTCTGAGTGTACTCAATAAAAATAAAAATATTAGGTACTTCACTTTTTTTATTAACAAAATGGTTAGTGTATTAAAATTTTGAATAACATTTTTTTTTACTTTTCCTCACCTATGGTAGGAAAAATATTGTTTTCATCCAACATTTGTTTTTAAGATTTTAACTGAATTATCCGTTTTGGGTGTTTTTAAAACATCCTGAGTGGTTTTCAGCATAACGTCTGTACGTGTGTTATTATTGTAGCGCCCAGGGTATTAATTCTAAAGAGTTGAAACTTGGCAGAAAAATTAGTCCTTACTTCTAATTGTGCCGCCCGGAATATCAACATTTTCCGCCATCTTGAACGAATGTACCTCTCTGAATGACTGAATGAATGAATTGAATTTTGATATTGGCCGCCATTTTGAAGTTATAGAGTTTTGAATTTTGAAACTTTGGAGGTTAATAATACCGAAAGTATAAACACGTTTTTGACGTATAGCATATCGTCTGAACCGGAAAAAAATAAGGAACAAATATGAAAAAACACGATTAAGAGCAACATAATTATTAATTAGTGAGATACTTTTGTTAAACATCAAAGTTTGTTTACATATTTATGTCAAAATTCAAATAATGAAATAAAATAAATAAATAATGTATATATTTAAAGAAAGAATGATAATAAAAAAAATCAGTTAGTTCAAAACGGTCACGCTTCCAAGTACTGACCACGCCCAATGCTGCTTCCGTGAGGAAAAGTTCCGAGGTACCCCGTACCCGATTTTTTTTATAATATATTTACAAATTAGATATTGTGAAAGTGTAACATGAAAAGAATCCAAATAATTTCTATGATGCTTATTAATTTTAAAAATGTTAAAACTTGAGAACGACGACCTTATAATGATGACACGGTATCAATTCCAATCAAATATAACAGTACTACCTCATGAGGATAGACAGTTTCTACAATTCTTTGGAAGTTGCTAATGGCTCTGACAAGCACCCTTACAATCTTACAATATAAATATATTGTTCTATTATTTTGAGTAAATATGAAAAAAGGAGCTTTAAATCTTTAGCACAAATATTGTTATATTCACGCGTTCCTGACATTTGCGGATACTTTGAGGAAAAGAGGGCATCGATACTGATCTGATCAACTTACTTAAATGTATATTAATATGCGTAAAATTTTGTTTTAGTAAAACCTTAACTGTGCAGTCCAATTCGTGTACAGTTCGTCTACACATTCAAATCCACGTAAGCAGTGGACTACAGAAATCATATATGTGTACTTAACCGACTTTTTCTCGTTTTCCAAACTTGTCTAGAAAATTATACGTTTAATGATGTTGATACGTTTGGTAAGTAATATCCTTATTAAAGAAAGAAATCAATTACCAAAATCAGATTAGAATTTTTTTTATTATAGTATACATATTAGGTTTGTTCCAACCACCAGTTCCGAATCAGTTTCGGATTAGTCCGTGATTGACGTAATGCGCATGCGCGATCATTGAGCGTTGGGAATTGATTTGTGATTTCGTTTTTGTTGGAACGCTCCTTTCTCGAACCAAACCGTTTGCCGTGGTAGGTTTTAGCACTGTTATCAGAACAACTTTTTGAGTTGATCGTTTATGTGATTTTGCGTTCCTGTGCTATCGAAAATACCTGAACTTATTAATATTAAAGATATGGATGATGGATAAGTCAATAGTTGATGAAGATAAGTGCCAGTCGCTTAAATCAGGGCCTGATTTAGGCCGCCTAGGGGCTCACACAACAAGGGGGCGCCACACCACAAAAGTTTCATTTTCTAATGATAATTAAGCTCGAAAATTGGAAGTAAAACCTACATACTCATAGAGGATATGACGAAAATACATGCACACATTTTAGAAATGTTTATTTAATACATGAATTCACGATTTCATTTCGATTTACGCAATTCACAATTTTCGGGCTTACTGAGGTGAGCCAGTTTTAGTAGACTCACGGCACACTCGTATTCGTATTTTTATTGATTTAATCCTAAATGCTCTTTTCTTTTAAAAAAAAACAAATATTAATCTTAGTCCAGGTAACGAAAGAAATATTGCGGAAGTAAATCGGATTCTTTCGATATTTGTTTGAAAATGGAATTAGTATCAAAAGTCCATCTTGGAAAATAGGTCCAATTTTTATATTTTTCAGAAATATCTAGAAAATGCCAATTATATGCACAAAAATTCATCGTCGCATTCGTACAAAAACGTTTTAAAAACAACAGTTGATTCGCAAGAAAGGAGAATAATTATAATAGGCGAGCGAAATCAAAACAAAAACAATGAAGTGGAGAGGAAGGTTACGTTTCTGTTCACCCAAACTCAATCCAAACTACTAGTCCCTGCCGCCGATCGCTGACTGCACTGACTGGTTACAAACTAATCCGTGATTCAATCAGAGCGTGGTTGGAACAGCCGATTAACAGTCGGAGTCAGTCAGAGTTTGAGTTTGGGCTTGTTGGAACTCTTTTTTTCCAAATGCGCATGCGTCGTACAGTTCCAAACCAGTTTGAAGAGTGGTTGGAACAAACCTATTATATCATTATAAATCATATTTATGAGTCACAGGTTACAGATTTTTTTTAAAAAAAGTTATTCCTGGAATATCTTTATTATTGATTCATTGTGCTGCTTTTCCTGTCATAATCATCCTAGTACATATATTTTCTCATGACCATCATAATTTCTGAAAGTAAAAGATCTAATAATTCAACATATAGCACTTTCTTCTAGTAGTTACTTTTTCTATTCTCAACAACTAATTTTATTTTTCAAAAGCATTTAACTCTCAATAGCTATTCCTCGTCTTATTTGGGATTAAGCCTAATTGCCCTAGATATTATAATATAACTGCCTTGCAAAAAATCGTAGCCAAATCTGGGGTGGGCTACCCCAATCACATAGATATACTTTTTCTATTTGTGAGGATAAGTAAAATATATAATATTACGAGAGATTTATTTATTTTAGCACATTCTTTTTTATAATTTAAAGGATCATAAAATTGAAGTAAAAACAAGATATACTTTTATGACTTTAATAAGTGATAAATTGGAAATAAAAAATATTTTTATTTGAAAGGATGTTATTTCATTTGTTTAATGGTTCGATATAAGGCTTTGGAATATGCATTCGTAATAGGTATTTTAACCTAAAATTTATCTAATCAATCAAAAAATGTTAACATTTATTTATTTTTATTTTGTTGTAGTTATCTCTTGGAAGCACTCTCGATTCTTATTTGATATTGAAACGACCGAAGTAGATATAAAAGTGGAATTGAAATCAATCCAACACGCAGTTTAAAAAACTCTTACTAATAATACTTTTCTGATGTATGCATCTCGGAACCAGTTTGTGAATTGCTCTTTGTCTGGGGAACTGTAAGGAAGATTTCACACACACACGCACATATGTTTTAGAAGAGGTTTTTTTTCTAATGAGGTTAGACTAGGGTTGGTTGTTGTTTCAAATCACGGAAGGAACGGGTAGGGATAGACGAGGTGAGGGGGTTGCAGGTGCTTAATGATATACTACCAGCCTAACCTCTCTTCAGAATTATCCCTTTCTTTCTCTAACCCATATATTGTACCCCACTCAGCCCTTACCATCCTTATTCTTCTTTAGTATATTCTCTCAGCCACTATTCCTTTTCCTCTGTAGGCGATTCGTCTCTTTCTAACGGGCATGTACGTCCGAGTCCGTCTCTTCTTCCCCGTACCTCGTAGTGACCTGGACCGTAGGTTCTGTCGTACTCCCTCTACTAACCTCTGTCGTTTCACTCTTACTTGACGACGAGCTTTATCCTTTTTCCGTTCCTCTTTCTCGCTTTCTCTACGACTGTACGGGCGTTTTTACTTGGACTTAATGCTCTCGAACCGATAAGTTGTAGCCATTCGGCAGTCTCCGCCTCTTCTCCTCCATCGTACTCCTTCTCTTTGCCCGGGCTATTCCTTATAGTTTTTCGTTAGCTCTACCGTGTTTTGTGAACCGTTTCCGTCCCCGTATCCACTTCCAGTGGAAATGACCGGTCCTCTCTCTGCCCTTCCACACCGGACTTGAGATCTTCTCTTCAAACTTTTCTGTCATCCGTCTTCGTTGTATACCCACATTTTCTTTCCATCAGCAGCCTGACTCTTCTTGTTGGACTGTTATTACAAACTCTTCAAATTATTCTCTCTGTTGTTTTCTCACTTGATAATTTCTTATATTTTATATTTCATGTTATTATTATTTATCTATAGTATCGAAATCTGCAACTAATTAAATAATCAAGTGTAGTTATTCTTTCTGTACTCGATCCTGTTACAATTTATAAGCACTAATTAAAGTATATTGCTAATATAAATATTTCGCTGTACACCAATTGCGCTGGGACAGGTTGGGTTAAGGGTACGGGGAAAGTGCGCCATCAGCCCCTTTTTAAAGGGTACGATCGAAGTGCGCCGACTGGGTACTCGACTCAGGTAGTCCATCCACCTCGGATCCAATATTCGCATATACTCAATATGAAGCATTTGAAGTTACTTTGAACAAACTGCTCAGAGTTATACTGCGATCATTAGCAAATCTCAGTGCATAGGAGAATCCGTAGAATGTTCTTGTAAGAACAGAATCCAAATTGAGCCAGAAAATACACTTTAATATGTGAATATCCAAAATAAAAAAAAACTTACAACAATGCTTCAATTTTTGCACTTCACTACTTTTCATATAAATGTAGGTAGAAACTTGAATTTCCTTTAAAACTTTACAAAAGACAAAATACTCGTATCAGGATGAGGGCTGTTAAAATTTAACGTGAATTTCGAATGGAATGATTCGCAGGCGTTGGTTGTTTCTCTTCTAGGCGGCTTGAAGCCCACAATGGTATTGGGAATTTAGCCGTCGACGGATCAATATAGTTCTCGGTGATGTAGTCCCAAAATCGATCATTGTGATGGCTTATTTTTTGGCTCATAAAATCTTCAAAATAACATTCTTTAACTTCTTCAGGGTCAAAATTGGGTAGTCCGAAAATGTACTTCATCGGTTGACCATCATTGGTAGAGCATCGGTAGTCCGCAGTAAATCCTGAATTTTTCTCCACCAAGCTTGTGCTAAATGAAATCTGCATCCTGTAATTGAAGTGCTTGGGAAGACATTTCGAACGGGTTGTTAGATTCCATTTTCGAAGTCCGCTACAAAGTTCATTGGGTATAGACGGAGCAACCCGGGCGTACCTGGCCTCACCCTTCGGACATTTTAAACAAAGAGGTTGGCGCACTTCAACCGTCATCTTTTTCTAATCCTAAGAGGGGATAGCGCACTTTGGTACCAGCCAAATAATATATTATGATCATTCCAAGGAAAAATAAAAAAATAGAATATAAATTTAATAAAAATATTTACATTAATGTATTTAAAATTCCCTAGCAATTTTTGTGATAAAAAAGAGTAATAATAAAATATAATAAAATAAAAAGCATATTGAGACGTATAAATAAAATAATATATAAAAGTCCAGTCATGCACCATGACTTAATGAGCGAATTTTCAAAGAAATTTGCGTATTATTGGCTTATGATAGTATAGGAAAATCTTGGTTTAGAATTTGCATGAATGAAAAAATGATACTCAGGGGTACGGGTACAAAAGTCAAAATAGTATTTACCTTTCAAGATGCATGTCGTATGAAAGCTCTTTAAGAGTACAGTAATTGTTGTTATGTACACTTTTATCATATTTTCATATAAAAGGGGGGTAAAATGGAAATAACACGTTTTTATGCTATTTTTTACCCTAAATTGTCAAAATTTGACCCCTAAATGAACTCCAAAAATGCTGGCCAACGAACTCATCCTTTCTTTTGATATTATTGGCATTTTTAAATTTGTTTGAAATTTTTAAGTGCATCCTAAGGGGTGATATCGTCTGGAGTGACACACATATATATTCTTATATATACATACATTATATACATACATATATACATACATGTATACATACATTTATACATACATATATACATACATATATACATATATACATACATAAAAAAGTGTTAAATTTTAGGAATCGATTCAGAATGGTCTAAAACAGATTTCCATGGAAAAATTTTTCAAAAATTTGAATTACATAAATTTTGAAGCCATTGCAATAGCGTCATTTTCTTTGAAAATTCGCTAAAACAAAGCTTAGAGAATGAGTTAAAATAGTAGGAAATGCGTGATTTCGAACTAAGAGATTTGCCTCTGACCGAACCGAATGATTTCTTTTAAGTTTATGCTCCGCACTGAGAGTTATGTCGATTATAATAAATATTTTAATTAAATTTAACAATTTTTTTTATCTACTCACGGCAGCAAAATTAGGCATTGTTGTACTGTTTTCAATCTGCAAAATGTAATTTTTCTTGATTCTTTTGTAAAATTTCAAAAAAACACGCAGCAAAAGTTCAAAGTGTCAGCAAAATAACAAACAGGATGCCAAATTTTAAGAAAAAGTTACTACATCTCAGGTTATGAACTCTCCCACATTGCTCATTTTTGTATATTTAAGCGTAATATTCTGCTAAATATTTATATGCTTTTTGAAAATACCTTTATTAATTATAATAATAAAGCAAATACTATTATTTTACAGTGATTATTTTTGAAAAATCGCTAAAAATTGAGATAAGAAACAGCTGTTAATAAGTGGCAACACTGATTGATTTGTCTTTGTTTTGTTTTAACTTTCGAGTCATTACACTTACTCAAACTTTCGAGTCATCAATTCGATTTTTACAACTGTCATTGCTTTAAATCTTATCTATCAAAAAAGATGATAATAATTTTATAGTTTTCTGTTATTATTTTGATAAATTTCTTAATTAGGTTTTTGAAGTTTAAATAAAAATATGGATGATAATGTTGTGCAAGACGTTGAAGACTTGTTTGATAACACGCCCCCCGAAATTGTAAATATTGCAACATCATACAAGGAAAGTTTATTGCCTTCTAAATCAGGTACTAAAATCTTTAGTGTAATTTTTCTGCCGTTAGTAGATAAAATATTGTATGTAACTATGCAGCAAAGGAAACATTCCTGACTCGTTTAAAGATTACCTGCTTCGGTTACACCTCAGCAGGTAATTCACGTTTTCCTGACTCGGCTTTGCCTCTTCAGTGAAATAGAAAATTTCCTGCCTCGGCTACGCCTCAGCAGTAAATTTGTTTAGCCTTCGGCTCGGAACTAAAACTTAAAAAACTTGTCAGCAAAATTCCATTTTCCTGCCTAGAGACATAAATAACTATTTTATATCATAATGTGACATCAAGCCGTATAAAATATGTATTTTAATATTAATTTACGCAGGGGTGTGTCACCATAACACAGACTTATAACATACCCACAACCACTTTAATTTTATATTTGGAAAATTTTGGGCCATTTTCGACAAAACAAAAATTGTTAATAATATGACGAGGACTTTTAAAGGAATGGGTAAAAAAAAAGTTTGTGTACTTTTGGGAGAGAAAGTAATGTGCGCTGAATGTTAACTTACTGGGGCTAATTATATCTTATTCCACCCATTTTTTATTATAATCGGACGAGCAGTTTTTAAAAATCTTGGTTTACAAAAACATTGACCGACATACTGAACTAAAAACTATTCCCTAAAATCAGAATCGGATTTCTGTTAATGAATGATTGAATTCGGAGACATAAAAAAATTCCTATACTTCTGTTTCCTTCAGTAAGCTCGTAACTCGGAAGTAAAATGGCCTATTAGTCATGTGAACTGCAGATGGATTAAACTGTACGCAAACATCTATGACTATATTGCTAATGATAATTCATGGGTGAAAGGGAAAGATGGGTGATATAAAATTTGGTTGTGACCATAAGCGAGAAGCTGCATGTGTCCCTGGACTATTTGTGGGCTAACTTTGACATACAATCCTAATTTGTTTACCTTAAATCCTAACAATAAAATAACTCCATAAAGAGGAAATATGTAAATAGGGAATAGTAATTGGTTATAATGTCTTACAGAGTATTCTAGATTGAAGAAACCTTATAATGCTTATGCAATTAGAGGGTGTGTTACTTTTTGTTCTCTATGACTTTAAGTATAGGTACTAATTAAAAAATGAAATCAGTATTTGCTAATTGAAGTAAAATAATTGCTAATGCAAGTATTTGCTAATTGAAAAAAGAAACACCTTAACACTGAAGTCACTGATGAAATATTAATTCATTAATATTCAGAGACCTAGGTAATAATTGAAGTTTTATTCACTTCAGAATAGAGCACATTGAAAGAGCTAATAAATCTCAATGCAAAAAAAGTTTAAACACAGACTAAATGCAATTAGAAGTCGACGTCTGGTGAATTTATTTAAACCGCCAAAGTCTGGTCCGTGTCTGGATATGGGAATTTAATTTATATGGGGTCTAGAGAGGGTGAGGGATGTCACAGCTTGTCCCGGAGAAGCAGAATTAGTGTTGCAATTAGTACTGTAGCTTCTCTCTCTGTGAGTGACAGCTGCAGGTCAGCGGAATATTTGCATGTTATAGAGACGGACCTGAGCCGACATATTGCCAATATCTGTCTGTGCCGTTTTGCCTTGCTTCATTAGCATGCGTCGATATTTCTCTAGGCAACGGACCCCTTCTACTCCTAACCCCTTTTTATTCATACTTCATAGCAAACACGCACAATAACCACCCACCAGAGAAAAATTTGAATTATTCAGTATAACACTCGAGGGGCTTCTTCTGTTTAAACTTTTCCTCCCCACTTGTCCCAACTCTGTTGATCTTGGATTTGCGTTTATTAAAAAGTTGTAACGGTCAGTCACACCGGACCATGTATCCTGCAGACTGCCCTCTGGCCAGTTTGTTCAGCCTCGTCCCTTATCTGTGTAAATATACCGTCAACAAGTCCATCCTTTTATTCATCCTTGTTTTCTCAACAAATCATTAAAAATACACTTCTTTTGCATTAATTGTATTATTTATTATGTTTAATTTTTTATTTATGTTCCTTAATTGTTGCATAATATAGGTAGAGGTAGTAGGGATTCAGAACAATAGTACACACAAGCGACAATAATATATGTTCAAAAAAAAGAAACAATAATAATATATATTTCCCTTTGTTTAAAAATATTGCATAGCTTATATATACCCAAAATTCGCGATCTTACTTTCTCTGACAATAAAATGAATTGGATATTTCTGTGCATTAAGTAGGACGTAGGACATTTATATCCAATATACTGTATTCATAACCACTGTTTAATTACATAATCTTCACATAATACATTAAAATTTAAAGATGTTTAGTAGGAAAGTTAATAAAGAGGATGGGGGTTAAATAAACCTAAATAAAATATTAATTGAGTCCCGCTCACTTCCCTACCTCCTCGCTGTTCCTGTGTCTGAGTGAATTTAAATAAAATAAGCTTATTTGTACAAAAAGTAAAATATTAGAATAATAGAAAGAAAACCATGTTTTTATCTATAAATATTTTTAAGTTTATACATCTGATATCCGGATCCCTGTAAGTGTAAGTCTATAATAATAATAACGGAGCTGCACTCAGTTTTTTCTAATATAAAAGGGAGAGGAGGGTCGAGAGTCGAGACAAATTCGCTATTGTTTTTTATGAGGTGTAGCATATAGGTTGTATAAAGGACGGAAGGAAAGTGATATTGTGGTGTGTTGGCTGTCAATCACATGATATAGCTCCTGTAGAGATGGACCTCGCACAAGGAAAGCTGCTACACTTTGTAATAAAGACTGGACTATCATCTGGGGCCGAGGGACAGAGCAGTAAATTCTTAGTGCCTGCACAATATACCATCTTCTCTCCTCTAACTAATATAGCTGAGTCCTCTACTAATATAGCACCTCTCTACAAATTTCCAATGATACACCGCCATCTCTTTTATATAAAGCAAGATGCTCCCTTAACTCCCGAACGTTTTATTGTCCTTCAGCGTCCTTCTCAGCTCTCCGGTTTCTTTACTCGATTACTTGTTCTGCACCCTGCACCCTCCCTCAAAGTTTATCACTTCCTTCCTTCTTACCACAGTAGGTCCCTATATATTATTGTTATACTCATAGCGATACCTTTTTATATAAAATTGTAATATGTTTTTGAGGTAATTTTTGAAGAAATGAAAAATCCTTCCATTCTATTTAATGTCTAGTTTTTTGTTGAAAATGTAGAACTTATTTCTAATAGTTTTCAGAAAATATTTTAATACATCCATCATTATTGATATTTATTCAAATAAAAAATTGAGAAAACTTTTTTATTTTTAAATTTTAAGTAAAATCATTTAACTATTTAAAAACAAAAATATTCAACATTATTTATTGATCAACTTTTTAAGCAAAATGATTGAGTAAAAAATAGTCTGCCAATTACTGCGGTACATAGCTTCCTCACGTCCTATCGCGTAATTTAATGCTGTATTGTTGTACGTGTTACCCCGTTTTCATTTAAATCTGTCATTTTTTTTTACACGATTTAGAATACCAATTTAGCAATATTTGATGCGTATATACTGTTCAAATGAATGTGAGCCCCTAGGCAACATTCTAGCCCTATGGGCTACATTCGACAAACCATCACAATTTCTTTCTGTACTTTTAAAGATATAGGGGATAATATATAAACACTTTGTGCGTTTATATATAAAGTGCCTTGGGCTAAGTTATGGATGGCAATCAGTAATAAGAATGTACCTGAATCTCTGGTTCAACGAATTAAGAGTTTCTACATGCACTTGTAGAAACTATGTCCGAAATTTTAACATGTCATCAAGTGAATTTGGCACAGATTGTGGCGTAAGACAAGGGGACATACTAAGTGAGGTAATGGTCATCTCTAGAGAAGAAATAGTTTTAAATCTGCAGCTGAATAACAAAGCTTTGGAACAGGTGCAAACCTTTAAATATTTAGGCTCCATTATCAGTAGCGACCTCTTAACAAGAGGTTTATTGGAAAACAAGAGGTTTCTTCAAAGACTAAAATGCTAATATATAAGAACACATATATATACCAACAGACTTACGGATCAGATTGTAGAACAATAACGCTAAAAGAAGCAGCTAGTCTACAAACTTCTGAGATGAGGTATCTTAGAAAAATGGAAGGAAAAACCCGAAGAGATAGGATCAGAAACCAAACCTTCCGAGACAAGCTCCAAATAAAGTCGGTGAAAGAATTTATCAGCTGCAACCAACTGCGATGGTTCGGGCACGTAGTTATAATGAAAAAGGAACGCTTCCCTAAACAAGCCTATGAAGCTAGGCCCCAAGAAAAGAGACTCCGCGGTAGACACAGGATGACCTGAGAGGATAACATCAAGGCAGCACTTCAAGAGCGAGGTGTACACTAGTTCTTCTTAGCTGGAACCGGGCTCGGTGTCTAGCGGAAAATCGGTCTGAGTGGAGATCTCTTTGTCAAACCTCTACACCTTATGATAAAAAAGTTCGCGATTAAGTAAGTTAGTATATACTGTTCAAATGAATGTGGGCCCCTGGGCTTCATTCTAGCCCTATGGGCTACATTCGACAAACCACCAAAATTTCTTTCTGTACTTTTAAAGATATAGGGGATAATATAGAAACACTTTGTGCGCAAGTGGAAGAGAAACCAATGGGAATGCACAAAAGGGAACCAACAATAAGCTCATTATGAACTACCATCCAAATTTTATTAAAATGTTCAAGGACAGACCGAGAGACAGACACGGGACCAAAAAAGTTCTCTAATTTCTGAAACGGAATTTTATCTTGAAAATTTTGAGTTCGGAGATAATATAACAAATTAAGTTTTTCTGAATAACTTTCAGGATAATCTGTACTGTCTCTCCACGTAAATTTAAACTGTTTATTTTTCAATGTATTTCCGTTACCTTCATTAAGTTAAGAAACAATATTGGTTAGGTGGCAATAACATAAGTTTGTGCGCAAGACCACAAGAGAAACCAGTGGGCCGTGAAGGTTAAAACTAATAAGGGAAAACAACTGTGCTAATTATAACCTTCCATTTATAATTCAATAAAATCAGAAGAGTAGTCTAAATGATATGTTGGTTCGTAAAATAGTTGAATTACAGACCGCGACCGGCAGACATGAGACCAAAAATGTTCTTTGATTTCTATCAGGGGTTTCTATCATGGGATTTAAATTTTTTTAAAAAAAAAGGTTCTTCAGAACGATTACAATGCTTCCGTTGCCTTTGCTAAGGTCGAAGCAAAATGCATCAGTGGTAATGTTAACGGAAAAAATACGTTTTTCCGTGGTAGGCTGTGAAATAGTAACTTTAGAGCCTAAAAAACATAGCTAAAATCCATTTTTTCATTACGTGGACTTAAAAAATCTTTTCATTACTCCTAGCTGTAAAGAAAAAATCTTTTACGTCCTAGGAACTAAAAGATTTTTATTTTCCGGCGGGTAGTTGTCAAAACTTCCGTTAGTAGTGCTGCAGTCTTTGTAGAAATGCTTCTAGTACGATAAAAATCCGCTAGATGTCAATGCGTTTTATTTATCTTTTCTTATAGTGTTACCTCTTTTTAAGGTTTCTTTTTTTGAGTCTTAAGTATGTACTAATATTTGTTATTATTATATATTGATTAGTGATTCATATTTAATGTTTTTTCATTGTCTGCTACCTCGGAAAAAATAGCATATGCTACGCGACTGTGAAGTGTTTTTTCTTTACATTGGCAATATTTACTGTCTCGCTTCGCTCGACAGTAAATGTGATTGCCGCGGTAAAGAAAAAACTCACATCACGGCCTAGTAACATAATATACTATTTTATCCAGGAATTTTCAAATCAGCGACATAAAAAAAAAAAAGAAAGTATTTTTCAGAATTATCACAATGCTTCTGTTACTTTCGGTAAGCTCGAAGCCATCCATATCGGTGTTAATAATAAACGGTTTGTGTGCTTTGTTATGCAGACATCATAAATTATTATGTCATACTGACAAGAGACCAATATATATATATAAACAATGTACATACCCCTTTGCAGGGAAACTTTGTTTCTTTATGCAAATAAAGATTATATATATTATATATACATATATAATTATTTATACATATTCGTAAATTTTTATTTTGCTTCCGAGCTTACCGAAGGTAACGGAAGCTATGTGATCGTTCTGAAGAACGAAAAAATTTTAGGTCTCCGATTTCAAAAATTCCAAGACAGAAATCCGTTTCAGACATCAGGGAACATTTTTGGTTCCGTGTCTGTTTGTCGGTCCGTCGGTCTGTCGTTCCATTTTTGCGAACCACCATATCTTAAAAACTACACATCCAATTTTAATGAAATGTGGGTGGTAGGTAATAATTAGCCCATTGTTGGTCCCATATAAGTTTCAACCTTCTGCTGTTATTTGTTTGTCATCCACATGCTCACAAACATACATTTATTTACAGCCATATCTTTAAAAGTAATCATCTGATTTTTATGAAATTTTATGGTTTGTCGAAAGTAGCCTGCAGATAACACCTGCCTAATATCAACCTTCTGCTCACTTTAAATCGTGCTAAATTAATATGTCTTATACTATAAAGCCGCATGGCTAACTGTCTCACCGACTGACATTAATGTTTACCCACTTCCAGAAGAGCTAGAGACTTGCGGTTTACGCCATTCGACGCGCAACGTCCATATTGTGAACAAAAATAACTATACAAAGTTCACTTTTCCCCCTTCTTCCCCCCTTAAAAAAATAAAAATGGGTGACTTGATTTTTAAGCTGGTTTGGGGTCATATTGCGGCTTAACAGTAAGTCATATAAGAAAATGGATATCACAAGTGGTAACTGATTTTAAAAGATCTACAACTTAAGACCTATGAGTTTTTGTCGTATCATCATCGGTTGTACCTTAGATGGTGTTAATTTTGTTATTTTTTGGATTTATTTTTTGTCTTTGAATGGCCATAGTTTTTATAATAGTTGGCCGATTTTATTTCTGATTTCGGCGATTGAATCTCACACTAACGCTCTTCAAATTGATTATATTTTATTTCATTAGTTCATCCTATTTGCTGAGAACATGAGAGTAAACTTTTTCCCGTGCGCCGTGTCACGTGACCACTTTTTTTGGTTTTTAATATTGTGTCGTATATTATTTTAAAGGCCTTGATATGTACATTAAAGCTATTTTATTTCTTGATTTTTTTTAAAATTTGTACAAGTACTTTTGTACCGATTTATAATTTTGTTGTAGGTTGAAGATACTTTTTTGATATTAGGTTTTTTATTTATATGTATTTATTAGTTAAATGAATGTCCTTTTGTATTGTTTGTTTTTTAAAAATATAAATTTGGTACCTCAGAGTACAGGGGTACAAATGTTACAGTTAATCTTTTATAATATGATGTATATCGTTGAAAAGCTCTTGCATAGTAGATTAATTTTTGTTATATTCTATTTTGTTTTATTTTTAGTTTTGAGGGGGGTAAAATAAAAAAAAACTGAGTATACAGTGATTTCTACGATTTGGTTGCAGTTTTATATTTGTTTATTAAATTAATTATATGAGCGCTAACATTTGGTGCTTGTTGGAGGCTTTGTTTCTCCAACAAATGTTTAAATTTCTTCAACTTTATTAAATATTTACTGGAACAGTGCCGCGCCGTTCCAACTTTTTGATTATTTTTATTGAGGTATTTTTCTTAATTTGGCCTTTTCTTTGCGAGGAAGCTTTGTGCCACATTAATTGGCAGAGTATTTTTTATTTTATTCTATTTACAAAATCTATTCTCTAAATATTTAGGGCACGTCTAGAAAGTAACTTTTTCTCTCAGAAAGGCACAAATTGATAGTTTACAGAGCTAGAGGACCCAGTCTTAGACGTAAGTTGCAAACCATTTTGAGATCTATTAGACTTTGCTTTTATTAGGGTTTTGATGAACCCTTTCATCAACTCTCGAAATATGTGTCACACATTTTGCTCGAGTTTATTGATTTTTGGAAGTAATAGTTTCAATTAAACAATTTTATTAAATGAGACTTAATAGCAATTGTTAGTTATTGGAGTATTAGGTGAGATTAGGTTTACACAATTTGAACGTTAAATGGTCCTTCTTCGTATATCTTTTACTACACAATGTTTTCAGCAGTGTTTAATAATTTATTTCCATGTTTTCGTCCAGATATTTACCACCGGTTTCTTGTGTTTTGATTAAATTCGTTATTACTTCGTCCCCTACGTTATACTGCAGAAGATCGAAGTTGTAACGAAACTTGACCATTGTTTCCAAACGGTTTATTCCGTCATATTTTTGCCAAATATAAAACGGGTCAGAGAAAGACGCGTTCGATGAGGCGTTTCTCGAAAACGTAAGATATGAAGCAGAGGGTCGGATTGCCCGATGTAAGTATGAACTCTTAGATGGGGGAACAAGAAGATTTTATGCCTTTCCTGGGAGGTTCCGTTGAAGAGTGTTGTCTGCAGTTGTGCCGTTTGCTGGTGCTTTTTGGACCGAGTTTTGTGCCTGAAAGGAAGTACACTGGAATAGACGACCCCTCCTCCGTCTGGTCTCGGTGTCGCCAACGTCCTACGGGAAGAAGATGCTGAAATTCACCCCGTTTTAGGCTTCCCAAGTCGTAAAACCCACTTCTAAGGCTCATCAGAGCCCAACGTATTGATTGCAATTATGCTTAGAATAAAGGATTTTATTGCCTGGTTCCTCCCTCCTGTTGTAGGCAGTTGCCCGTATTTATATATAAATGCACTAGATGGTACCACAGTAAAACATAATTTCCACTCCATAAGTTCTTTGACGAGTGTCACATATTGTTTTTGATAGAGATAAAGGTCTTATACTATAGCCAATGTACAAAGATTTTTAAAGAGCTTGAAGCTTGAAATATGATGTTAAATGGCTTTAACAAAAACCATATAAAACTAATTTAGTTATCTCGGCAGAATTTTACTGTACAAGATGACTAAACATAACCATCTTTTAAAAAACAGAAATATCAATTGATTTCGAACATCCCAGCTAGGCATTTCGATCAAATTTAGAAAATTTAACTGAAGAGAGAATATTTGAAATTATTTTCAATATGTAACCACAATGTACTTCAAATTATTAAACATATATAGACACGCATAAATATAAATTAGGATAAAAATAATACGGACAAACTAGTATGACTCATCAACATGATTTCACCCTATTACTCTGAGGGGGAGCTAGGTTAGGAAAGCGGGTACAAGTTTTTCTTTTTTTTCGCTATTATCTTATTATCAATATGCTGAATGGTTTGAATGGTTTTTATGAAAACGCGGAAGTATATTAATACAGATGCAGTAAGCATCACGTGTTTTTCCGTGTGAATACCAGTAATGTAAAGGAGAAGATAAAAAAAAAACTAGTCCAGGTGGAGGGATCCCTATTGGTTTTTTTTTAGATACGTGTTTTTTTCCTCTATTTTCCCCCCTTTTTCTCTATGGATGGGGTCCACCTGCTGGATTAGAGGGTGCTCTTAACAATACAACCTTCTCTTATGGTACCTGATCTTGTCCCGAACCATGCTTTGTCCTCTATAAGGACTTAAACCTGTGCAGAACCGTCCGTCATTTTTACAGCGTCTCTGAAAGTTACGTCACTGTTTGGTTTCCCTAATGAGGTCGTTTTTAGAAGCTTTGTGAATCAACAATAATTCTATAATAACAATATGTGAAACATATTTACAAAAAATAAGTTGTTTTGCAAACATCTTTGTCCTGCTGTAGGGAAACTGGTCTTGCAAACATTCATTTTTAAGAGAGATTTTGGCCTGTTAACTAACGTTAAAACACTCCTATGTAAGAAAAGGAACCTAATACATCTTGACATATTTATTATTCCTGAAAAATAAATAAATAAATAAAAGTTATTGTTTCTTTTAGTCGTTTAAACGTTAAATGGGACTAATCTACAAAAAACCTGGAATTTAGTATATTCTGTGGTAAATAATACGTCACATATAATACGATAAAATTGTTCAATGTACCTTAGAAGAATTAAGTCACTATTCAAAATAGACTGCCAATTAGTGTGGCACATAGCTTCCTCGCATCCTATCACGTACTATATTGATTTTATGCTTTTACAAGCCATTATTTGTGCCTAATTTGTTTGTTTCCCCCGTTCTTTTAATCTGTCAAAGTAGTTTTGATTTTCTACATGAATTGAAGTACCTATTTAGCAAAAGTTAAAGAGCGCAGACGGTTCAAATTAATCTAGGGCTATCTGCGTATTACATGCGATAAAATATAAAAGTTTCATACAAATCAGATAAGTACTTTGAAGCTATATGTGTAAATAAATGTATGTTTGTGCGCATGTGGAAGAGAAATAAATGAGCGCAGAAGGTTGAAATTTATATGGGACCAACAAAGAGCTAATAATTATGACCTACCATACAAATTTCATTAAAATCGGACATGTAGTTTTTAAGATATGTTGGTTCGCAATAATTGAGCGACAGATCGACAGACACAGAACCAAAAATGTTCCCTGATGTCTGAAACGGATATCTGGCTCGGAATTTTTGACATCGGAGACATAAAATATATTTGTTCTTCCGAACGACCACGTACCTTCCGTTACTTTAGGTAAGCTCGGAAGCAAAATGTTGTTTAAATAAAATTATCACAAATATGTCCTTTATAGAAAGTATCTTTAAAATTACAGTTAGTAAATGTAAGGGGTAAATATTTAATTATATCGGAGTGAATAAAACATATTGCAACTAACATTTTCATTAAAAGAAAAACAGACTTTCTATGAACGTAATGTGCACTGGATTACATTTTTGGTACAAGGATAATGATTGCGGATCTCTCTGGGGATTTCCTCAATGATGTATTTTTCTCTTTGTTCTAGCTGGTTTATTAGTTGACTCAGGTGACACTGTAAAGCTGTTATTACATCTGATGTCACATCACTATATCATGCTGTTTTGACGTCATAGTCATGCTACCTGTGTTACCACCATTTTTTTATGTGTAGTCAGATTCACTCTTAACGATTACAAGAGTATCTACATTTATGTATACATTTTAAGTTACAACACTGTGATTACTTGATTTAGTTTATTATTCTTCAGCAGTTTTTATTCATTCCAAAATTAAATCATAATAATTAAGTATTGAATTTAAATTATATTCAAATGATTTTTCACTCCAGAGAGCATTTGTTCTGGGCTATGATCGATGCAGAAGAAAGGGAGGGGACTGTAAGTTAAATAAATTTAAAAATATGTCTTTTGAGTAAACAACCTGAGAATATCTTGTATTAAATAAATTATTATTAAAAAAATTAATAGCAAACTATATTGAATAGATTAATACGACAGTAAAAATTAATAGTAAATTAATTATGTGGGGTGGTGGTTGTTTTAAGTCTTCTGCTATACGTTTAATACATATATCTTCTACCCAAGTTGAATATGGAAGTAACCGTAATAAATCCATATATTCAGAACAGTCAATAATAACCACCAGACAACAAAAATCAGGGGGTATTCACCTCCTTGGCCGTTAATATAATCCCTTTCCCTCCAGATTTGGGAAAGATTAAAACTCAAAAATCATCCAGTGTTGCAAACAGAGATGGGGTGGGGCTTAGTTCTAGTTGAAGAGCTTCTAGGCTCCCCCCAGATGCTGCTGGGCCTTTTGAAGACTAAACCTTGATGTCTTACTTGGTAGATAGGTGGAGCGAGTAAATGGTTCAGTCTTGTCTGAAAATTAATATTATTACTGATACAAAAATCGATAGGTATGTTATTTTTTACTTTCTCATATAAAGAGAAAGTATTGTGATGGCGCAAAAATTCGATTTTGAGAATTTGATGGGTTTACACGTTTTGAGGTCCCCTGAGTCCAAAAAAGTGGTTTTTAAAAAATGTCTGTCCGTCGTCTGTCGTCTGTGAAGACGCCTGGAGCCTAAATTACTGAGCCGATTTTGACGAAATTTGGCATACATGTTCACAAAAATCATACCCTGAGGCGAAATCGAGAAATGAATCTTAGCTCCAAATTTTGGGGGGTGCTACCCCCCCCCCCCCAAAAAACTCTGAAAAAACGTGAAAAAAATATTTCTCGAAAACGGTTCCGACTATTTTGATTAAACATTTTTAAAATGTAGTCCATTTTAATAAGAATCCAACGATATAAGCCGTTTTCCCGGGAAAAATCTAGTTCCTGAGAAAAAAGCTTAAAACGCGGAAGGAGAGAGCCCGGGTTCGATTCCCCGCCCAGGAAAATTTATTTTTATGATAAATTTTGATGAAATGTTTAATAATATTTAAATGTACATTTAAAAACTAATAAATGGAAACACTGGGCTAAGTAATTATAAACTCGTATATGAGAAAGTTTGTCTGAGTTGTCTCGGACCGATTTTTTAGTAATAGTGACATTTAATTAATCGTGTGCTAAAGATAGGAATATTACAGAATTGCATTTCATCAATAAATTTAACTAATAACAATTAATGTCAAGTTTACTATACAATTTTATGTTACACATACAACATTCATAATTTTACATTCAAAAAAAAAAAAAAATATATATATATATATATATATATATATATATATATATATATATATATATATATATATATATATATATATATATATATGGTCAAAAATTGCGTTTGAGTTACATTTGATCGAGTTACATTGCTGTTGGTTTGCAAGGGTCAAATTCCACGAGTTCTTGACAAAACGATATTATTTAATAATTATATTAAATAAAAATAAATATTTATTAATTATGAGCTAAAAATACATAATTTAAAGCTAAATATAGATGACATAATCTATGGGTACAATCACCAATAAAGAATATTACTATTAACAAAATAAAAAAAATAAATAAATAAATAATAAAATAAAAAAATAAAAAGTCATATCATAAAATTAATGTACCTATTATCAAAAGTAACTGAGGTCTTCTGTATAACAAAAAAAGATCTTAATGTTTCCCATTTTTTGCAGAATTCCGTTCTCAATTTAATTGGGATTTCCGTTATGACAGGTTTCAATATTTTCAAAAGAATCACCTGATTGAATCAGATTGTTATTCCATTGTTGTTGATGTTTTTTTTATTCTTTGATTAATTGACGTCATATCAAAGTAAGTGACGTTATTAGAGTTTTATAGTCAGAGCCTAGGTATGCATCCTTACATGATAAAGCGGAAGCCTATACGTTTCGCCCCAGTTGTGAGACATTTCTTCAAATGCTTACTGCTCATGCAGGCGTAAAAAATATGGACTTGGAAGTAAGTTGTATCCTACTCGTTGTAGTAATGCATTGTTTAGTAAATACAAATGCATTGTTAATAGTAACCCACCAATTATCTCACAAGACTTCTAAAGAAGTATTTTAAAGCAAATAAACAACAGGCAGATGTACCTCCGGACTCTTTCGGGTAACGTTATAATGATATTATATTAGATAGGTCTACACACGTTTGTATACTGAATTTTTATTTATTTGTATGTATATAAATGAAATGAATTGCATGAAACGTGATTATATCTTATTTGGTATACATTCATTTTGCCAACCTTAAATTTAATTGAGTTGAAAACTTTATTATACGAATAGCAAGAAGTGAAACTAAAGGGATTGTGGATTAGCTCGATACCTAATGCTTTTTTAATCAAGTGAGAACTTGATTTTATTGTTGAATGTGTTTACAAAAGATTTTACAGATAAAAAGTCATGAT
This sequence comes from Gerris lacustris, assembly GCA_951217055.1. Classification (NCBI taxonomy): domain Eukaryota; kingdom Metazoa; phylum Arthropoda; class Insecta; order Hemiptera; family Gerridae; genus Gerris; species Gerris lacustris. Next base: position 103,327,617 of record OX578276.1, on the reverse strand, counting down.
GAGTGTTAGATTGGTGGAGCTCTTTGTAGAGTAATTGTTCCACTTTCCCCCCTGGGCTCGAGTCCACTACAGCATTACTTGGTGCCAGGGATTGTGTAGTGTAGTAGTAGAAGGCAGTAGTAAACTCGGTAGTATCCGTAGTAAGAGAAGATGGAGAGTGAGTTAGGAACCGAAGCCGTACCGTTATCCAACGGGTCACGCATACGTACAGACAGAAAGACAGACACACGCACCAATCTCCCAACTCCGTACCGAGCTGTCGGACACGTGCTCCAACTAACCACTAAGGCGCCCACTTGTCTCTCTTTTATCTTGTATCAAACTTCTCTCCAACATCTTTGGTACTATCTCAGGCAATATTTTATAAAATGCCGAATACGAATTGGTGAACTTGTGAAACTAAATAAACATTGAAATTCTGACTCCTTGCTTAGATATCTTGAGGAATATTTACTAATTTCAGTTGCTTTATATTTACTTCTTACCAGGAGACGAAGATAGCATATAGTGAAAATTGTCTGCTAGAAACCCCTTTCCTCACATCAAATATACATGAATACTATCATATTGGTACAAATATTTATTTGTATATTCTATTTTGTTTAAAAAAAATTTTGGTTGGTTAACAAACTTTTTTTTCATTTAATTTTAGTTTTTCGGTATTAGTTATCATTTTGTGGATTTTCACACTTACAGTACGAACTCATCAGATATATCGGTGTTTAGACTTAGTTATGACTAGGCCAACCACTCGGCTACTTGTCCCCTATCAAGTTAATTTAATTTTTGTCACAATAAGAGCCTTCAAGCGTAAAAAGAGCAGTCGCCTTATCATAGTAGTGACAAATGTCATATATCACTGTAACGCACTATATCTAAACAACAATGGTAAACCTTTGGAGGAAGCACTCAGCTTAGACTAACTTCCTATCAAGATAAACAAACTTAGCTGAGTGCCGATTAATTCAAATGTTTGATCAGCGGAGTTTCAAAATAATAGCGGGAGACATAACTGTTGTTAAAAAATAGTTGCTTTCGTTGTTTCACTTCCGACGCATATATTCAAGAACACACGCCCAAGGCTCTTTTGAGTGTTTCCGACATCCACGGAAACGAACCCTTCAAAAAACTATCAGTAGGAGGAGTTGGTCTCCGCTTTACTTACCTTGTTATTTTCCAGACCGATAGACCCATTTGCTTTTTCTCCCTATTGTTGAAGACCCCCTCGGCCCCCTCTCGCATTCTTTTTTCGCTTTAATGTGTATCAACAACCTCCCTTATGTAAACCGAAACGAGCCCGTCTGAAAAAAAACGTGTCCAGTTTGACAGGCTACTCCCCCTTCAAACATCATATTTACTTTGTTCCATTATCATTGAAAGCTACTGGATTATAAGAAACCACAACATTCTTTTCACATAAGAGGACCCATGAAGTTGAGGTTAAGCTCCATAAGAGGTTTCTTTATTTATAGCGTTTTTTAAAAAATATTCAATGTTTAAACGATGAGACTCTTCTGCCTTTATGTTTAAGAAAGAAAGAAAAGAACAAGTTTTGAATGTACAAACAGTACTTAACGTTAAATATTGTAAATTCCATACATAATGTTTGCATAGTTCTTGTTCTTGAGATATTGATTTAAACATTCATTTTCCTCTATAAATTTTTGAACTGTCACAACCCCTGTTCTTAATTAAACTTTCTTTTACAAAAGGTACTTCTTAAAAATGTTGCCCATTGAGCATAAATATAAGTATCAAATGCAATTGTTAACTTGGTTGAATAAGAGAACATTCGTGCTAAAATGTCATCAATATTTAAAATTTGTATCGTGGTTTATATTATTAGTGAAATAATAATATACTTTTATATAAATAAGAATCACATATCATTAGAATTTTTGAGTCAGACGTTTAAAACATAATATTATATTATAAACAAATTAGTTGGGAGTTTGGTCACAAGTGAAGCTGTGTGCAGTTCGAGCTCTCGTTAGTTCTGAATTTACTAAGTTTTTAAGACCTTTCAGAAATAACTTTTTGTACAGTAATAATCAGTAAACTTTGTTTTATAAGTGAATAGTGTTACTTTTAATAAGTGTAACGATTTTATTTTGGTATTTTCTAAATTAAAATATAAGTTGCGTGATGAACGTGTTGTGAAATAATAATCAATTTGACTTTAATCAAGTTAATTATTCGCTGCTTACAACGATTGATTACTAAAGGTAGGAGAAATATTATTCCTTTTAAAAACTCAATTTACCTCCAGCTTGAAATTGTTATATTTTTAATTATAAATTAAAATTTCTTTATAACCTATTCAATTGATTTGAACTTGCACCACAAAGATTTACGTACAATAGAACCTACCTGTCAGTACGGCTGCCACATTAGCTCATTCGGTTAGAGCACCCGTCATATAGGACGCAGTTGTTACTGTAGGAACGCCGAGAGAATGTGCGTGGAAAAATCGATCTTGGGTCGAACTTTTAAACTAACTATCGACTTCGCTTCTAGATATATCGATGTTCCTCTAGGCAGAGTCCCCTCTAGGTGTGTCGACCTTTTCTACCTTGTTTAAAAAGTGACATTTTTTCGGCACATTTTCACAATGCCCGACTTTAACATCTCACTGCTTTAAGAGTTCTTATCCAAATCAAACCAAATTCACAGGGTTTTTAGAACTCATATAAATGTAGAAGCCTACTTAGTTTCAAGTCAAAAAGTTAATTAGTTTGATGTTAATTAACGGATTGAATGGGATCTGATATCCAAATAAACCCAATGAAAGTTATTATTAAACATTATTTTTAACATTTGTTGATACATTATTAGAAAATAATAAGTAATATTATTATGCTATCAAAGAATAGTTTAAAACGCATGATATCTTACTAATTTTAAAACTTAATCTGATTATAGATTATAAAATAATATTTATTTTTAAAAATGTATAACATTTTTAAGAAAACATTAAGTATACAAATTGTATTAAACATATTTAAAATAAATTCGTTTCTTTGAAACGTATTTTTTTCTTTATTTTTCTGTTAAGGTTTTGTCTTATAAACCAGTCCTATTATTTTAATCCATCTTTGCTATCAAAGAAATATTTTAAAACGCATGATGTCTTACTAGTTTTAAGCAGCACTGTAATCTTTATCTGAATAATATGTTCTCTAAATATTGATAGGGCATGAGCTACTTAACGGGCAGGTAGGATTTAGGATTATAAAAAGCGGAAGGATGAAGGAATGGGATTAGTTACTTTTGGGGGGTGATTGACCTTAGTTTGGATTGGGATAAACCCTTTATTTTTTAAAGAAGTGCAATCTTACATGGAAAATTGTAAAAATTTATACATATTTGCAAGAAAATAATCTCATAATACAAGCCGCTTTCCTTTCAACAAACTGTCCAGCTAAAAATGAAAAAAAAAAAAAATAAATAAAAAAAATAAACATATGTTTGTTTAGGACAATCGCTTTGTCGATAACATCTTATATATCCGTGATCATATCTTTCGTATTTGGCATCTCCTTGGAAAATTTGAACTGGCACTCTTACTTGGATTTCTCTGCTCAACGTTTTGTTTTTATCTGTAAGTACATAAAATTACTTACTTTGGTACATACGAGTACATCCCATCTCAACGTATAGTTTTTTAGTGCGTGTTTCTCATTTTCGCCTAATTTTCAATTGTCATATATAAATAGTTCTACATTAAATAATGGATAACAACAGAAATATTTGTAAAAGAAATTGCGTTTTAAAATATTACTTTGATAGCATAATAATATTATTTATTATTTTCTAATAATGTATCAACAAATGTTAAAAAATAATGCTCAATAATAATTTTCATTGGGTTCATTTGGATATCAGATCCCATTAAATTCGTTAATTAATGTAAAACTAATTAACTTTTTGACTTGAAACTAAGTAGGCTTCTACATTTATATGAGTTCTAAAAACCCTGTGAATTTGGTTTGATTTGGGTAAGAACTCTTAAAGCAGTGAGATGTTAAAGTTGGGCATTGTGAAAATGTGCCGAAAAAATGTCACTTTTTAAAAAAGGTAGAAAAGTTCGAGTACCTGGACCCCTCACTCAGCCTAGAGGAATAGCGATATATCTCGAAGTAAAGTCGATAGTAAGTTTGAAACTTCGACCCAAGATCCATTTTTCCACGCACATTCTCTCGGCGTTCCTACAGTACTTCTACCGATCTTGAAGACACTAGTTCAAAGCTTCTTGAAGGCACCTGTTTTTATTTAAATTAGTTAGCTACTTCGATTCAAATCCCACATCGTTGAGGTTTCTTTCTTCCAGTACATATCGAGTTAGTGATGCAAGAAAAAGAATAATAATAAGAATTTCCTTATCTTCTACAATAATAATAATAATAATAAAACAACCATTAACTATATAAGAAACGTAAATAAATAAACAATCCGACAGATCTCAACATGGATGAAAACAAAATTATTGCTCTCTTAATCGATTTTAAAAATGAAATTAAAGATCAAATTAAAAGTGAGATGAAAGAGTTAAGAGAAGAAATATCAAAATCCATTGCTGACATTAAGGAACAGCAAAACCTCCAAGAAAATATTATAGCGGAACAAAAGAAAACAATAGAAAATCTAGAAAGAGAAATGAGAAAAAACAATCTTATTATTTATGGCCTACCTGAATCTAAACCCGAAAGTGCAACGGACCTGGAAAACTCTCTACTGAACTTCACAAGAGATAAATTGCAAATAGACCTGGATAAATGGGAATTAAATAGTTTTCATAGAATCGGTAATACGAACAAGGAAGACAGACCCATATGCATTAAACTTACAACGAACCGAAGTAAGCTAAATTTAATCAGAAGCAAGAAACTACTAAAAAACTCAGGAATATATATAAATGAAGATTTCCCACAAAATATTAGGGACATAAGGAAACAACTCATACCGGAACTTCTTGAAGCGCGGAAACAAGGAAAATTCGCTGTTTTAAGTTATGATAAATTAATCATAAGAGATCATTTACCAAATTCTAGAGATAGAAATAACATTACCATCACCAATAAAAATAAAAGAGCTTTAGAAGTAACTCCGGAAAAGGAAGGAATGTCTGGGACATCTAATAGAAAGAACACAGCTAAAAGAAGCAATAAGCAACATCGCAGCACCGATAGATAGCAATCAGCTTTTTCACGATCCTCACCTCACCTAAATCACCCTTCAAATCAATTATTTAAAATCGCTTTTTGGAATGTAAGTGGCTATAAAAATATTTTTGACCTAGATCAAATACAAATTAATTCGTTGTTAAAATGGGACATAATATGTCTCGCTGAAACCTGGGTTCAAAATGAAAACATCACACTACCAACTTTTTTAAAAGATTACCAATTGATATCATCTAAAGCTATTAAAGAAAAATCAAGGGGTAGGGCGAGCGGGGGTCATAATAAAATTATTATGACTGCTAATTTTTTATTAGCAGTCATAATAAAAAATAACAAAAAACTAAAAATTCAGTTACTAGATATCTCTAACCTTTATATTTTTATAGAACTTAGTAGTCAACACTTAAACCTTATTCTAGGAGTTGTCTATTTTAAACCGTCAGCCGATAACGATTTTATAATTGAGGCTCTAAGAGATGTTATCTCATCGGTTTGTGATAAAACTAATCATAAATTACCTATCGTACTCTGTGGAGATGTCAATAGTAGAATAGGCTCCCTGAACAACGTAGAGTATTCCATCTTAGAAAAATGCAACTTATCCAGCGAAAGGTCGTCTTTAGACCAAGTCACTGATTTGCGAGGAAAAAAACTAGTAAACCTTTTAGAAGGACTTGATTTTATAGTATGTAACGGCAGGGCCCCGTCCGACTCACCTGGGGAATTCACGTTTATAAACGAAAGAGGAAAAAGTGTAATCGACCAGTTTTGGGTCCAGTATGGTGCCCTAAAACTTATACAAGACTTTTACGTTGATCATTTCTACGAGCATTCTAATCATGCCGTTTGCATTTTAAATTTACTTTGCCCGAATAACGACCTATCGGAGGAAAGAGAGAACGAACATCCCCCTGAAATGAAAACTAAAATTAAATGGGACCCAATGAAACGAGAATTGTTTAAAGAAAATCTCTCAAAATCACCAGAAATCTACTTCCATTCCAACGATATAAATCAGTTAAATTCCAATATTTTACAAGCTTTGTGGAACGCAGCCAGCGCGACTGGCATATTATTTAATTATGAAACAAACATAACTAGAACTCCGACCAACAAAAAACCTTGGAAAACCTTGGAATACACGACTTTAAAAAGAGAATTAAACAGAAAAATTAGATTTTGCAAATCTCACGGATATCCAGATAATGAACTTAGCGAATATAATAATCTAAAAAAATACCTAAGAAAACTCACTTTATCACTAAAAGTAGAATACAAATCCCGAATTTTGAACAGTTTAGCCGACACCAAGAACTCAAGTGAATTTTGGACTGTCATTATGAAAGCAACAAGTTATAAGAACACTGTCAATGAAATAAGTGTAGACTCCTGGTACAGATATTTTAGTAGCATCTACCCTCCCCGCCTAGTTGCTGAAGACACTTATATCAAAACCCTTCACCCTACTTTAGACGTATCTATATCAATATCTGAAATAGATAGCGCACTCAAAAAATGTAAAGCCAATAAAGCTCCAGGGCCAGATTTAATTCTACCAGAACTCCTAAAGGATCTACCTCCAAGTTGGATTCACTATCTACAAAACATTTTTAATAACATCTTAAACGAGGAAGCAGTCCCCAAGGCTTGGGGTGAATGCCAAATTAGCTTAATCCATAAAAAAGGGGATAAATCTAATCACGGCAACTACAGACCAATCGCTTTGCTGAATGTCATCACCAAGATATTTACCAACATTTTAGCAGAAAGACTTTATGAATGGGCAGAATCCTCAGGTGTGTTGCCTAACGAGCAAGCAGGCTTTCGGAGAAACATGAGTTGCATTAACCACATCTTCACGTTACTCTCTATAGTCCAATTGTATACACAAAAAAAGGGAAGGTACGTATTTGCTGTATTTGTCGACCTTAAGAGGGCATTCGACTCAGTTATACACAGTAAATTATGGGCAAAATTAGCTTCTCTAGGTGTAAGTAATAAAATTCTTAACATTATCCGTAGTTTGTATGACCAGGCGATAATTACAATTAAAGTCTCAGAACGCTTATCAGAAGGAATCGATCTGACGGAGGGGGTTTTACAGAGGGACCCCCTGAGCCCCTTATTATTTATTTTATTTTTAAGCGATATTGTCTCATTCTTTAAAGTCGAGGGTGTCAGAGGCTTCTCTCTGGACAATGTCTACGAACATTTTATATTATTATCCGCAGACGATATAATAATCCTTGCAGACACCTGGCACGATATTCAAAACAAGCTTAAAATCCTGCTTAAATACTGCAAATTAAACTCACTAGAGATTAACCCAGAGAAAACAAAAATCATGCCGTTTCACAGATCTCCTAATATAAAAAATCTTAAACCATCTTATCTAGACAACAAACTAATCGAATACGCCAGCTGCTACACCTACCTCGGCATTACATTTTCTAGATCTGGAAAGTTCTCAATCTGCTGTAAAGAAATGAAAAGGAGGGCAATCCAAGCTACATACAGAGTCCACGACTTACTAAAAACAACTGGATCAGATGCTCTATGCACAAAGAAACAGCTCTTCAGATCAGTAGTCCGATCTACCTTGTTATACGCTTCCGAAATTTGGGCATTGCAATATATGAAGGAAATTGAAAGTGTTCAAATGTCATACTACAAGCGAATCTTCCATTGGCCGTGGAACACCCCTAATAATTTTGTAAGGCTTGAACTAGGGATTGAAGCTTTAAGTGTCGATGTTATTAAAAGGGCCCTCAACTGGATGAAGACGCTACTAGAACAGCCTCAAACAAGTATACTCCGCCTATGTTTGTCTGCATTAGTAAAGCTGGACAGAAAAAGTACCAACAAAGTCAGCATCAACTGGTTTAGTCAATTAAAGCAACACCTCGTGAAGGTAGGAATAGACAATCTAGATCCAGATCAGAACACATTCCAGCTCACCAAAATCTTTTTAAAAAATTCCCTAGATTCGTGGTCCTGCCACTGCCTATCTTTGGACGTAGAATCTGCACAAGCATCCTCATACAACCCTCTGTACAGGCGACTAAGTTCGTTAGGTGTGGGCGAGGATTACATTGAGCAAAGAATGTCTATACATAAACTGAGAGTCGTTAGCCAATTAAGAATAAGCCACAAAGAAAAGATCCGAATTTACCATAAAGGGTACAAGTATGAAATGGATTCAACTTCACTATGTTCTATATGCAACTTACAGCAAAATGAAGACCTAACTCATTTCCTATTTATCTGCCCAATCTACGACTCGCTTAGAAAGCATTACTTACAGCACCCGCAATTGCTCAACAATGAAATGGACTGCGCTCTAGAGGAACTCCTAACAGACTTAAATTTAAACAAATTAATAATATTTATTATTATACCTTAGGGGCTCTTAAAATAAGATCATTTATTATGAACGAGTAATTATATAAATGTTACCTCGGTCTTAACATAATTTATAGATAATACAAATAATTATAATATAAATATGATTTACAACAACAACAATAATAATAAGACATTTAAATAAACAAATAATTAAAACAATAATAATAACATTGAAACTTGCAATAATGAAGTGATCATAATAATATTGGAAAAAGGTATAATCTTTACATAAACAAACATGGTTCTAGAAGCCACAATGATTTTATTTACTCCTATCATTTATTTATAGTTATATATAGTTATGTCTACGTTATATTATAATCAATAACTATGTAGTCACTACTAAGTTTAGTCTTTTTCTTTTATGTATGTATTTATCAGTATATACTTATTTGTATAATATTATGTATAGTATATATGAAAGGTGTTATTTTCTTTTACTTTATAGAGTGCTAAATTATTATTTATGTAATGTCTCCAAACTCCGATTTGTAAAAGTTTGTAACTTAAACAAATAAACATATCTATCTATCTATCTATCTATCTATAAACAAATTAAGCTCTGACGTAGTGTCATATTGATCGTAACTTGTTCTTCCCGTAACTTCTGTGTTATCTACAATATAGTAACAAAGAAAAGTACGAATAATATAGATTGATTGTGCTGGCCTTATATAAATATAAAAAATAATCTGCCAATAAAGTATTGTAGCACATAGCTTCCTAGCATCATCCTATATAATGTAATTTAGTTTTGTTTTACTTTTAAGAGCCATTATTGACTCCTCCTTTTATAATCTGTCTTAATCTTAAATCTGCCATTTTAGCGAATTTTCGAAGAAAATTAAGCCATTGCAATGGTGTCAAAGTTTTGAAAAATTTTTCCATGGAAATCCGTTTTAGATCATTCTTAATCGATTCCTAAAATGTAACAAATTTTTTTTATGTATGTATGTATATATTATGAATATAATATATATATATGTGTGTCACTCCAGACGATATCTCACCCTAGGATGCACTTAAAAATCCAAACAAATTTTAAATGAGTTCGGTGGCCAGAATTTTTGGAGTTCATTTAGGGGTCAAATTTTGATAATTTAGGGTCAAAAATAGCATAAAACGTGTTTTTTCCATTTTACCCTTTCTTATTTCTCCTGATGTGAGTCGTAATGTATGTTTTTGACATCGGGGACATAAAAAATGTCGTCCTTCAGAACAATCACAATGCTTCCGTTAAGCTCGAGAGTAAATTACAGAAGTTATTTCATTTCAAGTTATTGACTCTTGAGAAAATGAAATCAATTTATTGCGCTTCGAAGAGAAACTACTTTAGTGTTGTGTTTTTACTAAAATATACTATTTTATATCTAAACTAAATAGAGGGTCCACTGTATATTTCTGCATGCAAATTTATCCAATAATCACAAATCAGAATAAGAATAGTAGAAATAACACGTAAGGTAAAATTTCTATTGTATAAGTGAAGATACATTACAATACTTTGAATACATGTGTAACTGTATTCAAATGTAATTTTTACTTTTCTTAACAGTGGTGCACAAAAAAGATTAATGACGACAGAAAATTGAATAAGGCAAACATTCTATTGTCAATGATAATCTATAAAACTACTTTCAACAAAACCAATATATATATATATATATATATATATATATATATATATATATATATATATATATATATATATATATATATATATATATATATATATATGTGTGTATATATATATATATATATATATATATATATATATATATATATATATATATATATATATATATATATATGTATATATATATATTTATATATACATTCAAAGAGTGCATTTAGTCAAATGAAATAAGTCCTTGTCCTCATTACATTTCTATTATTACAATACATTCGACTGTCACTGCATCTCGTGATTTCATAACAAACTGATTCTAATTTGTAGCTAATTAATATTAAAAAAAGAAGAACTTACGCAGCTCCACTGATCGTTGTACCATGTGTCTAAACGGTAGACTGTAATGATAGAGGAATTCATAAAAATTATCGTCTAATATTATTATTTTTATAAATTCAATATATGGTTGTTCTAATCTATCAGACATTACTATTTTGTTTCAATAGGACCCATCCACACAACGCCTTGAGTGGGACTCATGCTAGGAATCAGTGGTATGTTTCTTTGTTTTAAGATTTTTCATAAATATGGAAATAAATAATAATATGTGGTCCAACAGCCCGTGAATGGCTTAGGCCTAACAATGGGCTTATATACAAATATTACGCACAGTGTGTCCCAAGAGAGAGTATTTGTTTTTCTTAAATATTCTTTTGAGAGGAAATTTTTATCTAATTTTTTGGTTTCCAAAACAAATTCGTTAAAAATTCGTATGGTCGTTTCTCGATAAATTGAAATAAATTGAGTTCTCAATTTGTATCAGAGATGGAAAAAATTGTTCACATATTATGTCTGATCTCATTGCATACAATTGTCAATTTCGACAACATGAACAGAAGATTCTTGCAGTGAAGATTTCTCTTCTCTTCAAGTGACGTCAGAGAGGGGGGGGGGAGTACATATATGGTCGTCTATATTTTATGGTGGTATATATATATATGGTCGTCTACATTATATGGTGGTATATATATATATATATATATATATATATATATATATATATATATATACATATACATGAACATAGTCACTATTACAAAATAGTACATTACGCGTCTAGTGCGGAAAGTAGCATTTTGCATCCGAGCGACAGAGGGTAGTAAAACCACTCGAGCAAAGCAAGATTCCGTTTTCGCACGAGTTGCGTACCGTATTTTATCTACGATTGTGGATTTTAATAATAAATACAGAAAAAAAAATAATAAACTTCCTGTATGTAAGTACGTATTTCTCTTTTGATTAAGATGACATTAATTCATTAGTTGTATTTTGTGCCGAATTTATTATTTCGGAAGGCGTATAATTCTCCTAATTTTCTTCATAATCATTTAAATCACTGATTGTGTCTCTAAAAACTCGATATAAACAGTGACTTCGCTAATTGTGCGTAAAGGTGAAGAATTCCTCTTTTTTCCGTTCTGGGGCGGAAACAAAGGAATTATTCCTTAATATTATGCGGTAGAATTTGTAAATTTCTCTCGTTTATAATTTTGCTTCCGAGTGTTCCAAAGGTAATAGAAGTATTATGATGGTACCGAAATACAACATTATATCTCAGATTTAAAAAAAATTCTGGACTGAAATCCATTTAAAACATTAGGGAAAATTTTTGGTTTCATTCCTTTCTAAGGGTCAGTCGTTTAAAATTAATGAAATATGGGTGGTAGTTCATAATTAGCCCATTGTTGGTCTTATATAAGTCCCCTTTTCGCCCACTGGTTTTCTTTTACGGAAATTTATATTTATTTGAATTAAGGAATTATATCGATAGTCTACAAAGAGACACTCCTCCAAGGGTCGATGGCATAAAAGTTCAATATTTTAAATTTTCCAAAGATAACATGGTGAAACCGCATGGTGAAATTATGATAGCAACTGGGAGTAACACAAGGTTGTTTCCAGACAATTCAACTATAGAACAAATTTAATATTAGTTAAATAGTTGAAAAGTGAGATTAGTTACCTCAATAAGTAGTATTATTTTTGAACATCCATTCGGTTACATAAAAAATAAAAGCACTGAGGACGTGGTTTTGAACTGACTGAATATGTAATTAATGACTTGAACGTCAACAACAAATCACTAGCGATGGTTATCGACTTTTCTGACCTTGAAATAAAGAAAGCCTTTGATACCGATTGGCATATGAGGTTTTGCTGCGGAGGTTGAATCCAGTATTGGGTTCCGAGGTGCCTGCTTCAAGTTATTTGAGAGCTATTTAGAAAACGTTTGTACGTGAGAACCTTCGAATTCAACTTTTGAAACGCCTCAAGGAACAGTGATAGTCCTGTGGCTCTCTCTGATCTGAGACAATCAAATGCTAAAATTAGAAAATACCATATTTTGTAATATTTCAGGAGCCACATGGGAGCAAGTATTTAGAAACGCTTCAATATTCATGACTAATCCTACTAAATATCTAGGCAATATCGTCGATGGAAATTTAAAATAGAAAGAACATATTAGTCAGATGAAAATAAGACCAAGAATACCATTTGAAGTTTCTGGAATTAGAGATTTCGTGAATAAGTCTACTCTATCATGCTGTGTTTGAGTGTATATTAAGTTATTGCATATTGAGAGGGAAGGACTTCCCTGACCAACACAGAAACCACCAACATAATACCAAAGTGATATTAAAAATATAGTGAGAACCAAGAAGATATTAATGCGAGTTAATTTTGCTTCCGAGCTTACCGAAGGTAATGGAAGCTACGTGATCGTTCTGTAAAAAAAAAATGTTGTCTCCGATTTCAAAAATTCCAAGACTGAAATCCGTTTCTTTAATTTTAAGTTCCTGTTCTGTTTGTCGGTCTATCGCTCAATTTTTGCGAACCAACATTATCTTAAAAACTACTCATCCGATTTTAATGAAATTTGGATGGTAGGGGTCATAATTAGCCCATTGTTGGTCCCATATCAGTTTCAAATTTCTGTGCTCATTTGTTCCCTCTTCCAAATGCGTAGAAACATACATTTATTTACACCTATGTCCTCAAAAGTACTCATCAGAGTTTTATGAAATTTGGATAGTTTGTCGAAAGTAGCCCGCATTTAGCCGAAGATTCATTTTATCCTTCTGCGCTCTTTAAATTTTCCTAAATTGATGTAAAAAATTAACTCATGCAAAAAGTCAAACAAACATGGGGGGGGGGGGGTCAAACATCATTGAAAAATGGGGGGGGGGGGGGGTCAAACATCATTGTAAAATGGGGGGGGGGGGGGGGAATAAATATATGAAAGGCCTTAACAGTTTCGTTTCCCAAGTCTTCATAGAACAGAATCAGGACTAAACATTATACATTGGTATTTCCATTATCAAGAATAAAATACTCTGTGAATCTCGCAGTTAAGAGGCTAGGCTATATATTGCATCCAAAAATTGACTGCCAATTGGTGTGGCACATAGCTTCCTCGCATTCTATCCACGTACTTTATTGATTTTATGCTTTTACAAACCATTATTGTCTAATTGGTTTAATTGTTTCCCCCGTTATTTTAATCTGTCAAATTTGTTTTGATTTTTCACACGAATGAAAGTATCAATTTAGCAAAAGTTAAAGAGTGTAAACCGCTCAAATTAATCTGGGGCTATCGGCGGGTTATTTTCGATAAACTATAAAAGTTTCATTCAAATCAGATAAGTTCTTTTGTAGCTATAGGTGTAAATAAATGTATGTTTGTGCGCAAGTGGAAGAGAAACAAATAAGCCCAGAAGGTTAAAACTTATATGGGACCAACAATGGGCTAATTATGACCAACCATTCAAATTTTATTAAATTTGAAAGTGTAGTTTTTAAGATATGTTGGTTCGCAAAAATTTAACGACTGACCGACCGACAGACAGACACGGAACCAAAAATGTTCCCTGATGTCTGAAACGGATTTCTGTCTTGGAATTTTTGAAATCGGAGACCTAAAATTTTTTGTTTCTTCAGAACGATCACATAGCTTCTGTTACCTGCGGTAAGCTCGGAATCAAAATGTAACCGTATATTGTATGAAAGTTGGCTTTAGGTGTACCCTTTACTAATTCTGTATCTGGTAGTGGATCCTTTAAGGGTTAAAGTGAAATAAATTACTTCAATTCATTCTCATCGGCAACGTTTCGGCCTGACCGGCCATATTAATTTAGTGAAGATGGTATTTTTAACTTCTTTGAGATGGCTAAGGTCAGTGAGAGAAATTGCATTTTTTATAAGGTTGTTAACTGAATTTGTTTTTTGATGAGTGGGATGAAAAGATCTATAATTAAGGAACCTGTTACTTTTGCAATCTTTTTGAAACGTTGCCGATGAGAATGAATTGAAGTAATTTATTTCACTTTAACCCTTAAAGGATCCACTACCAGATACAGTAACCGTATATGTTTACCAAGAAAAATCTAGTTTCCGAGATATTGATGAAGATTAATCTGAATTAGTTGAAAATCGAAAACTATTTTCTTCTCTTACATCTTTCTGATTACTTCATAAATATAACATCTGTAAAAAGTAAAGCATTCTTAGTAATTAGAAGAAATAGGTAAATTTAATGATCAAACAATGTTATTTGTATTTAAATCTTCTTTGTTTGGTTTTATATTAAAAAACACTGAAATATTTTGCATTGCTAAAATCAAATGTAATATGTTTTAGTCTTGGTAAATTTATTTTAACTCAATTAAGTAGATTTTCGTCGTGAGGTCTCTTTTCAATCGAGCAATGCATTAATTCTTTACATACAGCCCCTTTTAACAGTATATGTACAAAAAATGTGCTAAAATACAGGACATAATTGAAACGAACCTTCACTAAGTGGACACATTGAAAAATAAACTTGTTACCTTGGAGCGGAAAGAAACCCTAGGGGATTTCAATAATGCTTTGATTACAGAAATAATTAAACCTAACGTATAGACCTGGAAATGGACTCAGGCTTCTATACCCTATTGTTCTTTTTTTTCAACCCTTCGTTCCATCAGGCTTCAATTTTTCCCCCTTTCCTTTTTTTCTCTTAAACAAATTGGCAATTGCAACTGAGTTCTCTTTCCGGCGTATCTGACCAAACAATAATGGTTTTTGCTTTCCATCTCTGCTTGTGTGTATCCAGAATTCTATTTGAATAAGGCAAATAGACAAGGCTTGGGGTTTATTGAGACGGTGTTTACCCAACTCTCATGGCCTTTTAATTTATATTTCATATGCGATCCATATCCCCGAAATGCACTCGTACCTTTCATCCGGTAAGTGCTTTACCGTTTTTTCTGGTTAAGTGAGGCAACTTCTATCCTTTTAACCGGCCACTATAAAAGGAGTTTGCAAATATTCTTTAATCCTTAAGAGAAGGGGAGCACTTTTCTGAGGTTAAATCCCTTTGAATAAATTTACATTTTGTTCTATTTTATGCCTGCTGTGCAAACAAACATAAACAAACTATTAATATCGTAATATGAATTAATAATTTTATAAGTTAGGAAACATATTTGAGCTAAAAGCATCAAGTCTGATGAAATCATTTTATAAGATGTAAATACAAATGGAACATATGAATTTTTACCCCTGACGCAATCGTTTTCTTCTCATTTTATTTGATCCTTTCTCTGTTCCTTTTTATTGACAATTTCTGTTACCTAAAACCAATGAATTGTATCTTTGGTTCAAGCAAATGAACTAATAAGTTCAAACCCTTATGCCTGCATTACAATCGGGCGAGACCACACCGATCTTTTAGATGGACAGAGCAAAACATTTGACAAGGCGATAAGGCACGAACGACCACAGTACCCTCTCGGCTAGTCTCGGACGAGTGGGTCACTTCTGTGCACAGTTCGGATCTGTGTATCCTCTCTCGTCTCACGTTCCTTTGAAAACTTGGACCTGAGTGGGGACAAGGGAAGGCGAGACGAGACGAGTGCAAGTAAGTAGTGTGGCTCCTTTCGCCTTGTCTCGGCAAGGGGGTACATCCACATCGGCTGTACCCCGTAAGTTAAAGTCTTTACCTTATTGATTTTAGCAGGATTGTTTGCTAGTGACATTAAAATGAGTACACTACTGATAAATGGTGTTGATGAATATTTTATTACTACTAGTAAAAAGGTTTATTATTTAGCTCCCATTTTTTTTTTTTTTTTTTTTTTTTTTTTTTTACTTCCCAACTCATAAAGTAATTAAAAACTACAAATGTTTCTTAGTCAAACCGTGTAAAAGAAGTAATTTTCTTATTATTGAGTATCAAAACTACATTAATGGTTAATGATATAAGTGATACTGATAACAATGTTTTAATCAAGGTAATAATCCATTGATTATTCCTTTTGGTGCGAATGATTCACAATATGAACAATCAAAACAATAAAATAACAAGTGAGTGGGAAAAGATATTACTTATTAAAATAATATTTATAATAAGGAATCATAAGTGTAAGTTAATTGATAATTAATTATTAATATGTAATCATATATTTAGTAGATCTCGGGGCCACTGGCTCCTCGGGCGGCGAGGTAGTATATTGGGGTAATGGTATGTATGACCTAAAATTATTCAAGGTAATATTAATAATTAAACTTGGTAAGTCACATGTCGTAAGTAGCACACTCAGTGTTAATTAATAACTGGACTACCATAGTTACTAAACTGAATGTTTGGTTTACAGGCCTGCTGATATTATAATTAAATTTTATGATTTATATAATATAATTACCCAAATATAGCTCTAATGCCTTGAGCTAGAGCGGCCATCTGATTATTGTAACCGGATATAATCAGATTTAACTATATCTCTTTATAATTTAATGTTTGTTGGTAATTTCCTCATTAAACCCGTATTAATATTGATGCAAATAAGTAATATCTAGCAAAACCCTATTGTTATAAAATTCACTGACATCATCGTAAGCCATCTTTAAAATTTCTATATACAAAATGCTCACTCACTTTTGATTCGGCAATATAATAGCAATTAATTTGATTGTATTGATATTTTCAAATATTTATTCAAACATAATTTATATTACTTTAATTTTATTATAATTAACATAGCTTCGGTGTTGAGCCCTTTACTTCATTATCTCTTTTTTATAAGAATGAAACAATAATTATATTAATTTGACAATAAGGTTGTAAAAGCATAAAATCATTTAAGCAAGTGAAATAGGACGCGAGGAAGCCATGTGCCACTCCAATTGGCAGACTATTTTTCTATTTGATAACTGTTTTGATTTACAAAAGAAAAAAATATCTGTGACCTTCTTTCGACAAACCATCTAAATTCCTAAAAAATCGGATAAGCTCTTATAATTTAGGTGCTAATAATATATAGTTGGGCGCATTTGGAGGATAAACTAATGGACGCAGAATATTGAAATTAATATGGGACCAACAATGGGCTGATTATGCTTTACTTTCAAAATTTCATTAAAATCGGAAGATTAGCTTTTAAGAAAATAATATGTTAGTTCACATAAATATTACCTTTACTGATAGACTCGTGAGCAAAAATGGTTTCTGATTTCTGAAACTGATATTGGTCTTAGAAATTTGGATTTTTTTTTTATTCTTCAGAACAATCACAATGCTTTCGTTCCTTTTGGTAAGCTCGGAAGGAAAAATACACGTACGTTAAATTTATTGAAAAATGCATTATTGTTGTCCATTTGTTAAATTAATGAAGTATACGCCAATTTAAATGGTTGGATGGTAATAAAACGGTGTTTTTTTTTTGGCCTAATTCTTGGAAGTCGGATACAGTAGATACTTAAGTATTGCAATAATGCACTAGCCAGGAACTAACTAGAGTGCTCATGCTTAGCTGGAATCACTACATCTCCTTTAGATTAGCTCCTCGATCTGGTAGAATATTAAGATTTTAACATCCCGTGCTTTACGACGTAGGTACCAACGGAAGGTAGACGAAACGGTGGAAGTAAGGAGGAGCGAATATAATCATAATAAATCACGTAGCAGCCAGGCAGGTAAGTAATTGCCTGGAGGGAAGTATAATTCGCCGAGTTGGAGGTGGGTAGTAGAGGTTGGTTCAAGCCTCGAGGTCAGAAGCTCATGTCCGAACCGGGTCCGGACTTAGAGCAGGCCCGTACCATTAGGACGGGCTCTGTATTAGGTCTTCTCTCTTCGGCTCCTAGACTTCAATTAGGTTCAGTTGCTCGGATGTACCACCTGCGCGTAGAGAATCGGTAGCGTTTCCTCACTCTGTCTCACCAGCTCGTTCGTCTTTATTCTCGATTTCTCTTACTCGCGATTAGTACCGCTACTCGGACGGATTTATTCCTATTGTTAAGACTAAAGTCTCCCTCCCTGCCGAGGAGACACTCTCATTATCATTAAATCTACTAAGGGTCCGGGTTATACTAACAGTATTAAACAAAATTTACTACACCCCTTCCATTAACCACATTAAAATAATACAGATAAAAGTAATTATTAATACATTTTACAAAGTTATGGCCTAGTTCAATCTTTATCCCCCATTATGCATATATAATAAAAGTGTTAAGCGGGACGATTAGTGCGGCATTTCTTTTTTACTTTCTCACAGGAAGTAAATATATATAAAGAAACTTTGTTTACAATCACAAAAATTAAGTAATTACATACAAGATATGTCTTGATTAATTATTATTACTGGAATATAAGTGTTGTATGCATAATGACAATGCTGTTTACATCCAGGCTGAAGCTACCATTTAATTCAAGGTTGATTGCGATACTTCTCGGAGGTATGTTGCGCAAAGGCTCGGGAATAATATTAGTAATAGTGATGCTGGTCTGCCTTCCGCCTTAGGGACACCTTGCTTCACGGCACAAACAGAACCATCAACAGCTAATATTGATAAGACTGGTTTGGCTAAGTTCCACTCAGTTAGCCTTGACAGGTTGTGGCCTTGAATTTTCAATACTACTAGTCTCGTAGTAAACTACTGCTAATTTACTACAATGTCTTACACTAGCCAATCTAAATTAGTATAAAAAGCTGTCTCAGCTGATTATTGATCTATTATAACAAACATTAAATATATATATATATATATATATATATATATATATATATATATATATATATATATATATATATATATATATATATATTCTTTCTTTATTTATTTGCTATGAGAGATTAATATCAATTAAACTTGTGCCCTAATTGTATTGGTTATTTAAAATAATTACATTGTTTAAATCACAATAAAGAGTTATAAATGGTGCCAACTACTTCGTATAAATTAGTAACTATAGGAAATTAAATTCTAAATAACAATTTTGCTATATTCAATGTACAAATAGGCAAATGTTATTAATTGCGGTATCAACACTTAAAAAAGAGTAGTAGATAAATATAATATGTTTTGTTACACTCGAGGTAACCGAGCTAAATCTGATGGGTCGTAAAGTTTAACTAGAGCCTGTAATTATAGTTTTCTTGGATAACTTGTTTTATGGACGTTTGTTTTTATTGGCGGTTGTATCGTAAGTGCTGATCACTATGTCTGTGGTTTACTCGGGGCTTATGCATCCACCCACCCGTTGGGATTTAGAATCGAGATCAAATTTAACGATTTTAATCGCAGAAAAGCCAATAATGTATACGTCAGTTTTGAGGGCTCGTGTATTTGTTTTCTATATCGTGGCATCACAGTTCCGACAGATTTTACCTGTGATTTCCTACATTGTGTTGCTTTTACGATGTCGTTCTAAGCTGGAATCACTATCGGATTCACAATCGTTAAAACATTTCTGTGTTGCTATATGAGCTACTATTGACATAATCTACGGTTAAAATAATTAATTCAATCCAGTTTAGTTTACGACTCTTTAATCTAGCATTGCTTATACGTTTACTTTCAAGCGATTCATGTAATTCAAAATTCTACACTTTAAAGTGAACGTTTATTATGAGTGAGTCTTTTTAATGTCTATCCTTATTTGTTAGAATTTTATTTTTATTTGTTTGTTGTTGCTTCATCCTTATCTATGTATGGATTTGATTATTTACAAAAATGTATTCTGGGATAAAAACATTGTTGTATAGATAAATATAACAAAGAATTTAATTTATCTAAGTTAGTCTACCAATATTCAAATACAATTTGGCATTTTCTATGTTTTAATTCCTACCCATCTGTTTCAATATAATAGAACCGGGGACCGAGTATTCGAAAGGAAGAGCAAAAAACCCCTCGATCATGGGCTCATGTGTCTTATCGATGGCACGGTTTAGATTCAGTTTTGGCGAGATTCTTAATACAGAGATTTGTCCTTTTATATATTAAAGATAATTTCACCCTTTTTAGTAAATTCTTATACCAAACATCAGGAGAGAGAAAATCCTGTTTAATTTCACATTTCACTTGCTAAGTAAAAGGTATGTTAGAAAGAACATGGGGATACATTTAAAAGATGTTGCATGTTGAAGTTATGAGATGGAAAGGCCATTAGATATATTGCAATGGTGCATTAAATAGTTATTAGAATTTTATGTTGTATTTTTTTATTTGTCTTGTTGGCTGCCCTTAAAAGGAAATTAAGAGAACACCTGGTCATTACAGCACTGGACTTGCTGCATCCTACAAATCTAACTTCATCTTCTGAGGCCGTTATAAGAATTTAACGATCTAGATACAGGCACTGAACCCTTGATTTCAAGACCATTCTTTGCACTTAGCTTTTATGGATTCGAAAACTACTGGTTTCTTCACTTTCTTGATTGCAACCAGGTCTTAATGTGAAAAGAGTGATTAAACAACAACAGTTGGATTTATAGAGTTAAGTTATCAGAAAATACCAAAAAAATGTGTTAGCTTATATTCTATAGAATATTTTAAATTAAAAAAAGATGTCTTCCTTCTAAATGCATCATAGTTGATTAATACCTCACTAAGATTACAATTTCATTATTATAAAGACACGTAAATTGAAAAACATTTTTTTGGTCGAGACTTAAAATTACAGTATTTTAGTATTAAATTACTTCGTATTATTACTGTAATTTTAGTAGAGCCATATATACATAAGTCTCATAGTGCATTTAGAGAAAATGAAAGAAGATTGAAGGAGAAATAATTGTCTATTCGTGGGCTCTCGAGAAAAAATAAACTACCGATATTGCTAACTTAGGTGTTAAAAAATGTTATTTAGAATTGGGATTCCCAATTGCAGATATGCGTAATTATAAATATTAAATTTAGCTTTCCTTTCAAATTACTTTTCCTCGAAACCCACCCAAATTTTTCCGCTTCAGTATTCTATCGTGAGGCACACTGCAGTAAATATTTATATATATATATATATATATATATATATATATATATATATATATATATATATATACTTATATATATATATATATGTACTTGCGTATAGGAGCTGGTACGTTTACTGGAGCAGGTTATTTTTATAGGAGCTAGTGATTGTGCAGGATAAATGCTCACGTTTAACATTATTTTTTGCAGATTATACATTATTAAAAATGTACAATGTACAATTAAATAAATAAAAAATACATTATTGTGTCAATATCATAATATTTCAGTATTCCCTTGATTCGCTTTAGAGTGCGTTCTTTTAATGTATCTAGTTTTTAATTTTACGGGTTTGTTTATAAAATACCATCAAGTAACATTGAAGTTACTTTAAATATAAAGAAAATGTTATCATATTATAGAAAATATCTATATACCAAAGAGTATAATAAATACCTGTCTTCTTATTTCTATATTAATTTCCCGTAGATCGAATCTAATTTGCTTATATCCCTAATTTGTATTGGTAATTGATTCCTATTACTGGATAAGACTTTTTAAATGGGAATTTTCTGGGAAAAACTAAGCTTTTAAGCTAAGGGGAAGATTGATTTAAATACATATTATAATATAGCCGGTATCTTGAATCAAAATAGCCGAACGGACAAGTTGTTTATGTCATAGAAGGAAGCTTACTTCCAAATTTTAAGGTTCTTGTGCAATAGGTACTGGAGATATCGTCCTGTCAAGTCGAATTCTCCATACGAATAGCCACCCTCTTAATAAAGATTGTAAATTATTTCTTAGCATGCATGCATCTAGGAGTGAGACTGAGACAGACCTCAGTGCAAAATTTAAGATCTCTGGGTATTATTGTTCTAGAGATACTGTGATGGATGACTGAGAGATTGAGTGCGGTATTTGGCTTTTAAATATAATTTATACACAAAGAACAGTAGTTGGTTCCTGGTTCATTTCTAAAATTAAGTATACCTCAAATGAAGAAACAATTTGGATGGATCTACTGAAATTACGGTATTAATTAATATTAGTGATTTCCTTAATAAGTGTATCATTGTCGTGTTTTCTTCTGTGATGTTGATCTTAAGTTTGTCTTTTGATATTTGATAAAAAAAAAATTACAAGATAAAATGAACTTTTTATGCACTACGATTATAAATTTTTTGTTATAAATCATAAATTTGAAACCTGTCAAAATGAAGATCGTAAATATGGGTCATGTCAAAACAAATAAAATAACTTGCGGATTTTTTCCGAACTAACTTTCCGTACAGCAAAATTTGCTGAAAACCAATTAAATTCTGCTGAAAGATGGCTAAAAGTATTAAAATAATGCATTGTCATCGTGTTCTGAGCTATGCTAAAAGTTTCAAATGTCTAGCTATTCGGGAAGTTAGTTAGAAATCGATTGCCAGATTTGTACCGGACAAACAAACAAACAAGCAAGAAAGCAAGCTAATAAAAACGTAGTAAAAAATTAGGTGGAATTGGAAATGATAAATGAAATAAAAAACCTTATAACTTATATTATTAATCAAAGAGACTCCGTAAAACATAATACGCAAGGTGTCTTTTGTCAGTAAAATATTGGTAAAAAGCTGTAACATCAACGAACCCTGAGATGGATATCAAAATAAATTGAAAAACTTATCCTGGTCGACGGTCGTATGAAACAGCATTCTTGCATTCATATACTTACTATGTGGATGGGAACATGACCGGTTCAAAAGATTTTTTTTTTATAGTAATCATTTTTGTAATAAACTTAATATAATTTGCTCTATAGCCTTGGAGTATACCATTTCCAAGAGAATCAAGTATAAACTGAACTGAACAAGCTTCTCTGGATATGAACTAGAAAATGAGTTTAATCATGTCGTGTCGTAATGCTGAGGATATGCCATCCTGATTGTAAGGAACAATAATTGATTATAATATAGATACATAATGCTATGACTTCGGGAGTTTCACCTTTCTTGGGGTTATAGATTTAACGAGAGAAAATAACAAAGTAAGCATCTTGTGCAGGGTTTAGAATAAGTGTAGTACGAGTGCGGGGTGTCTGGTCTGATGGGTTCGAGCCTGTTCGAGGTCAAGGCAACTACAAGTCCATTTCCAATCGAGAGGGTCAGGTCCTGAATATGGAGCCAGCTACCGAGATATCGGAGAGGAGGGACTGGAGGGCTTGTTTTTCAATCTGTTACGTGGTCCGGCTACCGGGTGGAGTTAATATGCCCTGCCTATCTCTTCCAGCACAACTCTCCGCATCTCGGCCATAATTAAATCTGACCGGCGGAATAATGACGGCTGTAATGGAGGCCCCTGTTTTGCCTTTAGCCTTATTGCTTCTGTTCGGAAAGGGTGATTGCCTTCTTCTCCTCAGCCTTTAATAGTTCACTTCTTGCTCGGGGTGAAACCGACAACACCGGCCTGAGCAGAGTCAATAAACCTCTCCGCTCGCCATAACCACAGTCTTCAAACACTCTCATCTACTATCTCACTACATAATCACGCTAACTGTTCTATAAATCTGATAAGTTATGTATAAATTATTCTCCAAGTGCTCCATGATTCTTGGATGAAGATATTTATTCAAGATTTAAACTCGGAACATAAAATAATTTGACACTTCAATGTTTTGTCACAGAGAATGGGTATTTTGAGCCCTTTATCTCTTTATTGTATGTTGCTTTAAAAAAAAAAAATGTACGAATTACTCTGTATTCAGCTATAATTCAAGATAGCGGTTAATTTAATTATTACATCTGGATATAAGGTTGATTCATTTATAGGTAGTTTTTAAAAAAAATGTACAATATATAAAAAATAGTTTTTATCAAATAAATATTTTGTAACAAAAGTAGAATGTCTTACATTTATTTTCTGAAGATTATCTCTTTTAAATTTTACCTTAACTGCGCCTATTTTGGTTCATTCCGCGGCCCCAATTTTTCATAACGCTTTCCAGCATTTCAACAGGAATTTGGTGAATTACGTGAGTAATACTGGCTTCCAACTCCTCTTTTGTTGCCGGCTTATCCTGGTACACTTTTGACTTTACAATAGCTCCAAAGAAAAAGTCCATAGGTATCAAATCGCATGATCGTGCCGGCTAATTGACGGGTTCGAAGCATGTTATCTGCTCACCAAATGTTTCTTGCAATAAAGTCAAGGTTTCACGAGTTGTGTGACCTGTGACACCATCGTTCCAGTGAGATGGTCATTGAGATCACGGGCTTCAATTTCAGGAACCAAATTCCTGTTAAAATGCTGGAACGCGTGATGGAAAAATGGGGTTCACAGAATGGACCAAGTTAGGCACAGTTATGGTCAACATTTAAAAGAGATAATCTTCAAAAAATAAATGTATATGATATTATTTCACTTTTGTTACATAAACTTGATTATTTGATAAAACTATTTATTATATTTTTATTTTTATTTTATAAAACAGTACATCTAATCTAAATGAATCACCTTTAATATGTAATGAATAATAATAGTTACATGTAAATTGAACTCTGAATTTATAAGTTAATATTGGTACGTTTTTTCATTACGATTGCATAATTATAAAATTATATGTCTAACGATGTTGTTTCAATCATGAATTTGTGGACTTTACTTAAATTGACCTCAATTCAAAGAACCAAATTGAACAGTTCATTGCCAAAAAAGAAACACAAATGCTAAACAGTGATTTGTTGGTTTACAAATTTAAATATCTAATGTAAACAGAATATTCTATCAGGCATAGGATAAGGATTGCAGTTTAAGGATTATTCGACTGGAAATATCATCCAAATATTCTCATTCTTGCTTACTAAACTGACAAAAATAATTTATGGAGGTGGGGAAGGGGGGGGGGGACGAGACTTAAATTCTATGTTGAGAAATGGGGATAATTATTTTTATTATATGGACCGCACGTTTATCTCTCCATTTTCTAATGTCTTGTAGAGGTTAAACTTTAGTAATTATATCCAAATCCTGCTTAAATTAGCAGTTCACACTAAGTAATTCACTAGTCTGATTGTATCTTTAACCACCAGAAGTAGGTCTCCTACATGGTGGTTGTACGTATAATTTTCTATGGGTAACTTATATTGGGGGGACATATGAGTTTAAGAAACTCTTAACATTCTTATGTTTTGAGAAATCAACTTGATAAAATAAACCTCCATTGAATATATTTTCCTGTATAGGCTCTGTTAACTATAACTGGCCACTAATATATTCTCGTTCTGCTATAATATATTCTCGATCTGCCATATTAGCTCCTGTTCCAGCACTTTCTCTGAAGAAGATCCATTTCTGGATATGGATTTTGAGGATAAGTGGATTATATTTATTTATATCCTGTGTTTGAGGGGGGGGGGGGGGGGGGTCCTAGTCTTCCTTATATTCTGTAAAACCTTTATACTTCATTTTTTACCCTCCACTTGCTATTCCTTATCTTCAAAGTGAGTCCAAAAAACCGTTGGATCATTATGATCCGTATATAGGGTCAGATAAAATTGGCTTTAGATTTATGCAATATATATAAATAATAAATACCCCACGCATCGATATTCACGCCCCTAAAAGTTAGTAGGTAGGTATATGATGTGTATAACGAAATTGATAAATAATAGTGTAAGTGTTTTTTCAATATTTGCCATTTATTATTAACAAATCAATAAGAATTCTGCTTTTGGTCGCCTTTATTCAACGCCATTATTCAATAATAAATTCTCATTCATCTGACTTGATCCAATAATAGCTGTTTCCTAATAAACTTATAAATAATTAAGTGTTATTTATATCTTTATTTAATTTATATTTTTATATTTGTAATTTATATTTTTTCTTTGGTTTATATTAAGATTTGTTTATAAATGAAATGTTATGCAGTGTCGTATACAACTTTGTGTCCTCGTGCTGCGTGATTGCCAAGTCAGAAAATCTCTATTATTACTAGACTTAATAAGAAACTAGGTTTCTTATTATTGGCTCAGGTCTTAACAACATAAATATACAAACTAGCTGACCCGGCAAACGTTGTTTTGCCATATAAAATATTTCTAGTAAATAATTTGGTACTTAAATAAAAAATAACTAACTTATTGCAAGTGTGTGGGGACGTGATCTATGACTGAAAGAGGAATGGAGCGCTGTGAACAATGACGTTCTAGGGTTAAGTAGTATATTTAATTATATATTTAAAATTATATCTCTTAAAAGTTACATATACATTATAAAATGTTATCCATATGTGCTATCACTAATTATGATAATTAAAAAAAAATCAACATCAATCTCTTAGTGCAATGGATTGTATAATATTATATTTAATCATTTTATAAAATAATAATAATTTAATAATTTATAAATTTAAAATGTAATCCCTACTCCGAACTGTTTGCTGGGTGAGAAGTGACACCGGAAGACGCCTGGCGATTGATAATAATAATTACAATAACCGAGAAATTAATTAAATAACCGAGCAAAAAGCAATAATTTTTACATTTTTGTCTAATTGTTAACTAATGTAAATTAATTGTTATTATTAGTTTTGTTATAAAAAAAAAAAAAAAAAAAAAAAATTATCAGTTATCGACCACTGAAAGTTAAAGATTATTATACAGTTATAATATCGCTATTAAAAAATGGAGGTTGGTTTGGATGTTGAAGGTTGAAAATTAAGGGTTATATGTATTCTTAATCCACTGAGTGTTGAAGATTATTACAGTACTAATATCGCTATTAAAAATGGAGGTTGGTGGTAAAAAAGGGTAAAAATTTAGGGTTACATATAAGCATTTTTTAATGCCAAATCATAAAAAAAAAAAAAAAATCGGGTACGGGGTACCTCGGAACTTTTCCTCACTTCAGAGGCCACTAAAGTGGCCCCTCCTGCTGCGAAGCAGCAGGAGGAAGCAGCATTGGACGTGGTCAGTACTTGGACGGGTGACCGTTCTGAACTAACTGATTTATTATCATTCTTAAAAAAAACCTTATTTTTAATACCTATATGTATTTTATTTAATTATTTGAAGTTTGGCGGTATTTTGACAGATATAAACAAACTTTGACGTCATCAAAATTATCGTACTAATAAATAATTATATTCGTTTATAACTTTTAAACTAATAAATGGAATTTCATCGGTTTTTTTTATATTTGTTCCTTAATTTTTTCCGGTTCCAACGATATGCTTTATGTCAAAAACCTATTTATACTTTTAGTATTATTAACCGTCAAAGTTTAAAAATTTATAACTTCAAAATAGCGGCCAAAATCAAAATGAAACTTAGTGAGCCAAATGAAACATTCGAGCCAAATTTCAACTCGATCAGGACCATTTTCGATTTATTGCGATTTTTTAAAAATTTTTGCTGACTCAGAAAACAGGGTTCATGATGGCGGAAAAAGTTGATTTTCCGGGCGGCACAACTAAAGGTTAGGACTGATTTTTCTGCCCAGTTTCAACTCTCTACGTTAAATGCCTTGGGCGCTACGATGATAAAACACATACACACACACATACATACGTGATGCTGAAAACCACTCAGGAGGTCTTAAAAACACCTAAAACGAATAATTCCGTTGAAATCTCGAAGACAATTTTTTGGTGAAAACAATACTTTTCCTACTATTAGTAGTGAGGAAAAGTAAAAATAAAAATAAAACATTTTGTCCAAAAAATAAAAACAAATTACTGTTTTAAGGGGGGAGGGGGGCCTTATCACATAGGGGTGGTAAAAGGGTTAACATTTAGGGTTAAAAGTATTTTTTAATGCCAAATTATAATGATATAAAATTAAAAAATTTTGTCCACAAATTCAATTTTTTTTTTTGGGTGGGGGGGTGAGGAGGGCTCCCTCATCACTTAGGGGATATTAAAAGTAAGGGTTATTAGTATTTTTTAATGCCAAATCTAAAAAAAATAATTTTAAAAAATGTTGCCCAAAAAATTCAAAAAATAAAATTTTGGGGGGCCCCCCCTCATCACTGAGTGGTGGTAAAAAGGTAAAAATTTAGGGTTATAAGTATTTTTTAATGCCAAATCTTTAAAAAATAAAATAAAAAATGTTTGTCCAAAAAATCAAAAAATAAAATTTTGGGGGGCCCCCCTTATCACTTAGGGGCATATAAAATAGATAACATCCTATTCTCAGACCTACCGATCAATACAATAAAAAATCATCGAAATCGGTCAAGCCGTTTCGGAGGAGTTCGGGATCAAACACCGTGACCGAGAATTTTATATTTATAGACTATAAATTATATTTATATGACAAACGTTGTTTTGCCATATAAAATATTTCTAGTATATAATTTGGTAGTTAAATAAAAAATAACTAACTTATTGTAAGTGTGTGGGAACGTGATCTATGACTGAAATAGGAATGCAGCGCTGTGAACAATGACAGCCTATCAAAATAATAATTGATCAAGCATTTATTTTTTAATTCATATTACTTTATTAACTTTTAAGAGGTATATATTTAAAATTATATCTCTTAAAAGTTATATATGCATTAAAAAATGTTATCCATATTTGCTATCAATAATTATGATAATTTAAAAAAAAAACAATATCAATCTCTAAGTGCAATGGATTGTATGATATTATATTTAATAATTTAATAATAATAATAATAAAAATTAGTTTGCTGGGTGAGAAGTGACGCCGGTAGACACCTGGCGGGGATAACTGATCGATTAATAATTGATCAGTTATCCACCACTGAGAGTTGAAGATTATTACAGTACTAATATCGATATTAACAAATGGAGGGTTGGTGGTAAAAGGGTAAAAATTTAGGATTATAAGTATTTTTTAATGCCAAGTAAAAAAAAAAAATTAAATTAAAAAATGTTGTCCAAAAAAGAAAAAATTCAGGTGGTCCACTCTTATCAGTTAGGGCTATAAAAAATAGTTTATCTACGATTGATACGAAATATAAACATTATATCTCTGTTTAGATGCGTAGAAAGTGATTATTTACGTACTTGTATTCATAGTCTCATGGTTCTGAAGAATTCCTCTTCTTAACCACGCTAGCGCAGTAAAGAAGAGGAATTCTTCAGCTTTACGCACGATTAGCAAGTTTGTTTACATTTAACAAAACTAATTTGCTATTCTTTTATTAAAGTAACTGTTTATATCGAGTTTTTTGTGAAAAACAATGAATGAATCAAGTGGCTTTGACGAAAATGTAGAGAATAATACTCCTCCAGAAATAATTAATTCGGCAAAAAATACAACTCAAGATTAATGCCATCTTTATCAAGAGAAGAGATACGAACTTACATACATCAAATTTATTTTTTTCTGTATTTATTATTAAAATCTAACAATCGTAGATAAAGTACGGTACGCAACTCGTGGGAAAACGGCATTTTGCATTGCTCGTGTGGTTTTACTACCCTCGCTGTCGCTCGGGTGCAAATTCCACACTCGCATGCAAATGCTACTTTCCACACTCGACGCGTTATGTACTATTACGACCTATTCTCAGACCTACCGAATGTACACAAAAAATGTCTGTTCTAGCCTGACCCGCCAAACTGTAGTGATTGACAAATGTCAATCAATTTGAAATGATTTTTTGATTGAATTGTTTTTTAAAATTGATAGATTAAAATCATTTATTAATTCTTTTATATAAAAAATAAGTGAACATTAAATATCTTTATATATCTGTGAACATAGTTATTGTTATTACCTAGCTTCCACACAACAGAGGTTATGGGCAACCATCAATAATAAAAAGGTAATACAATTTATAATATAACTATTAACAAAATTTAAGATATAAATTAATCTATCAAAATGTCAAATATTTATCAAATAGACAAATTAAACAAATCCAATTATGAAACTTGGAAAATTCAAATAAAAATGATCCTAATCCACAGCGAACTTTGGAATTACACTAACGGACAAATAAAAAAGAACGATGGCACAGGTGACAATAGTAATACAGAATGGGTCAACAAAGACGAAAAAGCATTAGCCACCATTATACTTTCTATATCACCATCATGCCTACATCATGTAAAAAACTACCAAACATCCAAAGAAGCATGGGATATCTTAGAAAAAACTTACAAACCAACTGGTCCAAGTAAGAAAGTTCAGCTAACACGACAATTACTTAACTTACACAAAAAACAAAATGAAGATATGCAAGAACATATTAAATCATTTTTTGAGATACTAGACCAATTAAATGACTTAAAATGCGCTCCAACCAACGATTTTGCCACAATCTTACTATTATCGACCTTACCTGAAGATTATGAAATATTTAAATGTTCTATTGAATGTAGGGATGAACTACCAACTCTAGAAACACTAAAAATTAAAATTTTAGAAGAATCAGAAAAAAGAAAATCTTCAACATCAAGAAATGAAAATTTTTCTCTAACTTCAAAATTTAAAGGTAACCAAAATAAAAACAAAAAATTACAATCATGTACAATTTGTAAAAAATCCAACCATTCAACAGAAAATTGCTATTTCAAGAAAAAGAAAAACAACACATCCTTATGTATACAAAATGATTCTGTCTTAACAAGTCTAGAAACAAATAAAAATATTTCCGATTTCATACTCGACAGTGGTGCAACATCACATATGTGCAACAATAAAGATCTATTTATTAATTATAATGATTTACACATGGATGAAAAAGTACGTATGGCAGATGGTAGCCTTGTTGAAATTAAAGGAAAAGGAACTGTGAAAATCCAAACAACAATTGAAAACCAAATTGAAGAAATTGAATTAAAAGACAAACCTAATATCTATAAGTAAAAGTACTAAAAACCCAAATGTAATAAGTAAATTTTACAAAAATAATGCCTACATTATAAAGAATAATAAAATCATAATCAAGGCAAAAGAAAATAAAAATTTATATTTTATCGAAAGAATAAATAATAACAACAATTCTAGAAATATTCAAACAAACAAAATAAAAACGTCGAATCAAGGATTACAAATTAACGAAAAGAAAATGAACAATGAATCAAAAAATAAAACAAATGAACTAAATAACATTTGGCACTCAAGATTCGGACACCTAAATAAAAATCAAATAGATGAAATGATAAAGAAAAAATTAATTCATGGATTACCAAATTTAAAATTAAAAGAATTTGATAAAAATTGTGAAATATGCATTGAAGGAAAAATGCATAAAATTCCATTTCAAAAATATAAAGAATCACATAAAAAAGAAAATATTTTGGAACTGATACATACAGATATTTGTGGTCCAATGCCTGTAGAATCTGGAAGAGGTGCAAGATACTTCACAACTTTCATTGACGACAAATCAAGGAAAACTTTCACATATTTTCTTAACAACAAAAGTGACATCTTTGAAACATTCAAAACATTTAAAAATTTTGTAGAGAAACAAACCGGTAAATCAATTAAAACAATAAGATCTGACAATGCATCTGAATACTGCAGTCGGACATTTAATTCATATTTGAAAAACCATGGTATAAAACATGAATTAACTGCAGAATACACACCTCAACAAAATGGAGTTGCTGAGAGAGAAAATAGAACACTAGTAGAAATGGCTAGATGTCTATTAATCCAATCAGGGCTACCTGAGCATATGTGGGCGGAAATGATAAATACAGCCACATATCTCAGAAATAGGTGCTTGACAAGATCAATAGAAAAAACTCCAGAAGAGGAATGGTCTGGCAAGAAACCTACTGCTTCTCATCTTAGAGTGATAGGGAGCATTGTATATGCATTAAATAAAAGACCTAATAAGAAAAAATTTGAACCTAAGAGTCAACAATACATTCTACTTGGATATTCTGAGGAAGCAAAAGCCTACAGACTGTGGAATCCTAAAACTGACAAAATTATAAAAAGTAGAGATGTAAAAGTTATCGAAAATGTTATGTACAAAGATAGATATACCAATGAACCTAAAAATGAGGAAAAAACTATATTTGATTTCAGTGAATTATTTAAAAATAAATCATTAAATAATAATAAAACTGAACAAGAAAAAATAACAATTATAGAAGAACCTATTATAGAAAAACCTATTATAGAAGAACCGATTATAGAAAACCCCATTGAAGAAGAAGAAAACGAAGAAGAAGAATCTGATATAAACTTTATTGAACTTAACTCAGAAAATGAAAATTCAGATTCCGATAATAATAAAGAAGAAGAATTTAGTCTTAAAGCTGGTCCAGGACGACCAAGAAAACAAAAAACAGGAAAAAGGGGAAGACCCAAGAAAATAAAAAATATAAAAATTATAAAGAAAAAACCTGAAACTATAAAAGTGAAAGATGCACTATCAGGAAATGAAAGTAAAGATTGGAAAACCGCGATGGACAATGAATATAATTCATTAATTAAAAAGAAAACCTGGAAACTGGTTGATTTACCACCAGGGAAAAAAGCTATTGGTTGTAAATGGATCTTAACAAAAAAGTATACTGCAGATGGAAAATTTGAAAAATTTAAAGCCCGACTAGTAGCAAAAGGATACGTCCAAAGATATGGTATCGATTTTACTGAAACATACTCCCCAGTAGTAAGGTTTAACTCCTTTAGACTTATGCTAGCCTTGGCGGTAGAAAATGATCTACACATTGATCAAATCGATGTGAAGACTGCCTACCTCAATGGAAACCTTAGTGAAGAACTCTACATGGAACAACCTGAATACTACAAACAAGATAATAAAGTATGTCTCCTGAAAAAATCTTTGTACGGATTAAAACAAGCAGGAAGAGAATGGAACATCAAACTAGATGAGCAATTAAAAACAGTCAATTTTGTACAAAGCAAACAAGATCCCTGTATATATAAACTTACAGATAGAGAAAATTATGTCTTAATGGCAATATATGTTGACGACATAATTTTAGCTTCAAATAACAAAATATTATTAAAGAATACCAAAGATAAAATTTCAAAACTTTTCGAAATAAAAGACTTAGGAAATCTTAATAGTTTCTTGGGAATATCAATCTCTAAAGAAGGCGATATACTAAAAATCAATCAAGAAAAATACGCTAAAGAAATATTAAAAAAGTATGGAATGGAGGATTGCCGTCCAATATCTCTACCTTTGGATACAAATAGTTCATTAGAAAAAATACCAAAAGACGAAGATCTCGCTCAACCAGTAGATCAAAACAATTACCAAAGCTTGATTGGTTCGTTGCTATATTTGTCAACAGCAACTAGACCAGATCTAGCATACGCTGTAAATAAACTCAGCCAGTTTAATAAAGACCCTAGGAAACAACACTGGGATGCAGCCAAGAGACTTCTCAGATACCTCAGGGCAACAACAAATTTTGAACTTGTATTCCGAAAAACTGGGAAAAAGTTAGTAGGATACTCAGACGCAGATTGGGCAGGAGATTTAGAGGACAGAAAATCCCGAACAGGCTACACTTTCATACTGGCAGGGGGGGCTATATCTTGGGAATCCAAGAAACAGAAACTAGTTTCTCTCTCCAGTATGGAAGCGGAGTACGTCGCTTTAAGCGAGGCTGCTCGGGAGGTTCTGAATCTAAAATTTCTGTTAGATGAAATTGGATTTAGTCATCTTGTGAAAAATCCAATCAAAATATTTTGCGACAGCCAAAGTGCTCTATCTTTAGCAAAAAATCCAGTTTACCATAAAAGAAGTAAACACATTGAAATTAAATACCACCATGTGAGAGATCTGGTTCGATCAAAATTGATTGAGCTAGAGTACATCGGCACTGGAGAGATGACCGCAGATATTTTAACCAAGCCAGTTGAAAGACTGAAACTTGAAAAATTCTCAAAGGGCTTGGGTTTGGAGAAAAAACTCCCACCAAATGGAGATTAAGAAAAACAAATCCTATCAAATGGGGGCGTTTGTAGTGATTGACAAATGTCAATCAATTTGAAATGATTTTTTGATTGAATTGTTTTTTAAAATTGATAGATTAAAATCATTTATTAATTCTTTTATATAAAAAATAAGTGAACATTAAATATCTTTATATATCTGTGAACTTAGTTATTGTTATTACCTAGCTTCCACACAACACAAACGTTGATTTGCCTTAATAATTATTTCTATTGAATATTTTGGAAGTTAATTAAAAATAACTAACTCATTGTAAGTGTGAGGAGATGTGGTCTATGACTGAAAGAGGAATGGAGCGCTATGGACGATGAGGCCTATCAAAATAGTGAGAAAGCTTATTGAGTGAGAATTATATGAGACCGGCTCGTTCACATCCCTACTCCGAACCGTTTGCTGGGTGAAAAGTGAACCCGGAAGACGCCTGGCGGGGATAACTGATAATAATTACAATATCCGAGAAATTAATTAAATAACCGAGCAAACAGCAATACTTTTTACGTTTTTAAATTTTTGTCTAATTGTTATCTAATGTTACCTAATTGTTATCTCATTGTTATTATTAGATTTGTTATTTAATTGTTAATTTAAATTTTGAATATTAATTTGAGTATTTATTTATTATCTTACACAAAAGTTGTTCAATTAGGATCTTTTTTCTATTGTTTTCATCTCGGGCAGACCTATTTCGCCTCTGTCGATCATATCCACACTCCAGGAACCGCCGAAAAGCTCTGAGATTGTAGTAAGATGCACTCTTAGTCGACCACCAACCTTTTGGGAAAAGCCTTTCTTAACCCATCACTACGGGTTTAATCGCTTTCTCCATAGTTAAATTAGGAGGTATATTCTTGTTGACACAACCAAACATCTGTTTTATGAATAACTACGTGAGAGCTCTCATTTAATCAACTGCAAATACCCATGAATAATTTATGATGATGATTAAATATAATTAATTTATGATATATAATTAATGATGATGATTAAATATGATTAACGATGATAATTACATATTAGATGATGATTAATGATGATTATTAATGAATCATTACACATCAGTATAAATTAGAGATAGTCCAAACAGAGAAATAAAAAGGTGGTGCTTTAATTTTGACGGAGAGTGTATTTTTAATCCAATGAGTAGATTAGATTTTTAATCCACTGACTGAAGATTATTACAGTACTAATATCGCTATTAAAAATGGAGGTTGGTGGTAAAAATTTAGTATAACGGTGGTATAAATTTAAGGTTATAAGCATTTTTTAATGCCAAACAAACATTTTGTCCAAAAAATAAAAACTGATTTTTGTTTTAGGGGGGCCTTATCACTTAGGGGTGGTAAAAGGGTAAACATTTAGGGTTATAAGTATTTTTTAATACCAAATCATAAAATAATAAAATAAAAAAAATGTGCCCCAAAAATTAAGAAAATTAAATTTTGGGGGGTCTCCCTCATCACTTAGGGGCGGTAGTAGAAAGGTAAAAATTTAGGGTTATAAGTATTTTTTTAATACCAAATCATAAAAAAAATAAAATAATAAATGTTTGTCCAAAAAATCAAAAAATAAAATTTTTGGGGGGCCCCCCTCATCACTGAGTGGTGGTAAAAAGGTAAAATTTTAAGGTTATAAGTATTTTTTAATGCCAAATCTATAAAAAATAAAATAAAAAATGTTTGTCCAAAAAATCAAAAAATAAAATTTTGGGGGGGCCCCCCTTATCACTTAGGGGAATAAAAAATAGATAACATCCTATTCTCAGACCTACCGATCAATACAAAAAAAATCATCAATATCCGTCTAGCCGTTTCGGAGGAGTTCGGGATCAAACACCGTGGCCGAGAATTTTATATATATAGATTAGATTTATATATATACTACATTACTTTTTGCAAGGCCGAGCCCTTTTTGTTTCAAATTTGACTGGACTATGAAGTTAAATATTAATTATATATTTTTATAGATTGATCCCCTTGTCAATTACATTATTTACTTCATGCTTTAATGCATCTTGCATCCAAAAGTTATAGCATTGCCATGTGAATTACTTTGAATAAATTGTAATTTTGTTCAAGTTCAAAATGAATTTAATAAAGGCCTTATATTGGTAACAATATTTCCTTTATATATATTAAAAGTCGGAAGACAAAAGTATTGTTAAAAAAGCAACTGGATATTGGTTCGTTTTAAGACTAGAATATCTGGAAGAAGGGTAAACAGGCCCGCAAATTTCTAGACAGGTTAATCTACCGTGCCAAACCGCACATTGTATCTCCCATATTCAACCTCTTCTTAATCTCTTGGTTTGAACACACACCTTGGACTTGTAACGGTGCCCTGTACTTGTATCGGCTATCTCGTTCCAAGCACGTGCCCCGCACTCCTGCGCTCTCCTTCTGACGCCCACAAGACCGGAGTAACCTCCGTCTAGTCTCCCTAACTACTCCCCAACACAGTTATGTCTTGACTTCAATTACATTAATTCTCCGGATGGCATTACATCTCAGGACTTACCTAGACCTCGTACTTGGATAGCAATTATATAAATCATTTTATAGAACTTCTGCCATTCTACATGGTGTAAGATTCTTAATACTGACTACTCGGTTGAGAAAAATAAGTAACTCTAAGCAAGAAATATTTTATATAGAAAATAGTTAGAAACATTTTACCCTTAGAATTATAGGTTTTTTGAGATTCCAAAGTTGACAATCACCGTTGTTTAGTAAAATATTCTGCCAATTAGTGCAGCTCATAGCATCCTCGCTTCCATCGCGCGCATACTTTAATGATCATTTGCTTTTTCGACCCATTATTGTTTAATTAATTTCGTTTTCTGTATAATTATTAATTTTCTGTAAAAAATCACTAAAAAAAACACTAATAAAAGTACATATCAGTTAAGCAATGTTTAATGTGCTCAGGCGGTTGCATTCAATC
Organism: Gerris lacustris; assembly: GCA_951217055.1. Taxonomy (NCBI): domain Eukaryota; kingdom Metazoa; phylum Arthropoda; class Insecta; order Hemiptera; family Gerridae; genus Gerris; species Gerris lacustris. The sequence goes on along the minus strand of OX578276.1, from coordinate 103,290,250 downwards.
TTGCTCTAGGGCTATCTGCGGGCTACTTTTAGAGTTATAGGTGTAAATAAATGGATGTTTGTGCGTATGTGAAAGATAAGCAAATGGCCGCAGAAGGTAGAAACTTATATGGGACCAACAAGGGGCTGATTATGACCTATAATTCTTATTTCATTAAAATCGGACATCTGTAGTTTTTAAGATACATGTTGGTTCAAAAAATGTTCTCTTGACTTCTGAAACGAATTTCTGTCTCAGAATCACTAAGCCAAGCTTCCGTTACCTTCGGTGAGCTCGGAAATATATATATATATATATATATATATATATATATATATATATATATATATATATATATATATATATATATATATATATTTCCGAGCTCACATAATATATATATATATATATATATATATATATATATATATATATATATATATATATATATATATATATATATATATATATATAGATATATATATATATATATATATATTTTTTTTTTTTTTTTTTTTTTTTTTTTTTTTTTTTAATATACATACTGACTCTGACCTATGAAGAAAAAGTAGTCAGTAAATAAAAAAAAAACAAAAAAACTCAAACTATCCTACAGTTAATCAGTGAATAATAATAAATAACCTGAATAATAAATAGAGAAAATTTAAGTGTGGTGTTCGAGATTTGTATGAAATAAGGCTTGGCCTACCCCAACTGACTTATCACTTCCAGCACAACAAGCGAAACGAGCAATCTCACATGGTTGGAATAAATAATATGGATACATTTCTTTATAATATACTTGTTGTTTTATTGATGTTAAGTTATATTTTATTTAATACTAGTTTCTAGTCGTTTTGGTAATAATTAGTATAATTTTTAATCATATAAATTATCTATTCAATAATAGTAATAATTTACTACCATGTCCTTAATTCTTTTATGATAAGATGGCCTTTAGATAAGAAAAAAAAAAAAAAAAAAAAAAAATCTGTCTAATTTCATTAATCATATATGCCTACGCATAAAATTTCAAGTACTTTACATAAAAAAGTAAATAAGATTTGATTTGAACAAATATATTTCTTATTTCTAGATTAATTATAGCTCAGTAAATTATATATTTATATATTCTAAAAACTAGTTTGATGTTTATCTTATTAGGCCTTTAATGAATATGTTTGTTTCCTGCAACGCCTAGTGAACTTGAGAATCATATTTTTTTTTTAATAATAATATATGTGGAGTAGTATTTGTATATTATTATATCATTGATTTTCGTGAAATATATGATGTTGTATTTTGCTTTAATTTAATATACCTGACCTAGATATAGTATATAGGAAGTGCAAAAGAACAAAACTGCCTATGAAATAATGGAATGCATCCACACGTCCGGTTGGTTCTTACATCTTGGCCTATTAACAATTCGTCATGCTCATTGCGTAAATGCTTATTCTTAAAATTATTTAATAAGTAGTCTAGTTTCAAGATATAGTTCCCGACCTACTTTCTTATCTAAAACAATCTCGACTTGTTAGATATAGACATTTTTTTAATAATATTTAGATGTAGCGCAGCTATATTTATTTCTAGACTAACTAAAGATTAAATACTATGTATTATGAAATATTGTACTTATATTATATAAAAATAACCAAATTAATTTTAATAATTTCGATAAAGTATTGTGTTTTCATTTCTCATTTACGTCGTAAGTAGTTGGACACTTACCAAAAATCAGCTATCCTTGATAACACTGACAAGTTTGTTGTTGAAGGCGGGAAATTTGCAAAAATTATGTTGCCAGGCTACGCTCTGATAAGCAATATCTCCGAAGAAATTCTTATCTGCCTGGAATTTTTCTGGGGGGGAATGTGGGCATAACGTGTCTAAGGCACTTCACTCCCCAATATAAATAAAGTGTCACGACGCATAAATTCGATTTTTTATATATTTTTATAAGTTATTAATTTTTCAATTGGAAAATGTTATGTCAAATATTCATTGAATTCATTTACTTTAGTATTTACTATTTTAGTTATTTGATGGCTAACACAATTATTTAGACCTAACGATGTACATCATAAATGCTGAGCATCATCATTACTTTTCGTCTACTTCGGCACCCTTCTCACAGATAAATGTGTCACTATAGCCTATAAATATTTATTTGTATATTCATCAAGGTCTAATAGAAATGTATAATGTCTTACTTTACTGTCCCTCAATGTACCAATATTCAAAGCAACTTATATCATGCAATTTTTTATTCTAGATTGTCATTATTGTTTTGCAGTACCTACAATCTTGGGCCAACCCATTTTCCGTTTTGAAATACTAATCCTAGGTTACGAGGCCTTTGTTCTAACTTCTTTTTTAATAAATAAGTCCATATTTGTAAAAAAAAAATTGCAATTTTCAACAAGCAAAGTAAAATACAGTTCCATTGTTTAACTCTTGTCTCCGAGTTAATTTGAATTTAATACTCGCTTTGTACTCACACCTTTCGATAAAAAACGAGATTTTTCGATAAATAAATAAACGGGCCGAATGTAAACAGAGAAGTGGTGAGAAAGTGCATGGGTTGGCGCGTGCTACGTGTCCTTGAACCTTAGCAAGCCAGGGGTCTCGTGACGTCACGCTGCACTTGCAGATGCAGGGGATTGTAGTGGGAGGTGAAGGTTCACCGACCCCTCCTACAACTCCCGCCAATACTACACCATAGGATTGCCGGGCCCGCGCTAACACCACGCGGGTTACGCAATACAACCACTCCGTGTTTACTATAGTCTTCACTCACTCTAACCTTCTGTGCATCCACCACATTTATAATGTCACACTTTGTCGCACTCTGACTTAATTTATTTTTATTTTTGTTCCTTCCTTATTGGTCGCTCAGATTCTCTTACTCGATGCTTTTCTAATTCTTACTCCCTCTGGCTTATTTGCATCACCCCCCTCCCTGTGCCCTTGTAACTCGTAATCGCAATCTCTTATTTTTAATTTCAAGGCGAACTTCTTCTGCAATTTATCTTGTACAAGGAGCACTAAGAAAGATTTATGAAAATGGAAATACACATACATTTTTTTATTTTTTTAAAAAGAAATATTATATATGTATATAAATCTAAAGTAGCCCAGAAAAAGTTCAGGTTGGCAGTGTGCTGTATAACGATAAGGATCACAGAAAAAATAAATAAATAAAGATGAACGCTACTGCATACCGTAAAGTAAGCATGCTTTATTTTAACTATTCATTTTTTCTTAAAAAAAGCTGCAATATTATAGGATAAAAAATAAATTAAAATGGGTAGCTAATAACAACCCTTATAATCATGACATTTTGTATGTCTCTGATTTAAAAAAATCCAAGACGTTTCAGACATCATGGAACATTTTTGGTTCCGTGTCTGTCGGTTGTAATTTTTGCGAACCAACAAATCTTTTTGCTCATCCGATATTATAGAAATTTGGATGGTAGGTCATAATTAGCCCATTCTTGTCTTATATAAATTTCAACTTTCAGCTGCTGATTTGTTTCTCTTCCACTTATTAGCATAAATAAATATACATTTATTTACACCTATAGTACTCATGATTATTATGAAATTTGGATGGTTTATCGAAAGTAGTTCACTGATAGCCATAGATTAATTTCAACCGTCTGCGCTCTTTACATTTTGCTAAATTGATACTTGAATTCATGTAAAGGATCAAAACAATTTTGACAGATATAAAATAAAGGGAGAGAAAAATAATTAATATAAAAATGCAATTTTTCAAAACTGGTCTTATTTTCAACGTTCTTTTTTTTCTGTATTATTTACCTTAGTTCTATCTATGTGCAAAATTTGGGGAAGATTGAATCGCGGGAAGTGGTTAAAAATTGGAATAATAGGTGTGCGATGAAACTTAAAAAGAAAATAAATTTGACGCCATTTATATTTTTTTTAATATTTTTTTTTGGTTTCTGTATTCTTCACCTTAGTTGTATCTATGTGCAAATTTTGGGGAAGATTGAATCACGGGAAGTGGTTCAAAATTGGGGAAACGGAAATGTGCGATGAAACTTACAAAGCAAAGTAATATAAGACCAGTAATTAAATTAAATAGACATAATATAGTAGGTTGTAAAACATAAAATCATTCAAGTATATGAAATAGGATGCGAGAAAGCTATGTTCCACGCTAATTGACGGACTTTTTTTAGTATTAGTTTACTCTTCGTTGGGTGTAAATATCTCCAAATAAAAGTTTAAATTTAGATATATATGCTAGTTATTATATTTTTTTAACCTTGTTTTTGATTTTTTGTAAATCTCTTTTTATGCTCTTTATGCGATTTTTTAAAAACTTCAAACGATGTTTCCAGATGAGAAAGTCGAGATTTTACCGCGGTATCATTGTAATCTGACGGAGTGTAATGATCTCACTTCAAAGAAAGCCACCCCCTCGGATTTTTATAAGAATACTACTTTAGAAATATTTGGTAGAAAGAAATTCGGTGGGGAAATCCACACTTTTCCGGAGGGTTATCTAAAAATTCCAGTCAAATGTACTCCGGAGTAATTTTCTTTTCACTTTAATTCTACGAGTCAAGTACTAATTATATCTTTTTTGCCGGTAATGAGCTTCAGCAGGGAATGAGAAAGTCAAGAGAGCTCGACAACTTTTGAACGACTTTTCCAGCTAGGGAATTTTTAACTTCTTGCGGATGGAATTTGCCGGAAAATTCCGCCTCGTTTCCGGCTTCAATCCGACCAACGGACCGGAAATTATCTCCTCCCCTCCAACTTTTTTTCGCTCCACAATGGAACGAAATAAAAGTGGAGCGGCTTTAATTATTAGTCCACCCTCCGAGGCACCGGCTTTCAACTAAATGAGTCCCCTTCATCCCGCGATAATATCAATAAAAAACCGAATGAATTTAACCTTCCCCTTCCTCACCAAGCTTTTACTCCCGCCTTTGCCAAATTATCATGTTTTAAATATTTAACAATAAGTTATACCATTTCAGGAATTAAGTCACCAAGACTCATTTCAAATTAATTGAGTTAAAAAAGAACTATAGAGTTCAAAAAGAAAAATAATTAATCAATCCAATAGTAAATTAAGATTAAGCGATAATATATTAATTTAAGTTCCAACGATTATTCATGAGGACTGATATTTGTTTTCACCACAAATTTTTAATGCATATATTATGATCTGTGCATCTGCTTATAATATTACCCAGTAATTTACGTCTTTATACACTAAGTTTAGCTTGAAGCTTTAGTTAGCTTTAGCTTAACTGAGAATAAAGAAAAGTTTTTATAGCCTTCAATCTAGATATTGTTTAGGGCACTCCTATCCAGTATCTTCAAATACTAGTAGATTTATATAACAAATTATTGACTGAGTTAATAGTGAATTAGTCAATTTTAAAAGTTTATTCACCGCAGCAAGAAACAAAGTTCTAAAGAGAAAATTTTTGCAATTTTTAATTTAAACCGTTTCTACAAAAGTCATTGATTATGTTACTTGTTAAACGACGCTGAGTTTTAGTGTAGGAATCTCCCCTACTGTAATGTAAAGAGGAAGGAAAATTTCAATAAAGAAATTTACCTTGAGGATTTCAAAAGTTTTACTCTCAATTTATGTGCCCAAATAAATGGTGCCATTATTGTTTTTCAAAGAATGCAATTAATGTTTTCCTCTTTCTTTATATTCTACTAGCTGGGTACCCGTGCTTCGCTACGGAAAGTTATTATAATTAAATAAGTTTATAAACAACCATAATGAAACATATAAATTATTTTACTGTGCAAGAATATCTAGATTTTATCTCTCCCACCTATTTCTATACCCCCTCCTCTTTGATAAGCAAATTTTCATATATCCTAAATTCCCCCCCCCCCCCTAAATTAAAATATGACTAAACTTTACATAAGAACTATTACTGTACTCTTAAAGAGCTTTTGCATCATGAATGGTATCATTACATTGACCCCGTATTCATTACTTGTACCATACCCCTGTGTACCAAATTTTAATTTCGAAAATTCATGTAGGCTGTGATTTTCCTCTTGCTTTGAAGGTCAAGTGGGCAAATTTTTATCGACATCGAACTAAAACTGTAGATTTGTATAAAGAACATACACACACATACGTTGAATTTTATATATATAGGTATAAATTTCCATTTTACCCCCTCCTAAATAAAATTGTACATAACAACAATTAATTTCTCTTAAAGTGCTTTTCAACGATGTGCATAATATGAAGGGAATCCATTACTTTGACATTTTTACACCGTACCCCTTTGTACCAAAATTTAAAACTCGAAAATTCATGTAGACAGTGACCTCTCGCTTGCTTTGAAGGGAAGGTGAGTAAATATTCATCAAATTGGGATAAAACTGTAGATTTGTATAAAAGACATACCCTAATACAGACACTCTTTTTTTTATATAAGTTATAGCTATATTTTTCCATTTTACCCCCTCCTAAATGAAATACATATGACAAAACTGTACATAACAACAATTAATGTAATCTTAAAGAGCTTTTCAACGATATGCATCATAAAGGGAATTTAGTCCTTTGACCCCGTATTCATTATTGTACCCTGTTCCCTGTGTACCAAAATTTAAATTTGGAAAATTCATGTAGACAATGATTTCTTCTTCCTTTGAGGGTCAAGTGTGCATTTTTTGATCGAGATCGGACTGAAACTGTGGATTTGTATAAAGAGCATACACACATATGTTGACTTTTAGATATATTTTTCCATTTACCTCCTTAAATGCACGTAAAAACAATTACTGTACTCTTAAAGAGCTTTTCAACAGTATGCATCATGAAGGGTTCTCAATACTTTGACATTTGTATCCCGTACCCCTGTGTACCAAAAAATGAATTTCGAACATTCATGTAGACAGAGATCTTCCCTTGCTTTGAAGGTCAAGTGCGCAAATTTTCATCGAGATCGAATTAAAACTGTTGATTTGTATAAAGAACATAAACACACTCACACATTCGTTGAATTTTATAGATATAGATATAAATTTCCATTTTACCCCCCTCCTAAATGAAAATATGACAAAAACGTACTTAACAACAATTAATGTACTCTTAAAGAGCTTTTCAACAATATGCATCATGAAGGGTATTCATTACTTTGACATTTGCACCCTGTACCTCTGTGTACCAAAATTTTAATTTCGAAAAATCATGTAGGCAGTGGCCTTCACCTTGTTTGGAAGAAAAAGAGTATAAATATTCATGAAATTAGGATAAAACTGTAGATTTGTATAAAAGACATTCTAAAGAGACTCATATAGATACTCTTCTTTTTATATATAGATAAAGTTATATTTTCCATTTTACCCCCCTCCTAAATGAAAATATGACAAAACTATACATAACAACAATTACTGTAGTACTCTTAAAGAGCTTTTCAACGATATGCATCACGAAGGGTATTCATTACTTTGACCCGTATTCATTACTTGTAACCCGTACCCCTGTGTACCAAAATTGAAATTTCGAAAATTCATGTAGACCTTAATTTTTCCCTTGCTTTGAAGGTCACGTGTGCAAATTTTCATCGAGATCGGACTAAAACTGTAGATTTGTATAAAGAACAAACACACACACACACACACATACGTTGACTTTTATATATATAGATATAGATATAGATAAAGATAACTGATAAGACAACAATGAGTTTACACATAATCATTAGACGAATAACTCAATAAGTTAACTAAATAAAAATTTGCAATATACATATATATATATTTGCTTTTGTCTGCAACTAGCCCAAATAGCACAACTGATTTAAACGACATCCCTGAGACATTATTTTGTCCAGTTAGGGTATCTTTTGGGCTAGCTGAATGAATCACACTAACAGATTATAAAACTATATTGTTGCAAATAAGCATATTATCTAACTGTTTGTTTTGTTATTTGATGTATTTTTTAAGTTGAAATTGATTCGGAGCTATTTGTTAAATAAAGTTATTTTTTCTAAAGCTTTTTGTCTGTATAAAAAAACAAACAGATTTAATCAGAAGTTGACTTAATACGTTATACAAAGAATAGTCTACAAATTGAAGATTTAAAACAGTGTAGAATATTAAAATTAAAATGAAAAATTTCAAAGCGATTTTAGGTTTAATTATCCATTTTGCATATGGTCCAATCGGAATGTTTCCTAGTCTATTAATACAAGAGTGCCTGACCGTGTCCAAATCTTGCTGACATAATACAATATATTTCTAGTACAAATTAAATCTACCATGAAACTCGATTAGGTGTTAACATCAAGAGGTAATAGAGTAACTATCATATCTTATTATACTTAATAAGTGTTGTCCCCGACTTTTATTTTTACATTTTGAACATCCAGAAAAGTACCTAAAACTGTTCCTACTGCACATGCTATTGACGTTTCCTTGGGTGTTTTAAGGGCAGATATCGGTTAATCCTTAGTGGACCATAGGTTACCTTTCTACTGTCCATGGGATGTGTCAAAAGACTAAGTGGCTGGTCATATGGATTTCTTATGGACAAAATCGAGCTACTTGAGAGTATTCATCATAAATAATAATAAAATTTAGATTAAAAAAAAATTAATTGTTATTAATGTATGTAACAAATTAAAATTATTCAGGTATTTATTATTATACTTTAACGTAGAATAATGGGTAACATCTCAATTTCACATGACTACCATTTACAGCCCGTAATCAATTTGGCGCGGGCACGTCGGCCTAACGGTTCAGACCGGTACTTGGAACTACCATAAATTTAAACTCAACCCCAAGCTTTCTTTTAAAGGCTAAATGGTCTTTAATTTATTTAACCAGAAAAAACTATACAAATGTTTTAATTGTAGTGTAGTAAATGAGATACTAATGTTCTCTCCTTCTAAATGTATTTCTAATGTGCTATGATTAGACCTTGTTGACAAGATACTACGATAAACAAAAAAAAAAAAAAAACTTTCAGGGAATTCTCATTATTATTTTTTTGATAGAAATAAAATACTTAAATTTGTATTATTCAGTTTTACTAAAAAAAAAAAAAAAAAAAAAAAAATCTGAACAAATCACTTTTTTGTTTTTGTGTTTTAGGAGTTTATGTTTCTGTTATAATATATCTACTTTTCCAATAGTGAGTACTATTTTTTTATAATATTTATTTCGAGTGTTTGCAGCAGCTTAAAACATTTTGCTTAGGCATAATTTAGAAAAATATATTAAACAAATGCGAGCACATTGTTTTTAATATGTAATATACAACTTTACATTAATAAACTAAAGGAAATGAAATTAATAACAAATAGACTTACTCTTACTACTGGTAAACAAGCATTTGGCTGGACATCAAATTATTTCTATTCCTCCCTGCCCAGCAGTTATAGTGCCAAGATTTAATATACGTCTCATCTTTCGTAAGAAGTATAATTGCACGACAAAGAAACGCACAATGAGAATAAACAAGTTCTCTTGAAGTAGCTGCTTTTCCAGATAAAATACCATTATCTCATTTTCACAATCGATAAACAATATTTCAACTGGTACCTCCACGATTCGTTTAGGTAAATGCGCAAATTTATGCAAATGATGGAACAATAAAAACTTTTACGAAAGGTTTTACGAAAGGAACCTTCAAATGCCAGCGTTCGGTCTCTCTGCCATCATTAGTGCTGGTAAATTTAAAGGAAAACCCCGTAAAGTCACGTGAATGACAGAAATCGGTTAGATTTCTGATTTAGATAGCAGGTGATGGCCATTAAAATTCATTTTATAGAGAGGCGTTCGTTACTACTATTAATTCACAACATCGACTCCACTTGCGCCCTAGTTCTTCATATATAAAATAATGTTCTTCATGAATAACATTCATTTTTTTTTTTTTTTTTTTTTTTTTTTTTTTTTTTTTTTTTTTTTTTTTTAAAAAGGTCGTATTATGTATATTTAATGAAAGTAAGATTTATGAATGTATATAAGTACGTTTCTGTTAAAAGGAACATTAAACTTATCTCGGCACAATTTAAACCAATGTATATTATTCTGTACACGCATATTATATATTTAGATAGTGGTAGCTTATTAATGAAAATAATACCTCAGGCTACTTAGTAATTATTGTAATTTATATTTATTATTATATATTTTGATAATAATAAAAAAAAATATTTAAAGCTAGTATACATTCCATATTCTTCTATAGGCTGTGTTATTATATCACAGTCCTGAACAATAGACGTCTAATTTTAAAATATTTTTTGTCTCATAGTCAGTTCTATTAAATATCTGTTAAGGATACTAAAGTCAATAATATCTTTAATATCTAATTCGATCATTTCCATATAGTTAAATCTATTTCTTTGAATAATTTTATACCGTATAAATGTAAAACTAAAAGCGTAATTATAGCTGTTATAGTGTTCGTAAAACTAAGCGAGCTGCATGAATAATAAGATGAGTTGTCTATTGTATGTATCCTTGGTTTAAAACAATTCCTCTCCAGGTAGATCCATTGTAGGACTAATTGATGGCACAATATTATACATTAAATCATAAATGCATCCTCGTTTTATCCTGACCTTCCAAGCCATATTTCACAACAAGTCCTTTGACGTGTGTACAAGAGTCTATTATTAAAGTCTTTCTTAGATCCAAGCTCTGCGGTCTCATTCGCCACTTTGCTGCATTCTAAAACGATTTTCTTGTTTAACCGTAGTAATATTCACTGACCTCCAGTGTAACTTTGTGTCCCAAATAATGTGAGCTCAAATTAAAAAAATACTAGTAGCTGTTTTTCAACCAATTAATTTATTTTCACATAAATAGCCAGCAAACTAGCACCATTTTCCAGGGCCGCTTACAGGATTTCCAGGCCCCTTGGCAAGTTAGCATCCGGGGCCCCTTAAAAGAAATAACGGCGAGGGGTCCGGGGGTCCTCCTCCGCAGAATTGTTTTAAAATTTAAGTGCAAAAAGATGAGTTTTAAGGATTTCTGAGGACAAGTTTGTCCTTACAGGAAACATGTTTGGTGGGAACGAATTTTGAAGTTTAACTACTTCCTTTTACCTTCCTCTTAAGATAGGCTTTTTAAATTTGGAAGATAGGTTAATCTTAAATAGCTTAGGACCGTATAAAAATGTAGCCCGTAATATTAAGCCGGGGGCCTGTGTGACTCGGACGCTAGAGCGCTCGCCTTGCGATAAGGCAAGTTAAGCAGCATCGAGCCGGGTCAGAAGGTGACCGCAGCTCTGGGTTCGATTCCCGGACCTGGCCTCCCGCTCAATGTCCACCCAACATTGTTTAAACAAGTGGGAAGCTCCTCGAAAGAGTAGCGCGACCAGGTTTCGGCCTGGAAACCATGACGATGACACTCCTGGTTGTAATACAACTAGGAGGGGAGTCATGGTTAACGACCATATCTTCACACTAGTGTGCGAAAATTTCGGTCCCTAACCCGGGTTTGATGTATGGGCCCACCTTAGTGGCCTGCATCTTCGGGTGTAAAAAGCCCCCCGGAATTAAAAAAAAAAAAAAAAAAAAAAAAATATATTGAGCCATTTCAATGAGCAGAGTTTCAAAGTTTGTACCAAAGTTGGTTCAAAGTGTCTGTCTGCCGTCTGTGCAAACGCGTGGAGCCTAAACTACTGGCGGACTATGTTTAGAAAAATCATACCCCGAGACGAAATCGCGAAATGAATTTTAGCTCCAAATTTGGGGACGCTATCCCCAAAAACGTGAAAAAAATATGTCTTAAAAACCAACCGATTTTGATTACAAGATTCTAAAATCTAGAATGTAACGATAATAGCCGTTCTCCTGGGAAAAATATAGTTTCCGAGATATTGATGAAAATCAATCTGATTTCTAGGACCAATTTTTTTCAAGGTTTTCTTTTGAGGAATTTGTTCATAGTATTTACACCTACCTATTTTAATAGGTATATTTTTATTTAGTTCTGAATTGTATTTATCTTTTTTAAATAATATTTGTTTGATAATTATAACTGGAATTAAGAAAATCGGTTCGATTAATCGAAAATACTTTCTCATATTGAAACTGTATTTGTATCCCATAATTTATTTAATTGGTTTTTTTAAAACATATTTATTAAGTGTTCAACAGGTGGTTGTTTACTTTTTATTTTTTATTTTCAATAAAATCAAATTTACCTTCATCAATATCTCAAAAAAGTCCAGTCATGCACCATGGCCTAATGAACGAATTTTCAAAGAAATCTGCAAATTATAAAAGATACAAACAATAAATTAAAAAAAAAATAATGTAGACATTTTCTTGAAAGAGAAAAAAAAATTGTGCGCATGTACAGCTATTACTGATCCTAGGTGGCCTTATAGGAAATGTTAATATGTTTAAGATACCTACTGCTCTTTAGAAAATTAAACAAAATTTGTACACCGGGGTAAGGGGTACAAAAGTCAAAATAGTATATACCCATCAAGATGCATGTCGTTGGAAAGCTCTTTAAGAGTACAGTAATTGTTGTTACGTACACTTTTGTCTTTTTTTTTTTTTTTTTTTAAAAAAGAGTAAAATGGAAAAAAAACGTTTTTCATACTATTTTTAACCCTAAATTGTCAAAATTTGACCCCTAAATGGACTCCAAAAATTCTGGCCAACGAAATCATCCTTTCTTTTGATATTACTGACATTTTAAGATTTAATTTGATTTTTTATGTGCAACCTAGGGTGAGATATCGTCTGGAGTGACACATACATATATACGTAGGGTAGGGCGGGGCTAGTTGAGCATAGGGGCAAGTTGGGCAATTTAAATATCTCTAAAACTACGCATGTCACAAAAATATTTCAAATGATGGAAAGATGGAGACGAAGAAGGAGAACGCATCGCGTGACCTTCAGTTGCCCTAAGACAATCGAGAAAGATGACAGACACTTTTTTAAATTTTCTTAGTAAAAAGTAAAAAAACCGAGGACCGCCATTTTTCTCCTAGACTCGTACTAAAACAACCGTCTGCAATCACGTAAGTGTTTATATTTTATGTATTTATTGTACTTTTGATTATACTTAGTTATTTAGTCCTAAGTCTACCCGTTTTTTTCATAACTTAACTTTTTTTCTATAAGTCTAGTCGGGGCTAGTTGGGCAGGCTTGCTCAACTTGCCCCACTCTTATACTACGACAAAAAGTAAAATGTTTATTTTTTATTTTTACAAATACTAAGCAGACTCTGGCAGACGGCTATAGTAGGTATGCCATTTTATACTTTGTAATAACAATTTTTATAATAATTGTATTTATAATTTTGAAATAATTAATAAAAAAAAAAGAAAAAGTTAAATGTCTTGCATTTCATTTTAGGATGCGGACAAATAAACGAAAAAACGTCAAGGGGTTCTGCTACGAGTCAACAGTCAAGTGAAGCTGCAAAATCTGTGTGGCCGGGTACAAGAGCATGAACGCAGCTGCAAAAGAATTTAACGTAAAACGAATGACTCTCACAAGATGACTGATGATCAACCCTGCATCAATATTTTTACATTACTAACCTCAAAATTACCTACTAACCTCGAATTTTTATATTGTTTTTATATTTACATTTTTTTTATCCTTAAAAATTAATAATAAAGCATAATTTTAAGTACTATGAGTGTAATAATATCCAAAGATAAATAATAAGTTATGTCGTAAAAGTGTGTTATATTTGCTTCAGATTTGTTTGTTGTTTGTTTGTTGTTGTTTCTGTACCTACATTAGAGATGGAACTTAAAAAATATATATTTGATTATCAACTGAAGTATTACTGTAGTTTTGAGCAATTTCCACATCACTATTAACCTATTCTTTCCATTGCCCAACTTGCCCCATGCCCTTGCTCAACTTACCCCTACTATGGGGCAGGTTGAGCAAGTAGGAGGTTTCTCGCATTAATGATAATAGTTTCTAAACCAAATCTTAAATAGTTTTATTTTCTGAATACATTTAAAGAAGGGTAAATTACTTATCAAACGTTGAAGGAATCAAGTAAATCGGATGTACCGTTTAGGAGTTATTATAGATTATATAAAAAATTGCTCAACTAGCCCCGCCCTACCCTACATTCATACATAAAAAGTGTTACATTTCAAGAATCTATTAAGAATGGTCTAAAACGGATTGACATGGAGAAAATTTTCAAATATTTTGAAGCCATTGCAATTGCTTAATTTTCTTCGAAAATTCGCTAAAACAGATTTTTCCCAAAGAAATCAGCTTATATATGGTTAAATTCGAATTTAAATGGACATGTTAGAATTTTTTAATCATAATCGACGGAACTGTGTTCAATAAATTTGTTGTTTTCTTGTTTTTGGGGGCAGCACCTCTAAATTTAGAGCTAAAATTCATTCTTTGAGATCACCTCAGGGTATAATTTTTCTGAACCTGCATGCCAAATTTCATCAAAATCTGCTTTTAAGTTGAGGCTTCAAGCATCTGCATAGACTGAAGATCTCTGACGAAAAACAGACTTTTTAAAAAACTACTTTTTGGACTCAGGACCTGTATAAAGAATCATATCTACATAATATTAAATGTATAATATATCATAAATATAAAATGTGTTTATTTTGAGAATGGTACTATGAGAATTGTAATAGTGAACATTTTAATTTATGTTAGAATCAACCTGCCAAAAATCAGTATTGGTTATAGTTTAATTAGATATTTTTCTTAAAAAAATATCTAATTCTCTTCTAAATAAGTAGAATGTGGCAATTTCTTTTTTTTTTAATTTCAATAATATGTTAACAAAGTTTGTTCAAATATTGTCAGAGCAATATTTGTTAGATGTTATCATTCCAGTTGACAATGCTATAGCATAGAAGCTATTGAGTTGTTTTAAATATTAGAATAGTTTATGTTTGAGAAACCGAAAATCAATGTTTAGACATGGCATAGCAGGTAAAAGACTCATAAAAGATAAATAATCTTACAAATCAGTTTAACAACGATTTTAATTACCAAACACAAAATTCTGCTCCATGCTAAATTTCAACTTTCTATTTCGCTGAAAAAAGGAAAAAAGCATGCAAATTAACAGCCCAGGCAGTGTTATTCATAAAATATATAATATAGAGAGGCAAGATTTTTGAAATTTGTCAAGAGATTATTTCAATATGGTGGAGTAGACTGGTTTATAATATGTGATAGTTATGATGGTGTATTGGAAAGCAAGCGTCAGTCAACTGCCTAATACTGAGGGCCGCCTACGGACCCCTGCCTCTCAGCTGATCCTACCAGACCGGTTCTTTATCCCCTCCCAGCCTTGTATAAAGTGTACTCTTTTATTTTTAGTTTGACCTGATGCTGCATCAAGCTTCAGCCCAGGATCTGACCTATTTGCAATCAACTATCTTCTTATTCCCTTGCCTTCCGACACTATATCCTTATCTTTATTGCCATTCAGAGCAATCACATTATGCTCGTATCAACACTAAAAAATAAGAATATAAAGTTAAATGCAATATTAGTCCTTCAAATTAAATATTATTTCGACGCTCATAGCGCTAAATTATTATTATTATTGAATCCTATAATTAGAACTCCAAACATTGACTTTACAAAATAAAGGTCCCTCGAGTCCAAAACAGTGGTTTATAAAATATTTTGATCAGTACACTGTGCAGTGTACATAGAGGCATGGGCCCTAAACTACTAGGCCATAATTTCGACAAAATTAACCATATCATATTCAGAAAGGAAATAAAATCGAGAAATAAATATGGGGGAGCTGCCCCCCCCCCCCCCCCTCATAAAGTGAGAGAGCTGTCTTTTAAATAAAACAAAATTCGCCCTAAAGTGAGAAAACTGTCCAATAATTAATGCATGTAGTATACTTATTTTATTATATCTATTTTTTAAACTTATAACTGATAAATATGTTAATCTAACTTATCACTTTATATTTGGAAGAGGTTGAAACGAAAATTACACTTATAGACCCCAACAAAATTCTTAGTTATCTATAATTAAACCTTTACAACGCTGTTAAATATACCACAATCGTCGGAAACGTTTTCAAGAAATACATTTTTCGGGGGGTATCATAGAGTTATAGGGGGGTAGCCCCCCCCCCCCTCCCTCCCCCTAATTTTGGATGGATCTTTTTAACCAAGAATATCATTGATTTTTCCTTCAACCTAAACCCTACAACCGTTCGCTTCCGAGCTTAGCGAAGGTAACTGAAACATTGTGATCGTTCTGAAACATCAAGAAACATGTTTTGTCTCTTGTCTCTCGGTATAGTAGCCATTCATTTTTTGCGAACCAACATTTCTTAAACTACTCGTCCAATTTTAATGAAAATATTTGAGAAATTTATTTTAGCTCCAAATTTGAGGGCGTTGCCTCCCAAAAACTTTGAAAAAAATTTGTAAAAAAAATATTTCTCGAAAACGGTTCCGTCGATATTTTAAAAAAAGTATTCATTTTTTAATTTAAATCAAATTATAATTAATTAATTAATCTTTCTGTAGTATGAATACTACCAAAATCGTAAAATATGAAAAGTATTCATTTAAATACAAATCTGAAGATATAGCCGTGTTCCCGGGAAAAATCTAGTTCCTGAGAAAATAGCTTTAAACGCTGACGGAGAGAGCCGGGTTGGATTCCCCGCCAAGGAGGGAATTCATTTTATTATACATTTTGATGAAATGTTCAATAATAATTAAATGTACCTGCGAAAACACGCAAACTAATAAATGGAAAACACTGGGCAAAATAATTATGAACTCAAATATTATGAGAAAGTTAGTCTGGGGTTGATTTTTACTTTCTCGAAGAGAAAGTATTGTGATGCCGCGAAAATTCGATTTTGAGATTTTGATGGATTTACACGTTTTGAGATCCCCTGAGTCCAAAAAAGTGGTTTCTAAAAAATGTCTGTCTGTCGTCTGCCTGGAGCCTAAACTACTGGACCGATTTTGACGACATTTGGTATACGTGTTCAGAAAAATCATACCCCGAGGCGAAATCGATAAATGAATTTTTGCTCCAAATTTGGGGGCGCTGCCCCCCAAATACTCTGAATAAAGGTGAAAAAAATTATTTCTCGAAACAGATTTTGATTAAACAATTCTAAAATGTAGTCCATTTGAATACGAATATAACGATATAAGCTGATTTCTCAGGAAAAATCTAGTTCCTGAGAAAATAGCTTAAAACGCGGACGGAGAGAGCCCGGGTTCGATTCCCAGCCCAGGAGAAGTTATTTTTATGATACATTTTCATGAAATGTTCATAGTAATTAAATGGACATACGAAAACTAATAAATGGAA
Source organism: Gerris lacustris (assembly GCA_951217055.1). Taxonomy (NCBI): domain Eukaryota; kingdom Metazoa; phylum Arthropoda; class Insecta; order Hemiptera; family Gerridae; genus Gerris; species Gerris lacustris. The sequence continues at coordinate 103,272,941 of OX578276.1, read as the reverse complement.
AATGAGAAAGTTTGACTGAGTTGTCTCGGACCGATTTTTTACTTATTTCTTTCCTCTTATTTAAATTAAATATTTATTAAATGATGGATTTGCAATCAGTTTGTCAAATCATTAGAGTTGAAATGGCGACAGGGATCCGTTGCATCGAGAAGTTCAAGTCCAAGTGCAGAAGAAGCTCGCGTGACAAGAAACCATTAAAACAAGTGATTACTTCTCTTGACAGGTTGGCCTCGGCTGGTGACCTCTCCCTGGCTAAAGGTCCTCCTCTCCAGGGAGGAGCTTTTTGCTTGCAAGATAACCAACTCTTAGCCTCCGGTCAATTCCTGGCAAAGAAATTAACTGCATCCACCTAAGAGGGGAAAATAGTTACAGACAGAGTTGATTGCGTTTTTAAAAACAATGTATATAAAGTCACGACGCTACGTTTACTTTCTTAGAATCAAAACTTTAATTTAAAACAAATTGCACCACTCATTAAACTGTTAAAACCTTTTTGTTCGTTTGTTTAATAGAAATCATGGATTCGACAGCCAAAGTTTCTTCGGTTTTTTAACTGCAAGGATTTTCTATTCAAAGCCATCTCTTTCACCTATTTCTCGTCACCAATTTGTCACATACTGAGAGAAAAAAAAAGGTTTTATTTCAAATTTTTTATTGCTATGGGCAAGCCAATATTTCTGAAGCTGCAACTTAACTTCACATAAGGTAACGTAAATACTACAAAGAAATACTATTAAATTAGATTTTGGCTTTCGAGCTTACCGAAGGTAATGGAATAAGCTATCGAGATAGTGATCGTTTTGGATAATGAACATTTCTTTATACCTCCGAATTCAAAAATTCCAAGACTTGATATCAGTGACAAAAATATTTCACTCAGGCATTCGTAGCCATGGGCCGTGGTAGAAGTAGCGGATTTAGCCGTAGACGTGGCTGTGGCGTGTACTTGTTAATCGCTTTGGAGCGATTCATTTTGACTCAGACATACTAGAGCGCGTTTAGTTTAGTTGTAGCCGGAGAGCGAGATTTCCGGAACTGCAATCGGCCAAGTCACCGGATTCACCGCAGTGTACCGGGTCCGGGGGACGGCAACTTACAGGACTTCCCGTTCCCTTTCCCCGTTAGCTTGAGATCTTTTATGTATACCACCGAAAAGCGTTGTGTTGTTGTCTTTTTTACATATATATATGTATATATAATATTCTGATGGGTTTAGAGCCATAAAAGTACATTGTATTGTCGCCTATCTTTTGCTATCATCCCCAAGCCCATAACCGACTGAGCTGGGCCCTTATATCCATATTGTAACAATTAACAATATAATACATTAAGGAAATCTAGTAGTTCAATTATAATTTATTATAATTCATAAGCTTGCACGACTGGAATTGTAATTTTACTTTAGGTTTTCAAGGGAACATCGAGGTGTTTTTATAACTTCGTTTAATAAAGTAGTAAAGGAAATATGTAATACAAATAAGCGATTTGTGCCAATGATTAAAAAATTGTAGTAGGTTTTTAGGCCAATTCGTCTTCTAATGACGGGAATGTTTATCTGAGGCGTATTGCGAGAAGATGATTTGCATAAGAGGAATTAAATGATTAGATTATGGCTCATAGATTATAGTAGCGGGATGTTGACAAATCTCTGACGAAAGATTTAAAATCGACTCCCTAAAGTCATTAATACTTATTTAATCACTGATAGGAGTTAGCGATTAAAAAAGGAATTAAGACTTGAGCGGGCTAACTTCAGTAAAAAAAGAAACACTTGAAAGGTAATATTGTAGGTATACGAAAGTAGGTCCTTAATTTTTACTAAAAAGAAGTTCAATCCTGTCAAATATCAGGAGTGCCCAGAAAAATAGCTAAGATTCCTATTTTAGCAAAATGGGATGGGGTCTCATACCTTTATGAATACAAATCAATTCCTTTAATCGAGGCTTAAACATTCAGCCTTTTATAAAACTTTAACGAAAATCTGGTAATTTGTAACATGCTTTTGTTAAAATTGCATTTAGAGTGAAAATATCTTCAGGTTTTATTAAAATTTGTTTTTTTTTTATAAAGGCAATTAGAGTGTTGAGTGTAGAAGAAGAAGACATAGGATATAGGGTCTGTTCGAGAGGGAGAGTACGCTATGGTCATCCACCCCGACCCCTTAGATAGGTTCAACAGCCCCGCACTGGGTGCGGCACCGTCCTATCTTTATATATCTACTTACAAATTATATCATGAGAAACTGTCCAAAATTTATTCCTCAAAGCATCTTTAAAATTATTACTGTATGTTAAAAAAAATATAATAATCACAAATTAATGACACACGTCAATCAGCTCCCAATCTTGATTTCAGTAGGTAATATTCAAACGCGAATCTCCACAATTCATTCCACTGCATAATGATCACAGTTGTTTATAAAATTAGGGCTTAATTTTTATAAGTAGGTAGCTTTAGCCAAATCTACGCAACTACTAAAACACAGTGCCTACCTTCTTAATATTAGGAAATGGAAAAAAGTGTTTAGGTAAGAACTACTAACAAGTTAATGTAAGCACTTCTATTATTTTGATTCTTAATTTGCTTAGTTCAAAAGAGAGGTTTTAAATTGTACGTAGTAACAGAAATTGTATTTAATTTTTTACAAAGGGAAACAAATGAAGCTGCAAAATAACATTGTACTTTTCCAAAATGCTATTTTAAAAATTTACATACATAATTATATTTAAAATATAACTGGCTATAAAAAATTATACAACAAAAATTGTTAGTTATGCTATTTTTATGGGCGTCAAAATAATTTAGGAACATGCTTAAGTTTCAGATTTTAGCAGGAATTTTTAAGGAATTATAATTTATTCCAATTCATAGGCTTACACGACTGGAGTTGTAATTATCCTCTAGGAATGTAATATCTTCTCTTTTCAATTTGATTTAAGTTTAATAAGAATGAATGTTGGATTTCTAATAATTTTAAATTATTAACTCTGATAATATTATTTAACTTCATCGGTATTGGAAATTATATTTTAAAGAAAGACGTGGTAATTACAGTTGGACCGACTAAGTGACAAAAGGACTGACAAGAACATTATTATCTGAACAACAGGTGCTATGTAAATGCATTCTCCGATTAATGTATATAGCTGTTATGGAAATTAGGTAACTCACTACTTTGTGTCAAATTGCTCTGACTATTCCTATAAAATTCCTCTTATTTAATTAGTTATATATAGATATTTTAATTAATTAAATACTATTTTTTTTGCAAGAGTCTTACATAAAAAGTACTTAAATATTGTTGTTTAAAAGAAAATTGGTTATTAATTTCGATATTTGAGGATTTTGTTTTATTATGTTAATTAACAGAAGAAACCTGAAGGCCCGGATACAGGGTCAAAATGTTTGCACAAACATTTTGATCGTGTATGGGATTGTTTGATGTTTGCGCAAAGATCATGTTTGACAGTTTGACGTGTATGGCCTAAATATGCCCGACATCAGGTTTGCGCAAAATGTTGATGTGGAGGCCTTGTGGAGGTGGAGCTAATGTTTCATACAGACTGGTTACGACCAGTTTAGTCGGTGGCCATTTTTTTTTTTTTTTTTCCGGGGGACTTTTTTTATAAAAAAAAAAAGTCCGAAGCAATAAGACCTCATGAGTGGATCCAAGGTGCAAACCCGGTTTAATAGTCCATCCTATAGTACCCTATCCTCTAAGCAAGCTAACAGACCCACAGAAAGTGAGCACCTTGTTTAGGGGAAGTAACCTTAGTTCTTCAATTGGCAGGATGGCTGAGCCAAAGATTCTCCACCTCAAGCGTGTTAATGCAGGACAGCTGCTAATAAGATGAGAAGGTGTTTCATCCTCTTCCTCGCACAGCCTGCACACTGGGCTTTCTGCTAGGCCAAGCAGATGTAGATGTCGATTTAGCATGCAGTGTCCAGTAAGAAATCCTGTCAAAAGGTGACAGGATTGCTTTTTGAGCGAGAGCAGCGATCTGGTAAGATGCTGAGATGGTTCCCGGATCATCATTTTTGATTGTCGCATACCTGAAGCAGTGTTCCATATTCTGTTCATATCTAGCCTCATGAATGTCCTTATGGAATGTTTCACTCCACAACGTGGCACGCCTACAACTGGTTCTGGTGTAATTGGGGTCGAATTGGAACCCGTTTTAGCTAACTGGTCAGCAATCTCATTCCCCTCAATGCCACAATGTCCAGGAACCCATATCAGTTGTACCTTGTTAAGTTGTCCAAGAGTGTTAAGATGGCTTTTGCACTCAGCAACCAGCTTAGATGTATACCTTGGTGCAACCAGTGCTTTGATCGCTGCCTGGCTGTCAGAGTAGATTCTGATTTGTCTGTTAAGCATATTTTTATTCAGGATAATTTGAGAACAGGCCAAAATTGCATATATCTCTGCCTGAAATACAGTGGCATATTTGCCTAAGCTCACACTAAGCTCATATCGGGGTTCTGCACAGAAAACCCCAGCCCCTGATAATTCTTCGATTCGGGACCCGTCGGTGAACCACATGTCTGTTCCTGGTGGCACTTGAGGATCATCTCCAGGTTCCCAGTCTTGTCTTGAAGGAAGCAGATACTCCCAGCTAATGTCAAAATCCCACTGTGGTATCATAGAGTCCTGTAACATCACTACTTCCGGGCAGATTTCTGTGATACAATTCCATATTGCACTGTGGCCTATACTGTCATATCCCATCCATAAACCAGCACAGTGCAGGCGATATGAAGCTAACATAGCTTCGTACTTCAGGTACATCTCTAAAGGTGGTAAGCATAGCATAGCCTCAAGTGCCAGGGTTGGTGTAGTTTTCATTGCTCCTAGTATACCAACACAAGCCGTTCTTTGAAGGTGCTGAAGTGATTTCTTTGCAGTTCCTAAGGATATCCTTGGCCACCAGACGACACATGCATAGGAAAGAATTGGTCTCACCATGGCAGTAAAGATCCAATGCAGTACTTTAGGTTGTAATCCCCAGGTGGGACCAATGGCCTTCCGGCATACCCAAAAGGCCGCCATTGCCTTATTCAGTTTTGCTTCAAGATGAAGTTTCCAGGTCAGTTTTTTGTCCAAAATTACACCTAGATATTTTACTGAGTCTGCGAGGTTAAGCTTCTTACCACTTAGCATCAGTTCTTTACTTCCATCCAATTTTCTTTTTTTTGTAAATAGTGTCACCACTGTTTTTTCAGGATTAACTCCGAGGCCGTGATTATAACACCATTTTTCAACAGAATGAAGAGCTCTTTGTGCAAGCTCAAATACTGTGGTAGTGAACTTGCCCTGAACCAGAACTGCTACATCATCTGCATAAGCTTGAATGTAAATCCCATCTTTCAGAATGAGCTTTATGAGACTATCCACTACAAGGCACCAAAGTAACGGTGACAGAACTCCACCTTGTGGACAGCCTCTCCTTATAGCCACTTTTATGCTGTGTCCATTTCTCTCAACTTTAGCTAGTCTAAGAGATAGCATTGATCTGATCCATGCCACTATAACTGGGTGAACACCATGGTCAGAAGCAGCTTGGCTGATGGATTCAACAGAAACACAATTAAAAGCCCCTTCAATGTCCATGAAGAGTCCCAGCATCAGCTGTTGCTTATTGAGGGCTCTTTCGATTTTGCAAACTAAATGGTGAAGTGCTGCCTCACAAGATTTTCCTGCTTGATATGCATACTGCTGCTTGCTTAATGGAATGGTCATGTTGTCCCTAATCCATCTATCCACCAGCCTTTCCAAGGTCTTTAATAAGAACGAAGTAAGACTGATGGGTCTGTAAGATTTAGGAAGAGTAAAATCGGGTTTACCCTGCTTTGGTATAAAAACAATGCGCACCTCCCTCCAGGAGCTAGGGATAGTTCCTTGAGAAAGGAAGGTTCGGTAGATCTTAACTAAATCGTCAATAATCAGATCCAGGCCTTGTTGGAGCATTATTGGCATAATCCCATCACAGCCAGGGGATTTAAATGCGGCAAAGCTTTTCACTGCAAATTCCACCTTATTGTTTGTAATGATAGTATCTGCTAAGGCTTGAGCTCCTTCCACAGGTAAAGCCATAGGAAAATCAGATATTTCAATGTCCTCACTTATATCGGAGCCTGGCATATGTGTATTTACCAGATATTTAAGGGCCTCCTCCTCTGAAGAAGTAAATGTGCCTCCATTAAGCAGTAAGGGACCACTACACATATCGGTCGGTGCTTTGGAGAGAATCCGGTGAAATCTTGCCGCTGGAGCTATTCCCCCAATATCTGCACAGTAGGCTCGCCAAGCATCCCTCTTAGCTTTTTTAATTTGTGCCTTGTATTTTCTACGGACGGACTTATATTCCTCCCAAAGCTGTGGCAAATTATTTCTTTTAGCTTTGTTCAAGATTCTGTTAACCTGTCTTCTAAGAGATTCTACTTTGGTGGCCATTAATTCATAGATTAAAGAATTCATTTAAGTTAGTTCAGTCAATGATCTTAGTGGGCCAACATCGCAGTGGTGTTGCAGTGTCAAAATTATAAAAAAATAAGTCCATTCCTATCCTCCTTTCATTTATAGGTCACAAAAGTTAATCAAAATAATATGTATTCAGGATATAAAAGTTACTTTTTACTGTTATTTATACATCATTTTTAAAGGATCAACTTATTTTTGTAATACATGCATTATTAAATATACTTGATGTTTTTAATAACTACATTCTACAAACAATATTTAATATTTTATTACATTTTACAAAAAAAGAAAGAAAGAAAAAAATCTATATCCAGTGTTTGAAAAATATTTGTATTAACGTTAAAATTCTAAATATCAAATATCCGGGTATAGTTAAAGCAAATCAAATGTTCAAATAAAGCATTTGAATAGGTTGCATTATGCAAATTTACATACTCGTATTCAAACGCCATAGTCCGCTAAAGCCGCGGACTTTAAGGCCATTACGTGTCAATTGTTGTACATTAGTGTCGAGGTATATTTTTTCATTTTTTTATATTTTTTTGTCAGGAGAGTCTTGAGCTTTGTATAATGTACAATGTACAACTAATATTATCTTAGTGGCCTCAGATGTTCTGAATTCTGAATATTTATTGAATTAACGAAAGATACATTTGAGTATAATAATGATATAAAATTATCTTATGTTTGTTATATGTAAAATATATTTATTTTATTTTTTATTCTGTTATATTATTTCTAGCTTAAGTACATGGCGTTGGCCGGGTGTATACAAAAATTGGTAAATAAAAAAACATTGGTAAAGGAAATAAAAACCATATAAAATAAAATGTAAAGGCCCCAGGTTGACCGTGTATGGGGCTGTTTGATGTTTGCGCGTAAACATGATGTTTGACGTGTATGGCCTAAATTTGCTAGACATCAGGTTTGCACAAACATCATGTTTGCGCAAAATGTTTGATCGTGTATAGGGGCAAATAATTAGTTGTTTTGACTGAGATTTTGTGGTACCACTTCATAATTATGACTAGAGAGGTTGGTAGAAAGGTACACAACAATATTGTCACAACAATTTTTATTAATAACTCACAAACGCGTTTCGACAAATCACTGAATATGATGTTATTTGTCGAAACGCGTTTGTGAGGTTTTAATAAAAATTGTGGTGACAATATTGTTGTGTAACTTTCTACCAACCTCTCTAGTCATAATTGTGTATAGGGGCCTTAAAGAACGGTTCGAGCTGATAATCAAGCTCGGTTTAGACTTAAAAAATCCTTTTTATTAATACGGTAAAAATTAATAAAATATTCTATACTTTACTTAGTCTAAATGGTTCTAAAGATATAGCCACCTAAAAAATATACACCATATTGAATTAAAATTCAAGATAAAAAACTTTGCTTAGCTTACATCTAAACCATCAAAGGAAACTCTAAAAAAGGTAGGTAACCTTCAAAAATGCCATCTTGAATTAAATAGCTCCAAGGTTAGCGGACCTACTTCTCGTTTAGTGATTTTAGCATTTTCAGTTTCCGAGCTAATGTTTTTTTGTAGCAGCTCTATTATTTTTGCAAGCTTCCATCTTATTCGGGGGGGATTTCCTTTTACCTGAACTATGTCCCCTACCCTTGGTGTCCCAGCTAAAACTCTACTTTTAAACCTGACTTTGATTCGGGAATGATACCGTTCTCTTGGAAGATAAATGTCCGTCCAAAAGCAGTGAAGTTTATAAACGGTTTCTTTGTCTTGGTTAGTCACTCTCCTCTGCACCATTAACTCAGGCAACTTGTACATTTGTTTAATGATTTCTGTCAATTCATTTAAGTTGTCTACCGGGTCGTCCCAATTTATTTTATTTTTACACATTTCCCGTAAAACTAGTTTAGCCTTTATTGTAACAGTGCTCATTAGACCTAATGGATCAAAACACGAGGCAACTAATTTAAGCACAGATCTTCGTGTAATTTTATCCTTAAAATGAATATAATTGTTTTTCAAGTTCAAAGTGTCCTCTGTTGTATCCCAAACCATCCCTAAAACGTCTATTTTTTTATTTTCCACTCTGTCCTTTAGTGGGATAATTTTTTCAAGAGGTATGTTAGACGACCATTGTCTAAGGTTCATGGACGCCGAACGGAAAGTTTCTTTTGTTTCTGTATAAAACTCTAAAATTTCTGTATCATTTTCCAGACGTGCTATCATATTATCCACGTAAAATGATTTCATTAAGTGGTCTTTCCACTTGTTAGACGAATTTTTTAAATGGTTTAATATAGTCATGTTTAGTAAAAACGGACTGGCTACCACTCCGAACGGAACTCTACAAAATCTAAATGTTTCAATATCAGTTGCATCCCCTTTAATATTATCTATATCTTTTATCCACAAGAACCTAACATAATCTCTTTCTTCTTCTTGTAACGACATTTGGAGAAATGCCTTTTCTATGTGTGCTACGATTGGAATCGGGTATGTCCTAAACCTTATTAATAACCCTACCAAACTTTCTAACAATAAAGGTCCTCGATAAATGCAGTCATTAAGACTACATTCTGTTTTGCTTTTTCTCGCCGAAGCATCATAGACTATACGGACTTTTTTATCTTCTTTAAATACCGGATGGTGAGCCAAATAATGAGAGTTATTGTGATACCTATCTATCTTTTCAACTATGCCTAAATTTAGTTGTTCTTTTATAATGTTGTCGTATGTTTTTAGAAAATTTTTGTCTTGCTTATACTTTTTAATTAAATTTCTAAGTCTACCCAAAGCTAAACAGTAGTTTGTCGGTATGTCTGGAGGGTAGCTTATCCACGGCCATTTGACCTCGTAACGCATATCTTTATATTTTACAGTATTATAATATGTTTCCACCGCTACATCGTCATCTTTGTCATAAGGAGACTCCATGATCCCTATATTTTCTAAGGAATATATTTCTTTAAACTGCACCCCTGATATGATATCCGTAGATGTTATTGATAAAAAGGTAGCTGTATAATTTGGCGGCAAAGTGTATAATGTTCTACCTGATACCATCCAGCCTAATTTAGTTTTAAGTAAAAATAATCCAGGTTTTATTTCATTTCTTTCTCCTGTGACTATTTCCCAATAATAATCGTTCCCTAGTATAATGTCGATCGGCTTATCTGGATATTTATCGGCTAAATCCTCATTTTTTATGCAATACCCAAGTTTCTCCCAATCTAATTTATTGGTATGAAAATTGCCAGTTAGTACAGGTACGATATTAGCTCGTACTTTTAGATATCGATCATCATTAAGCATGATGTCGAACTCAGTCAGTGAGCTTTTAATATTTGTTGTAGAGGAATTACCAAATGTGAATACCGACAGGTGATGTGTAGCTACAGTTGGTGCCTGAATTTTTCTAGCCTCGCTGATGTATGTTCGCTGCGCTCCTCCATCTAATAAAATTCTTGCGCACCCTTTCTCTTTTCCACAGCGGATGTCGGCCGTAGCTGTCTGCATAATCACAGCTTCGCCTCCCGATAGAAGACTTACTTCCCTGTTTTTGTTTGGCTCTGATGTCTCCTCAGCTGCTCTGTTCTCTGTAACCTTAGATAATTTTGCTACCTGATGACCTCCGACTAGAGGTACCAACGATTGTCTCGAGGGTTGAATTTCGGCAGGCGTTGTCCCTTCTTCAGTACAGTGTTGATTAATATTGACCGCTGATATTTCATCTTTTCCTACTGGAACCACCTTGGTTGGAGTTGACCATGAGAAGTCCCTACTTCTTTGCAGCTCTCCACTTTGGCTCTGAAGTAGAGAGCAAAATATGTTTAAGTCGCCAATCAGCTCCATTGCGTCCAAGATTCGTTCCTCGTATTCTACACAGTCTTCGTTAAATTTTAAAGATTCTACTTCATCGGAATCAGCTATATTACTTAGCTGAAACCGCAATTCTTTTACGCGATTTGTTGAGGCCTGCAGTTTAGTAGACAAAGAATGAGCCAAAGGCACCTCAGTTTCATCTTTCTTTTGTAGAAGGGCTTTGGCTTCTTCAATGTAAGTTTTCAATCTTTGATTTGCTGGTCCCAACATCTGTCGAATTTTTCCTGCCGAAGTCATGTTCATGTATCACTTAATTTTCTTCCGTGAAATTTAAAAAGATCTGCTACCACTTTTTTCTTCCGTGAAATTTAAAAAGATCTGCTACCACTTTTTGTCCTGACTATTTAATGATTAAGTAGATCAAGCAATACTGCGGGGTTTCAAGATAGTCCTTTTATTTTCTTTCAGAACAAAAATTCTCAAATTTTATTAGACTGTGTCAAAATATTATAAAAATTAAACAAAGTAAAAAATATTCACTTGCCCCAACTCTTTCAAAATAAAATAATAAAATAAATAAATTTTACCAAATCGCATCCGCGACATTTCTACCGCCACATCTCACAATACCCTTACTATCTATAAATAAATCTAGTTGATAATTAAAATTTTTGGACTTATATTATGAAAGTCCAATTTAGAAGAAATCATTATTTCAATTAATAATGTATGGTGTCGAAAGGCAATTCGTTGAATTCAACGAACCATAATGTGTTCGACTACTTTAGAAAAAACGTTTATTTAGTACAAAGACAAAGAAAGGAGGCTAAGAGATTTCAAGAAAAAACTAAATTGATGCAATTATTTTGCCCCCGGAAATTGTAAATTAACTCCGTTTTAGCGGGGAAATATAAATGTTTCTCTTCGCCCTTTAGTTTATCTAGTTGCTCTGTGTTATTGTTAAGGATGCTCAACATTCTTGAAGATGCTTCCAGGCGTGGAAGCGATACGTCGAACTTTAAATCTACTACATATTTACTTAAGTCTAGCGTCATAGAAGTTTAAGATGAATAATCTTTTAGTATAAAAATCAATTCTAAGTGTAGTTAAGTTAATCAAAGCAAGTCGGCAATTTACTCGTACTTTCTAAGAAGTCAACATCTTAGATAAAATAACTTAAGAAAACTTCAATTAAATAACAGAGTTCAAGTATCCTTATTAAGGGATTATTAAAATGGTTATCATGCCAAGTCAAATTGTATTATAATACGTTTTCTACATGTGTAACAATAAACAAAGCTCTAGGAATGATTTATATCTAAAGTACTAAGAAATATTAGTTCTTCCTGTTAGCACAGGAAACCTGTAGAGAGTTATCTTACTCTTGAAGCGCACTTACACGATAATCGCATCAACGCATTTTCTATGTAACCAAATGAATTAAAATACCACACACAATAGTATTATAAAATTGGTTTTGAATTTAACATGTTTACTTCGTGACACTTTGCCTTTAAGGCACTTCATACCTATCCAAATAAATGTATAAACAAAATTTGTTTATAAAATTTTTTTTTTATAAACAAACTCTGTCCAGCAATACTCATAACAATATTTCCTTTAAAATAATAACACAAATTCTCTTTCTACGTAAATTGCAATTAGTTTAAAGCAGCTTTCATAAGGTCATCAGTGCTGATTGAGAAAAAAAAATATTGTTACATTTAAAAAAAATATTGAGAGGCGAGTCAACTTCATGTACCCATTAACGCCCAGTGTCCTCATTTGAGGACAGTTCCATTTTTTATGTCTTAATCTTGTTAATTTATGTTAAATATGATTTTTCCTTGCAGAGGAATGCTTAGTTTTTTACCATGATAAATTATTTTTTTACAGATATTATGCTCTTAGTAACCTATTACCTAATATTATTTATAAAAACAGGGTGATGTTTGATGTATATTTATTATTTATATTATTATTCTAGGTTATTTGTTGTTGCTACTGGCAATCCTGTCAATGTTTTGATTTGATTTGTTTTACGGTTAGAATATTTGTCAATATACATAATGTGAGTTCCTGCTAATGTAATTTGTAATCTTTATATATTATTAGTGATATAATTATATTAATTAATGAGTTAAATATACAATAATGTTGTTTAGTTTTAAGTTGAATGCTTATCTATTCATATTTTTTACAAAGTTGTATCTATTAGATTATTCATGAGATAAGATAAGAAACAGATGTCCCCAAATGAGGACACTGGCCACATACCAATATTTTTGCAATATATACATACTATTTTGTGCTCCAAATGCTTGAACCGATTACTGATCCTTCAAGTCATTATTTATTTTTTGATAATTTTTTCTCCAGTTACTAACTGATGTGTATTTTACAAGAAAAAGGGTTTCATGCCAGTGGGACAGTAAGAGAAAACAGAATCAGTAAATGTCCCATAGAATCCACAAAAGAAATAGAAAATAAAAACAGGGGACACCATGTTTTTTGTTTTGAGTCCAATAATGAAATTTCAGTCATTCGTTAACACAACAAGGGAATAAGGACAATAAGGCTGTAACAGCAATAACGAATTTTGATTTCATAGAACCGACAGTTGATGTACAAAGATGGAGCAAGGAGCAAAAGCGAAAAATTGCTATACCCAACCAGCTGTAATAAATAATTATAGTAAGTTTATGGGTGGCGTTGATCAACACGACTGGATTTTAGAATAAACACCATACCTCTATCAGAGGTAAAAAGTGGTACTGGCGTTTATTTTCCAGAATGTTACCAGAATTGAACGTGTCTATTGTAAATGCTTTTTGATATACAAACTTGTCACATTAAAACTGACATGACCCTAAAACAATTTAGGCGTCATATATACATGCAGTAGGTTGTTACCTATTTGAAAATAGGAGCAGGCTGCCGATCTCTTAAAGTTCGCCCAACATCGCATTCTAATGTATGTGAGACTGTATAAGATATAAGACTGGATGGCAAAAATCACATAATAATGAAGAGAGATCTACAGAGGAGATGCCAAATGGATAAATGTACATCGAAACCGAGAACGTACTGCAATAAATGTAATGTGGCTTTATGTGTATCATGTTTTCCATATTACCATAGTCAAAAATAGAAATAAACATAACTTTGTTTATCTATTTTTTTTCAAAACGTTGTATTCATATTTAAAAAAGTCCAGTCAAGCACCATGACTTAATGAGAGAATTTTCAAAGAAATCTGGGTATTATTGGCTTATGATAATATAGGGAAAATTTTGGTTTCGAATTTCGATGGGTGAAATAAATTGGTACATAGGGGGACGGGGTACAAAAGTCAAAATAGTATAAACCCTTCAAGATGCATGTCGTTGAAAAGCTCTTTAAGAGCACAGTAATTACAGTAATTGATAAGTACAATGAAATTGAATGTAATTGAAGTACAATGTGTAATTGAAGAGTACAGTAATTGATTTTATGTACACTTTTGTCATATTTTCATATAAGAGGGGGGTAAAATGAAAAAAATATGTTTTTATGCTATTTTTGACCCTAAATGGTCAAAATTTGACCATTTAAAATTTGACCATTTAGGGTCAAAAATAGCCCACGAACTCATCCTTTCTTTTGATATTATTGACATTTTAACATTTGTTTGAATTTTTTAAGTGCATCCTAAGGGGAGATATCGTTAGCAGTGGCACACACACACACACACACACACACACACATATATATATATATATATATATATATATATATATATATATATATATATATATATATATATATATATTATATATATATATATATATATATATATATATATATATATATATATATATATATATATATATTTATATATATATATATATATTATATATATATATATATATATTATATATATATATATATATATATATATATATATATATATATATATATATATATATATATATAATATATACATACATAAAAAAAGTTAAATTTTAGGATCGATTCAGAATGGTCTAAAACGGATTTCCATGGAGAAAATTTTCAAAAATTTGCATTACCAAAATTTTGAAGCTATTGCAATAGCTTATTTTCTTCGAAAATTCGCTAAATTGAATCTCTTAAATATAAAAATTATAATATTATATAACTATAATGATTCTTAAGATTACTGATAATATAGAGTTAGGTGTTGGTTGGAATGAAAGTCCTTTTTAATTTCTTTTTTTATTTTATTTTACAAAGCTTTCGCCCAGTGTTTTGAATGGTAGAATACTGTAAATTTAGAGAAAATGGTCAAATGGAAAAATGCATTTACGAAATTAGGAAATGAAAGTCTCTAAATTTACAGTATTCTACTATTCAAAACACTGAAGAAGCCCAGGTTCCCTGGGCGAAAGCTTTGTAAAATAAAATAAAAAAAGAAATTAAAAAGGACTTTCATTCCAACCAACACCTAACTCTATATATAAGAAAACCTCTAAAGTCCACATAAGAAAACTTTCAATTACTGATAATGTTTGTATTATAAAAATAGACTGCCTATTGGTGTGGCACATAGCTTCCTCGCGTCCTATCCACGTACTTTATTGATATTATGCTTTTACAAGCCATTATTGTCTAATAGGTTTGATTGTTTCCCCCGTTTTTTTTATCTGTCAAAATGTTTTTGATTTTTTACACGAATTAAAGTATCAATATAGCAAAAGCTAAAAAGAGCACAGACACAGACGGTTCAAATTAATCTGGGGCTATCTGTGGGTTACTTTCGATATACTATAAACGTTTCATACAAACCAGATAAGTATTTTTGAAGCTATAGGTAAAAATGAATGTATGTATATGTGCGCATTTGGAAAAGAAACAAATAGGCGCAGGAGGTTGAAACCTATATGGGGTTGAAACTTATATGGGACCAACAATAGCCAAATTATGACCTACTACCCAAATTTCATTAAAATTGAACTATGTTGGTTCGCAAAAATTGAAAGGCAGACCGACAGACAGACACGGGACTAAAAATGATCCCTAATGTCTGAAACGGATTTCTGTCTTGGAATTTTTGAAATCGGACACCAACAAATTTTTTGCTCTTCAGAACGATCACATAGCTTCGTTACCTTCAGTAAGCTCGGAAGCATTAATATTATTTTAATAAAAAAATCACAATGAATTGCAAACGTAATCTTTACTGCCTTCATGTCTTATCTGCCCAGTGTCCTCAAATGAGGACGGGGCTTAACTAAGTCCCTAATAAACTTTTTTTTTCAAAAATAATTTTTACTGACACTTTTTAATATAAATTCAAAGGTATAAGATATTTTTATTGCAATTTAAAAAAAAAATTAATTCGGGCATTAATAGGAAGTGAGATTTACTTCAATCTCCGATATGAAGTAGACTTACCTCTGATTGACCTATGCCTCATTCTCAGTCTTCATAGCCTATGAAGACTGAGAGCTTCTTTGGGGAATGAACTAATTTAGATTTATGCGGAAAGAATTTTTGTGTTGTTCCTTCAAGTTGGCCTCTATAGAGGCTCCCATAGCTTGTATAAATCAGCGTCTCTGATTCATTCAGTTCGTGCTAAAATTTAATTATTGTCAAACATTTATTATAATCGGAGTTCTGTAAACGTTTAAGTTATTGAAATTTTTAATCCGCAAAACACACTTTCTTAATTCGATTAATGTTCCTTAAAATTTAAATATGGATTTGAGCAAATGCTGAGAACATAAAAAAAATATGTAATTGAAGGTTACCATACTCATGGCTAAAAAAATGACCACATCCCACTCCTTTTTAAAAAGAGGAAAAGGAAATAAAAACTTTACTATAAATGTCTGCGTTACGTAAAATAAAAATAAGTAAAACTGCTATTAGGATTGATTATGTATTACTATTTCAAATCGGGCCTCTGATGTTTAAATTATACTTTTTAAGTATATCCCAACAAAACACGTTTACAAAAATAAGCCAAGTCTTGAGTTGTCAGATCATAGGTTTAACCAATTCTTCCTTTGTCCAAGTAAGTTCTACTAGGTCCAACAATTATCCAGTACAAGTAAGTGATATTTGTCTGTCCCCCCTCTCTATCCTCTGTCCCTCACAAACTCAAACATTTCATTTCCAACTCTACACGTTTAAATTTAAAAATATTTTTCTTACTTGGCAATCAACCAACACAAAAAGGTTAAACAGTTTGTTGTCATTTAATTTATATAGTCCCTATTAGTCCAGGCGATAGCGTGTAAAATAAATGTCTGACTAACATTAAGCTAGAATTTTGTATACAAGTTATTCTTTTGGTGCCTTTTAAGAACATGTACTCGGCAAAGTTCTTCTGGCGTCACATACAAAATTAGTTAATAGACCGAAAATCAAGTTGATGTTAGTTCGTCGTTGATAGGTTAGTAATTCAATTTTTGCTGTGAATCATTTGTCACTCAAATCAAAGGGGTCACCTATATCCAGTGACAAAATAACATCAATTTGAATCTCGGTTTACTAACTAATTTTGTAGTCAGGATCATGAAAATCAGATTGTCCCATTATCACCATATTTGGACATGGCCGCTCTTCAACATTATTTTTTTATTTTTTTTTCAAATGCCTATTGCTTATCAATGTCCCGCGGACGAATTTAGCCGAGCACATGTCCTTAAAAGGCACCAAAGGATTAACTTGTTCACAAAATTCTAGCTTGATATTAGTCAGACACTTTCTTTGCACGCTATCACCTGGACTATATGGTTTATATTAAGATCTTATTTTAAAAATAAACACTATACAGAGTCGTATACAACTTGATATATCCTCGTGCTGCGTATCAAATCATCACTCGTAGCGCATCTTCAATCACACTTAATCCTATGTATATAATTCTAATTATGAGAATAAAATAATACTTTATACTTTAGTTTTAAAGTTATCTACTAGAAAACGCTAATAATATATTTTGCTTCCGAGATTCGTATCCTAATGGACTAAATTTTAGAATTTTTCAATAATATATAATATTGCTTCCGAGCTTACCGAAGCTATGTGTCCGTTCTGAAAAATTTTTAGGTCTCCAATTTCAAAAATTCCAAGACAGAAATTCGTTTCAGACCTCAGGGAATACTTTTGGGTCCGTGTCGGTCTGTCAGTCAGTCAGTCTGTCGGTCTGTCAGTCTGTTGTTCAATTTTTGCGAACCAACGTATCTTAAAAACTACACGTCCGATATTAATGAAATATTGATGGAAGGTCATAGCTTATCGTTGGTTCCATATAAGTTTCAACCTTGTGCGCTCATTTGTTTCTCTTCCACATGCTTACTAACATACATTTATTTATACCTGTAGCTTCAAAAGTACATATCTGATTTGTATGAAACCTTTATATAGTTTATCGACAGTAACCCGCAGATAGCCCTAGATTAATTTGACAATAATGGCTTGTAAAAGTATAAAATAATTTAAGTACGTGATAGGATGCGAGGAAGCTATGTGCCACACTAATTGGCAGTGTATTTTTTAAATACTTTGAATAGGCGGTTATTATAGTAGCCTTGAGAGGGGCAAGAACCAAATTGTTGTGGATTTTTTAATGTTTCCTTTATTTGTTTATTAAACTCTACCAATATACACAATTTCAAATTTCTAGAAGTGCCTTAGAATTATGATGAGCCAATAGATCAGTGACAAACTAACAAAACTTTAGCCTCATATATCTTATGAACCAATATAGGTGAGGTGTGGAATTTTTATTCCTGAATCAGTTTGTAATGATATCTAATTTGAAATTATTATTAAACATTTAAGTATCTTTAATATAGGATTATAGAGGGGTCCAAAGTGCCTTTAGTTGGTTCAAGTAATGAATGGTACGGGGATGGTTGACTTGGCCGAGGCACTGCCGTGCCCCAGATCAGAACACAAGCCATGACTAACGTCTTAATACGAATGAATATTCATAATACATATTCACTTATTTCTCAAGTTAGGTAAATGTAATAAAAATGGTCATTGAGTAGATTTTTAGTGATGATTTGTTCAATTATAGTCATTTTTTTAAGAGAAATGAAGGATGATGAAGAGGGTAAGTTTGGTAAAATTAGTGATGTCATTTGTCAGAGAGTGAGGAGGGAGGTGGGTGACGGTTGTAGTGGAGGTGGCAGTTCGTTTTTGTTAAAAACTGGCCAACCCGTTGGGTTCGGGTAGAACCAGTAGCAGTGCTTATTATTGTGTAGTTTCATGACCCCGCCACTACCCAGACACTTGGCTCCATCCTTATCCCTCCAACAGTCCCTTCTGACCTCTATCCTTTCTCTTCTTTTCCAATCTCTCTCTATCTATTCCACATCCACTCGGTTCTTTTTTTTCTCAGTCTCGGTCGTCCCGCAGGTGTCCTCCCCACTACCTGCTCCTTCTCTCTACCCCCGCTACGTGATATCTCCTCCCGACTCCTTCCATCCCTGAAATAAAGGTCGAGCTATAAAAAAAACGAGCTAAAATCTAGTGAAGCTTCCCTCCAACTAGTTAATTGTGGAGATTCTGATGATGGTATACATTACCCGGTGTAATAGCGGAGAGCTGGTAAATGATAGCCTTGCCCACCCTACTACACCACCTCCACTTCTACCCTCTTCTGTCACCCTACTCCAAACCTAATTCAATTTTGTTCATAACTTGTTTTTTTCTAAGAAGATGACATTAATTACTTCGGACAAACAAACTAGCTGTTCATAGCAAATGATTTTTAATTAATTGGAACTTTGAAATAATCTACTTTTATTACCAATTTGAATAATAAATTATATTTATAACTGAAGAGTGATAAATCACTGCAAATAATTGTTATAGGTCATTTAAATCAAATTCTGTGTTCAATATATTTTAATTAAATCATTATCTGGTGCAGTTTAATTGGTAGAACATTGGATTATATGCAAAAATTCGTGGTTCTTTTAAATTTACCTGGCTATATAAGGAGGACTTAGTGTTTCTTTCTACTCTATTAGATAATCAATAAATTATAAGAAGAAATCTAAAAAATACATAAATTTATTAAAAATAAAATCTCATTTTATGAAAATACACAACAATTGCATTGTAATTACATTTACATCACCGGTTTTGATTAGAGTTGGGAATAACAAATGCAGAATAATCATAAACATTATTTTTAAATAGCCTGCCAATTTATGTGGCACATAGCTTTAATATGGTCACATGAGAATAAAACAATGTTATGTCATAAGAGGCTATTTGGATATATTACGATCCTAGTTGGGTATAATTAATTTGTATTCAAAATTAAATGTACAGAAAAGGTTGCACTTAACATGGAAACAATGGCAACTTTTGACCAACAACAATTTTAGTTTCCGATGACTTTAAACAGATTTATCTCCAGGAATTGGGAGACATAAAAACATTTCTTTCTTCAGAATGATCACAATGCTTTCGTTACCTTCGGTTAGCTAACTAGCAAAATTGGGCACAGCATTATACTGTTAATCGTAACGTGATATTTCGAATGAGGGAGGTGGTTATATTTATATACTGCTTCAATTAGTTTTATTTTATTTTAACGCCTACCATTAAAAATATTATTATTTAACAGAAGGTAATTTTAATTCTGCATTAAATAAATAATAATATTAAATTAATTTCTAAAGTAAGTATGAATTGGTTATAAATTTAACCTTTATAAAATATTATATAGCTTTTGTTTGCAATATTTGTTTTGCAATAAAATATTTATTTTAATATTCTCTTAGAAATTAAGTTAAAAATACTCTAAGGGGAAAAAAATGCATTATAAAAAAAACTATCAAAGCGTTGGATGTAAGATGATGGTTCTATATCTTCTAAATACACTGGCATTAATAGGGGTAATGGTTATTCGATCCAAGGTTCAGAAAAAAGGTATCATACCAACTGGTTTTTCAGAGATGGCGAGAGGGGCAAGCAATCAAATCCGAAGCGAGATGGAGTTAGCGGGTGGAAGAATTAGAGAGAGTGAAGTGTATAAAGAAGTAGTAGCGTGAGAGCCAGCTTAGAGTGGGATGAGGCTGAAGTTAGAGAAGGTCCAGCTCGGCTACCGCTACAGACACACCTCTTGTACATTTGCTCCTTTCCAAACAGGAGTTTGAGCGAGAAACCAGTTCGATTTAAGGTGTGGTCCCGTTATTCAAATCTATTCGCTTTATTTTGCTAACAATCCAATTCTAGGTGGAATAAACACACTTCTTATCCTTTCTCTTGCCATTGACTTCTTTACTGAATAATCAATATTAAATTAAAAGAAGACATATATAAAAATATATTATACATACATAAATACACATTACGAGTATATGGTCATTTTTACTTTATGGTAAATAGAAAAAAATACCATTTTTATCCTTCTAATGTGACAATAGAACAACATGATGATGGTGAATTTTTGTAAATTAAATCATTGAAATTTTGAGTGCTCATACTTTTATTATAGATTAAGTAAAAATGTTTTTAAATATAAAAAATAATTTTAGAAGAGCACGTTGATGTTTTAATAACAGATTCTTTATTTGTTTTTGTTTTTTAAAGACATTCATTAATGATAAAAATATAAATAATGGAACTGAAAAACCTTGAGACGGATTTATTGTTTTATTAATATAATATACATATTAACTTCCAAATAGGTACAGTGCGATTTATTTTTCCTATTTAAGACTTAGCTATTAATATTAAAAAAACAAAACAAGTAATGTCGAAGTCTCTAAGAAAATCTCAGCTCCAAGGTTGCCCTTTTACATTTGAAATTATTTCTTTTTTTGTATTTCCGCATATATATTATAATATATACATATATAAGTACAAAATGCATTCTTTTTTTTCATAATTTATTTTTAAATGTTTCTAGAATAATTAAAACAACCAAAGATGTTAATATAATACATATGTATAAATAAATACGAACATAAATCATAATATTATATTTTTAATTAAATATATTGTACATGTATTTTATCGTATTTCTTGTTGCTATTAAGAATGCTTTCTGTGTGGTGTTATATAGTTTTCCGTTATTGATTTTATTGTTTTTTCTTATCAACCTTTCGTAGTTAGGTTTTCTTTTTTATTTGTAAATGATCTAAGAATTCAACTTAAAATAATTAACGTAAAGAAATGCAAATATGATTTAAGATTCTATGGAGTACCTAAGGGTTTAATTTTTCAAACATTAATTTTATGTGAAACGTTATATAACGTTAACGTTATACGTTGGTTCAACGTGCAAATATGTACTCAAGTAAATATCAATTCCAACAAAAACACTAGTGTAAAAAAATAAGCCAAGTCTCACGTAAAAAGTTGTGAGATCATAGGTTTAGCAAAGTCTCCCACAGTCCGAGTAAGTTCTACTAGGTCTAATTTTTATCCAGTGCAATTACATGATGTTTGTCAGTCCCTTTCTCTATTCTCTTTCCCAAATCACTCTACACGTTTAAATTTCAAAACATTTTCTGACTTGGCAAATACACACCACAAACTTAAATCAAATAATAAATTATATATCTTCATTTGAGCGTCTCAGCACAAGGATAAAAATTTGTAAATGGCATTGCATTTAATTTTAGCCTATTTGCCAAGTTAGAAAATGTTTTGAAATTTAAACGTGTAGAGTGATTCTATTAGCCTTGAAATGCTAATAGAACAAAGAACCAGATTTTTTAAATTTTTTCTTTATTTGTACAATAAACTACACCTAAATACAAACTTTCAAGTTTCTACGATTGTTAGAAGTTCTTTAAAATTATGATGAGTCAGTCGCAGTCAGTGACGAAATAACATAACTTTAGGCTGATATATCTTATGAACTACTATGGGTAGAGGTGTGAAATTTTTAATTCTGGCTCAGTTTTTGTCATGGGTAATAAGTATCTTCAGTAGGATAATTGAGAGGGGTCCAATTTGCTATGAGTTGGTTCCAGTAAAGGATGGTACGGCTGTGCCCCCAGATATCGTTTTATTATTTAAAAAAAATCAAGTTGATGTTAGTTTGTGACTTGCTAGGTGGCTACTTTGATGTGAAAAAATATTTAAATAACTAACCCATCACATGACACACTAAAATCAATTTTGATTTTTTGTATTCCAACTAATTTTGTAGTCAGAATCGTGAAATTCACATTGTCCGCCAAAATGAACGAGACATGGCCGCAGGTATATAGCAAACGAACTCGTAAGCCGATCGCATATTGTTATATTGCACCAAAAGATTAACTCATACTTAAATTCCAGCTTGATGATAGTCAACCACTTTTTTTCACGCTACCTTTTGGACTATAAGGAAAAGTGCGTTGATATACAAAATTGTGAGGTTATAAATTTAATAACATAGTAGATGAAAATGTGAGCAATGGTAGGAGAACTTATCGGTTGAATTTAGGGAAATATGCCTTGATGTAAATCATAGCACTTGAGCATTTATGTTTTCATGGTAAGTTTTTGGAATGGCAAAAATAGAAACTAAAGGAAGGAGTTTGGCTGGGTTAGTGAGTCGAGCCCAGTCTATGAGTGGACCGAGGAAGTAAGGGAGGAGCAGATGGCCTGCAATATATCACCCCGGCCTAGAGGATCTAAAGCACCCAAACCTTTTACTACTTCTTACTCTTACTTACTTGCACATCTACTCACAGGATCAAGAACCAACCAAAGGTTAACGACTCCTTTACATCTATACCTTCAACTAGACAGATGGCTTCTTTCCTCTATATACACATACTACAATTACATGCAATTATCAGCATAAACTCAGATTACCCTACACTTTTAAAGGCTCTAATCTTTATATTCGCTTGTTAGGTATACATATAATATTTATCTTATAAAAATCCAAGATATAATCCTGATTTTATTTGGTGAAGTCATTGCACCTTGCCCTAAATTTTAAATCTTTGTTTAGCTAAGCAGTTTTGATACTATGCCTAGGACTCTTTACAAGCAATCTATACCCTTAAGGTGGAGTTTCAATGCAACGACTGAAACGTCTCAAGCCTTACGCCTCATAAATAGGACTCCTTTTGGTTAATTAAATGGAACCCTTTCCAATGACGCGACTGTTGCCCCACGACAGAAGCGGCTCAATGATGAGGTGGCTAAAAGCCGTATAACTCGATAGCGTGCTCGAGCAGTCTAGCCGTAGTAAACGCCGTGGCAGGAAGTATTTTTGTCTTTTTCCTGACTGGAAAAATACATAATGAAAAATTAATCGAGTTAGTACGAAAGCACCCAAGTCTCTTAAACTCTATTCAGTCTATTTTGTTCAATATTTTTTATGTTATTAGGACAAATTTGAAAAAATATATAAACGCTTTGTACTATTTTTATAGTATAGCAATGATAATTATTACGAATGAATAGCTTGTCTGAGTGTTGTTAGTCCCAGTTTTTTAGCAGGCTGCTCCACTTTACCACACATGCTCCTTTACATTACTACAAGAATGTCTTAATAGTTCAGTTTCAATGATTTATAAAACGTAACTGAACTGATCATTATTTGAACGAAAAAAGTATCTAAACTCAGAATCATCTCTTTAACCTAATAAATGTCAGAATTATTTCTACACCAATAAATGTCGCTTTAAAATCCCTCGCACTATCCATCGACAAGTACATCGGGTGAGAATTACTTCTTTTTAACTGTTGCAGCAGTACAAAATTTAAAAAATTAAAATTTCTTGTTATGAGTTTATCTTTATGTTATTATTATTATATTTTTATTATTTATTTTTTTGTTACTTTTATTGTTAGACTTTTTCTATTTTCTCATGTTTTAATATAATTCCCAACAGTTTGCCATAACTGAATTGTTAATTGTTTTAATGATACTCTAATTCGTGAATTATTTTAATTTTTATTTGTTTTATGATCAATGTCTCTACCTTTTAGGGTTTCATAGATCATCCTCGAAACCCTTATACCAAGAGTGAAGTGTCTGTCCGTCCGTCGTGCTTTGGTTCATATCTTACGAGCCATTCACACAAGAGAGTAAATTGAATACTGGCGTAACTTTTTCACCCACACATAGGAAAAATATAGAGAAGCTAAACATTTAATGTGCGCATGCACAATGCGCAAAAATGTGTTAAGCTCATTTTTTTTATTATTTTTGAGTGGGGTATCAAATGAAAGCTCCCAAAGAGTTGATTACAAACATAATATATAACATTTTATGAGTATTGTTCTTTTTACCGCAAAAATTCACCCCAAAAGAATATCCCTCCCCCAACCACCCTATAACGGCTTGTCCTAAATTTTGAAAATTAATTCATGCTAATACCTTATGATAAGGCGAAGAAAATTTCCGCAAACAAATTTTAAATTTAAAATGTTGTGTACGCACATCCGCAGTGAGTTATTTTTTTTTGTGAATTTTGAGTTTGGTATCAAATGAAAGCTACTAATAATAATAGTACAAATATGTATAAACATTTTTAAAAATTGCATTTTTTGTTGAATTTATATGTCTAAATACCCCCCCCCCCCCTAAAAAAAGTCCTCCCCTAATCACCCTATAACAGCTAACAATAAAAGTATAAAATAATTCATACCAATACCTTATGGAGGGGCGATGAAATTTTGAGAAAAAATTAAATTTACCTTTTTGTTATAACCGATAAAAAAAAAAATATATAATCCCCCGGTGGATCGAAGCAGGGACTACTCTACTCCTTGTTTATATTATTTTACTTTCTTATAGCCTACGAAACCCTAAAAAGTACTTCCCTGTGATTTTGGTTTATTATTTTGTCTTTCATGGAGAATGTAAAATTAAAAATATATAATTATTTTACTATTTTCGGGAGGGTAAATTTTCTATATTTTCCCCCTTTTGGGGGCATCAATATTTTAGATAGAAAAAGTTAGAAGTAACTTTTATTATTTTCCGCCATAGAATATAAATCTGCTATCAAAAATATACACTTCAATTTGAAATTTTGAAGTTGGGTTGGTTTGGGGGCAAAAAAGGTGCGATACCTTGCATGAAAAAACTTTCCTTTGCATGGTACAGATTCCCCAGGATTCAATAATTTATCTCAAACCATTCCAAATTATTTTATTTTAAATCCTAAGCCTATTAAAATGTAAACTTAGATTTAACAACAGTTAATAACAAGCTAAATCTGCTTTTATCATTATGTATAAATAATATATGTAATTTAAAAAAATAAATACAAGTACAATTATGTATTCTAGATTTAAACATAAAGAATAGTAATAAATTATGAAGCTATTGCTTGAAATCGTAAGATAGATTTTATTTTAAATAGTAATCACATTATTCTTAATTCAAAATATAAATTAATTAAACAAGGGAAACGTAAATTAATGCATGAAAGGATAAATAAATATTAACAAAAAAAATCTGGTAAATTTACATATTTTTCATTTAATTTAATTTATACACAAAAAGAGAAGAAAAAAATCTGACGTATAAATTGAATGCTGTCAAGAAAACGAAGTTCCGTTTCATGAAAGTTGTTTAAGAGAAAATATAAAAAAGAAGAAAGGACAGGAAAAAAGAGAGGAATAAATGTTACACTAATAGTGTAATTTAAGGAGTCGTGAAGTTAAGGTTAAACGCATTACAAGTTCATATGTGGGTAGATGGAAGTTAAGATCCTGATGTCAGGTTTAGAGGCAAGATGTAGATAGTGTTTTTAAAATCGGTCCTGTGATCGGGAGGGGGTGGGGTGGGTCTTCGGGTAGCCCGGTAGCACTAAAGTGAGACGGCAGATACACAAAAAAACATTACATTATCATGAGTTAAAAGGAAACAGAAACTACGAGAAGAAACTATAAGATATAACTAAGGAGAAAAGGACACGGTAGAAAAAAAAAAATCGATGCTTGGAGGAGTCTTAGCTCTCTAAAAGGTTAGACAAAGATGAACATATTCGAAGTATAGTCTGGATAAGAGTAAATGAAAGAGGAGATGCTGATTTTAAAGGCACATATAAGATAGAAAGGCAGAAGGAGTAAACGAGATATTACTGTAAGTTTGAAAAGGATAGGAAGAAAAGGAAAAAAAGATAAACTATAGACTACGAGGACTGATGCAAGGAGATAGGGAGTTGTAGATGGGTATAAACCTATTATTAAAATAATAATAAAAAAATATATATATGTACATGAGGAAGAGGGCAGAGTATGAAGGATGGATAAGAGGCTGATGGGACAGCAGTAAGAATGAGACAGAGCGAGAATAGGAGAGAGATTATAATACGAGATGAGGCTAAAGTGGAAATTAAGAGGAGAGAAAGAGAAGGTGTGAGTGGGAGGGTTGAGGTTGGAAGCTGTGGCTGTATGATGCAGGGGAAGGAAGGAGATTGCACTGTGGCCGGGTCGTGACACAGGTGTGTAGTAGTGACGTCACTAGTTTACTACCCACGTGTTTACTACGCTTTCAAGGCCACTTTTACTCCACTAGTTCCCCCACTACAGCTTAGCCTCTCTGACGCTGGAGCCTGGACCAGCCTCGACCCGGGCAAACCGGCCCGTCCTCTCCTCTTCCTCCTATATTCTTCTCTTTAAACAAAACACAATCCTTATATACCCGAGACATCACACCACTTCTTCCAACTATAAAAAACACCATACAATTAAACCTTCAGAAAAAGTCCTCTCTTTAGAAAACGTCTTTCTTTCTTTTTTTTACGAAGAAAACAAAACTTGTCAAAAAACAAACTTTTCTGATACTTCTTTGCAATGTTCCGTTTCATTGCCAAGTAACTTTAAGGAAGATATTATAAGGGTTCAAAAGTAATAATAGTAAAAAATATTCGCACTTAAAGAAGAGGACAAACAGCTGGATGGTACGACTATCAGAATGAGATGCAGAAGAGTATAAGAGTATTAATATAAAGTAGAAAAATCATACTATTATCTCTTATTCTGTTTAAAGCCAGCATTCTTACCACCAAAAGTCTACAAATTAGTCCAGTTCAAAGATAACATATTTTGCACATGTTCACTTTATTACGATAATATTATCCCGAGAGGGCCGTTCCTTTTTTTAATAAACTTGGAAACAAAAGAATAATAACCTTCAAGCAATAAAGAAACAATCTCCATTTATTTATCATCTCATTTGCACCCTATAACACAAATATACAACAACAAAATGTATTATTATTTATTTATTTTAGTAGTAAATATTAAGAACAGCTATTTTAGTAATTACTAATAGAGTGAAACTTCGATAGTCCGGTCCAACTAGGTGCGATTATGCACACTGAAACATTCTTTTTGCATGTGTACTAGAGATTCTGGAGTTTACATTGCGTATTTGAAATCTCTGAATATTTGTTAAATTACATAAAGTAAGTTTGTTTGATAATTAATTTACAGGGTTTCTTTAATATAATTTTAATTAAATATTCGATTCTTCGAATATTTAATAATCAGGACCACCAAGGACCCAAATTAGTCTGGAGTTGTACCAACAATTACAGAACGACTTCTATTTAATAATGTTTGAAGGGTGATTTGGAAAAAAGAAATCTAAATTAACTAGCAATCTAGATTTTAGATCATGTAGGTCCTCTGCAGCTACCTCATTATGTACCTCTACAGAATTATAACGATCTCAGTCAGTCAAATGGTATTAGACTGACATAATGCTAAGAGCGACTTCTATTAATTACAATAAAAATTTCATTTTTCTTCAGACTATGAAGGGTCGTGCTGTAAACCCAAAATACCATTTAGCATTACCCGTTTTTTACATTTGATATTTTAATATAAGCCTATATTCGATTGGTCATAATGGAAATTGTCAATGCTTAGAATAATTTTATTTTAGAGTTTTAAAGGCATCCTCAAAACAAAAATTCCCAATCTGGTAGAAGGGTGATTCCCTCGTCGTTTATAAGGGGTCACAAGGAAAATCCTTCCTAGGAAAATAACAATGAAACTACGTAGGTATTTTTATTTTATTTTTTTCTCTACAGTTTAAGTTAGCATTAGAGTAAAATTTACTTGGTTTTACATACTCTCAAAGCCCTGGGTCAACTTGGTTTTTTTTTTTTTTTTATCTCTAAGGCGGCTTTCATACCGAAGATGCAAGAGGCATGCAGAGTGCACGATGCAAGTACGATGCATGCATCGTCTTAAACCAACCCATGACATGCAGGGTTATCTTCACCTAGAAATTATCTATTCTCAACAGAAGATTAATAATAAATTAATACTATAATTAGAGTGGCTCTATCATTAAAGCGAACATGATGTAATAAATAATAATTATTATGAAAAAAGTAAATCATTATGAGTGGCGTAATTGAAGAGGATGAGTTGAATAGTGTAGTGAAGTAGAGGTGCCGGGTGCTTTCCTACTTATAACAGCCTACCTTAATCACGGACCACAGCTCCTTTTAATTATTATTATAAATGTATTAGGTACATTACACAAACACATTGGGTCCTAAATTAAAATTACAAAAACTGTCACTACCCAAATTTGATGGTAATTCTCCATAGATTTTGTTTTCATTTTTTCTGAACTACAGTACCTACTAACAATTTTTTTTCTTTTTGCTACTAAAAGACCTAAATTATAATCAATTCTTTATACAAATTTGTACAAATGAAAAATAATGTAATGTATTTGGTTCTATATATAATCTCTCTAAGCCAAAAATTAATTAAACTAATCGCATGCTATTACAATGTTATCTAAATGATGTCAAAATTAAAATGTATGCCAACTTAATTTTATATTTTATTAGATATGTAATTGTATAATATATTCCTAATTCTGAACTTTAGGAATTTTTGCATGTAGAAATTAGATATGCATGTTAGGATAAAGTCATATCCCGAGGCGAAATTGAGAAATTAATTTTAAATCGGGGGAAAAATATATTTATTAAAAAACAACTCCGACCATTTAAAAAAAAACTCTAATTCGAAGTTCATTTCAATGCTAATTTAACCCCACAAGTCGTTTTTCCGTGAGATTTTCAGTGATTTGACCGCTGGGAATCAAAACCAAAACCCTGAAAGGTAAAACGTGCATACATAGTTGCATCCCTGAAATATCTGTAAGGAAGACAATTTTGAGGGGATAAAGAAATATGTACAATGGTAGAACGACTTTAATTAAGCGAAATTATTAATTTATTTCTTTTAAGCGGCCTATAGACGATCAACTTGGTTGTCACCAAGTTGACGATTAAGTAGACAACATTCCTTTTTACAAAGTTGTCTACCGAATCTACAGTTTGTTCAAGTTTGTTGGGAAGGATAATGAGTGAAGAATTGTTACACCACGTTACTGTCATGATATGTCAACCACCAACCTACCCTCAGATGATAAATATCGTTTACTTGAACATGGTATATTAACAACATGGTTGACAATCAAGTTGGTCGTCTAAAGTGGCCTTTAAAGCAATAATAAATAAAGTAGATCTAATACATTTTGCTTGAGATTGTATTTAACACAAATTAATTTTATTATGGAGCCTCGTTGTAATATAGAAGAAAATATTAGAATGTTTATAATTATTTTAAATTTGTGGCTGCTATGATTTAAAACATTTACAAAGGAAAATAATGTTAGCCATTATTTTTTTATTTTTTTTAAAAACAATAGATAACAGGTGCAAACTCTGAATAGGAGGCAAAGCTTTATGAGAAAAACTAGTATATAAGTGTCTGAAACATCTGATTTATTATAAATGAAAGGAAGATAATAATAGTTTTTAAAAAACATTTAACAGTGCTATTCCAATAAGACTAGGTAATATGTGTTTCAGTAGTCGTATAGCAATACTGTTTTAACGAAAGCTATTTATATTAATTGTTTACTAACTGCACTAGTTGTTTACTAACTGCACTAGTGCAATAATCAGAAGATTTTACCCATTTTAGTTGACGAATAATTAAGATCGATAATTTAAATGCCCACAACAAAAAAAAAAAATTACTAATTAAGTTACATTTTTAAATTTTTTATTGTTATAAACACGTACGATTATTTACAAATATATATTTTATACAAATTCTGGAAAATGAATGAACTCAAAATTATTTCTTATTTTTGTGCATTAAATTTTGGCTTTAGATCATATTGGGCATTAAAATTATATCTATAAATCAATGAAAACAGGTATTTAAAAAAATCTATTGTCAAAAGCAAAATATTATTTTAATTATATATAAATTATTTCTTGTAAAGTTCAAAAAAAGAATATTATACCAGTTATTTTGATTTCTGATAGGATTTATCGGTATCAGACAAATTATTTAACATACTAAAATGAATTGTAATAAATAAATAAGTTAAGGGAAAGAAATACTTTAAATGGAAGCGACATAAATTATGTAAAAAAGACAGAATACTAGCTTGTATGTTGTATAGATCAGACATTGCATGCAGTTAATTGTATATTTATAAATTACTCAGCGTCCAATAAGGTGACAGGCTGGTAAACTCAAGGCTAAAGCAAAGCTAGCCTTAGCGATCAAACTGTATATGAAATCTGGTGGACTATTGCCAGCAGATAAGGAACTAACTCAGGCTACAATAAATGCAACGTGCACAAGAAACAAATTTAACATATGCCGAACCAAGTCTCGAATTGCTCATTCTGGTCTCTCCTTTAGAGAATTTAATTTCCACTTGCTTTGACTGGTGTGTCCAGACAATGAACTAAAACTTTGGTTGTATTATTACCACAATGTCGAGCCTCTAGCTGCAGTACAATGAACATAAATAAATCCTACTTAACTTGATGGTAGGAGTTCGTTCATATACATTTTGTGCTTCAAATGCTCAATAGAAGTTGCAACTAAATTATTCTTGTTATTTTGACAGACAGCTTTGCCGTCCCATATAAAGAGTTCCTCGTGTTTATTTTTTTGTCACTTGTTTATATCTGTTGTGCAATGTTATATTATCTAAACTTAAATGAGTTTTGTCTGCATTTAATAGCAAAATGGGTGAAGTAACATTTTCTGAAAGGTGTATTTCAATCTTTTACTCTATTATATTTTTTTTATCTTGGTATGAAAGAAATGCCGGTATACAGAAATATAAAACGAAATAAATATAAAATATTGCGTATAAAAAGAAAGAAATAAAACTTAAAAGGCGGGGATATAATAATCGAGGCAGAAGAGTGACGAATCAAGCGGCGAAGAATTAAAAGTATTAAAAACGGTTCTAAATTGAAAAATAAAAGTCTTGTACCGGGGGAATGGACCGTGACGGTATGGGAAGCGACCGGTTAGCGATATGCCGGGATATGGAGGCAAGGGAATACGGCTGTATCCCTGAATTGGGAACGAGGTGGAGAGAGAACCACCAAAAAAAAGAGAAGGATTATAGTCTTCATACGGACGAAGAAGTGGAAGAGAGTGGAGCCGGTGTGTGACCGAGAACAGTCTGCAGGAAGGCCAACAGATAGAAAAATAAAAGAGGAATATAAGTGGATGCAATAGAGGGAAAAAACAAAGAAACAGAACTGGACGGAGGAGGGAAGGAGACGGGGTGTGGAGTAAAAGAAGCGAGTATTAGAAAGGAAGGGGTTCGGAGTTAAGATGGCAAGTCCTAGTGGCACGAGCTGAGCAGCACGAGACCCATTCCCGCCCAGAGGCTGAATTGGCGCCAAACTGGTTTTGGCGGGAGGACAGTGGCACCGCGCCTTCTTTCTCTGTAACCTCTTCTCACTGCTCCATCGTCCCTGGCTTCACCAACACAGGCAAATTACTCACACTGGCACTGGATAACAACTAGACACACATATAATTACTTCTCCACCAAGAATACTGTGGACTCAAGATAATCGCTCTTGGACAGGCTAAACCACTAAGCAAACTGTAATTTTTGTAGAAATAATGCGAAGAGAAAGATACAAAATAGGCTCAATTTATAAACCATTTGTTCTCCTTTTTTTGATGAGAAGGAAATAATGGAGATTTGATTCCCACGCATTAATGTGTTGAAAGAAGAATAAGAAAAAGAAATATTGAACGAAAGTTCATCAAATGACAATTATTTGTAATTGCATTGATTGAGTTATCATAAGATTATTAAATACAATAATCGAGTCAATCGCTGTTCGTAATACAACATAATTATAAAAGAATTCAAAATATAAAGCAAATAAAATGCAAATTGATAATGATATTTTTTAAAATTAAAAATCTACAATCATTAGTAAAAGTATAATAAATAAACGGACATAAAACATTATTTTTTAAAAATTAATATTTATATTAGCAGTGTTTACTTACATTAACAATGACTTGGTTAAAAAAAAAAGTATTATTATTAAATGGAGTCTATACAACTCGGTTACAAGTATAAAGTTAAATGCATAACTTAATGAGTTTTTTTTTTTTTTTTTTTTTTTTTTTTTCAAGTTAAAACTTTTTATTGCATCAAGCAAAGGCACAAGGATGGAAGCAGGAAGAATTGATGTTATTATTTATCTCTTTATACGAGAGAAATGGTTTCAAGGCAATATTCTTTTTATTGCGTTTCAATTTATAATTTACATGTTCTTAATTTAATTTTATAATATGAAAACGTTTAGTTTTGCTGGCATGTCTATAGATTGGCTTCAGTGGCCATTAAGACTAGATTTACACCTTCTAGGAGTAGAATGTATAAGAAAATAATTATTTTAACCTTGAAAGTTCAACAGATTTTATTGAATTTACAATCTGCTTGATAGGTCTAATGACTTTTTGTACCCGTTACGTACAAGAACTAGATACTCAAACCTTGGAAAATGGTCAACATAATATTTTTAGAAAAAATGTTAACGCATTTTTTAGAAATAATTTGTAATAAGTAAAAATGTATCTCATGTTTGGTGTTATATTAAGCTACCCCATACAATTAGTTTATTCTCGACTAATAGTATAACATATATATATTATCACGTTTTGGAGACAGGAGGGATAAGATAAATATTTATTGTTCTGAATAGTGATATTCTATCAAGTTACTAATCTTACACGAGATTAATGAAAACCCCGATTGGTAATGACAATAATTTTTAATAAAATTGTATCAGTGAATGTCAGTCTGGCAGCGAGCGAAAGAGTTGTCGATAGTGTGGTAACCTATTTGGGAGCACATATTTGCAATTGCAAAACTGTAATATTGTAAATTTAAATTATAGAACACTTGAGAAAACTTCTAGGAGTAGTTTCTGGAACTTCTTTACAGTAGATATACTTGTTTTATATAAATTAAAATAATTATTTTGCTTCCGAGCTTACCGAAGGTAATGGAAACTATGTGATCGTTCTGAAGAACAAAATTTGGTTGTCCGTGTCTGTCTGTCGGTCTGTCGCTCAATTTTTGCGAACCAACACATCCTAAAAACTACATGTCCTATTTAATCAAAATTTGTATAGTAGGTCATAGTTTGCTCATTGTTGGTCCCATGAAAGTTTTATCACTTTCAACGCTCACTTGTTTGTCTTCCACACGCACACAATCATACATTAATTTTTATTTACACCTATAGCTTTAAAAGTATTTATCTGATTTGTATGAAACGTTTATAGTTTATCGAAAGTAACCCGCAGATAGCCCCAGATTTATTTGAACCGTCTACGCTCATTAAATTTTGCTACATTGAATCTTTAATACATGACGGTCTACGTTAGAGTTCTGAAGAACGAAAAATTTTTAGGCCTCCGATTTCAAAAATTTTAAGACAGAAATCCGGTTCAAACATCAGGGAACATTTTTGGTTCTGAGTTACCTTCGGTAAGCTAGTAGTAAGTAACAGATTAAAAAGAGGGTGAAAAATTAAATAAATTTGATAATAATAGGTTGTGATGTGAAATCATGTATTGATTGAACCATATTCTATTGTGACTTGGTTGACAATTGGATTTTATATTTTAAGTTCTTTTTTTTAATATTATTTAGACGTAGTCTATAATTAGACTATTCCGTGAACAGAATAGATTATCTAAGGCCTTGGAACCAATTGAAATAAAAGAAATTGAAATAGACAACTTCTTTGATGTATAAATATATAATTAGCACACTAAAAATTACATGATATACATGTTTAAAAGTAATAAAATAAAAATACATATATATTGTGTAAACATAATATACTTTTATTTCTGCACTGTAAATTGTTATTTATTATTTTACTAGTTCAGAGTTCATGATGTATCAAGATTCGGTGCGTGGTATAATAATTCTAGTTGTAAATCAAAGGGGTTTATTTCGTTTATCTGAAGCAAGAGGAAAATAAACAAAAATAATAAGAAACGAACACCTATAAAACCAGCCTTTATAACACATCTAGACGTCAAACTATTTCCATCTTACCTGATTATTATTTAACATGACTCCAATAAACTCGACTATAGCTTTTAAAAATAATTTGCATTTTCCTTATTTCTTGAGGTTTTATTCCATCATGATAAATATAATTATTAGAAAACGTGTCAACTTCCTCCTTGGAAATTAATTCATGTTATAGAAACGTTATTTTATTTGGCCATAATTGATTAATAATATCTTGTTTATCATACCACACTATAGTAATATTATAGCACTAAGCATTCAACACGATCTTATATAATAAACATGAGAAAGTCAAAAATTCCCTGCTAAACATATCTTCCTTGTAAAATTTAATGATTGTATGGTTTCAAAACCTATTATTATCCAATTTATTTCATTATACCCCCGTCTTTTAAATCTCAAAATTGTTTTAATATTCTCATGTATGCAAGTATTAATTTAGCAAAATTAAAAGAGCGCAGACTGTTGAAATTAATCTGGGACTATCTGCGGGCTACTTTCGACGAACCATCAAAATTTCATAAAAATCAGATAAGTACTTTTGAAGATATAGACGTAAATAAATGTATGTTTGTGCGCATGTGGAAGAGAACCAAATGAGCGCATAAGATAGAAACTGATATGGGATAACAATGGGCTAATTATGACTTACCATTCAAATTTCAATAATATTGGATGAGCAGTTTTTAAGATATGTTGGTTCGCAAGAATTGAGCGACAGACCAACAGGCCAGGCCGGAAGACGGACACGGAACCAAAAATGTTCCCTGGTGTTTGAAACTGATTTCTGTCTTGGTATTTTTGAAATCGGAGACCTAAAATGTTTTCGTTCTTCAAAACGATCAAATAGCTTCCGTTACCTTCGGTAAGCTCGGAAGCAGAATTAAAAAAAACCGACACAATTTTTACAAAACTTTCTCATATAAATAATTCCTTCTTTTAGTTTTATTTATTAGACGATTTGGGTTTTCAGGGTTACATTTATTCATTATTTAACATTTTATCAAAATTTACAATAGATTCAAACTTTCTTGGTGGGGAATCTACTTTATTTTTATCAATAACACGGAAACCAATTTTTCCCGGGAAACCTACTTATATATTATGATTTGATTCGTATTTAAATGGAGTACTTTTAGGATTTTTCGTAACATTTTTTAAGATTTTTTTTTTTTTTAGTTTTTGAGGGCAGCCTCCCTAGAGCTAAAATTCATTTTGTGATTCCACCTTTGGTTATTTTATATCTGAAAATGTATTCAAAATCAACCCAGTAGTTCAGGCTTCACGAGTCTGTACAGACGATAGTAAGATATTTTTTTAAAAACCACTTCCACTTTGGATTCATCATATTCATAATCATAATACCATTTATTGCTCATATACAGTTTTTCTACAACTACAATAGTTATTCCTGAATCCACTTTGGAAACTTGGAATCAAAAAAGGAGGCGTCAGATATTTATCTTGGATTGGTTGCAATAAGGATTGGAAGGTTTTGTGCAACCAGAGTTCTATGCTATATTATGACCATGTTAGTTTTACTATTAAGTTGTAGAGGAGTACATAACCTTGCATGCTGACTTTAGATATTTTCTGTAAGAGTCTCTGTAAAAGTATATTGCGTGTATTGCATGTTAGACGTTTATGTTCTCAGACAAAAAAAGTAACAAGGAAACATTTATTAACTAATTAAAACTATTTTGTACAAAATATTAATCCTGAAGGTAATACAGGTTGAAGTAATGAAGTTACTGTATAATGTGTAAATATATTATATATATAATATTCTAAAGTAAGCTGTGAAAGGTGAATGGTTAAATATGTCCTAAAAACAAACACACAACAATCAAACTAAATAAAAATGCAACAAAAGACACATAGGACAATTTATACTTTTTTTTAGGGCGAAGTGGTGGTAGTAACTTCCAAATTTATATTAATGTTAAATTTCTCGATTTCGCTTCGAGGTGTGATTTTTTATAATATATGTATATACAAAACATACTTGAAATTATTTCAGTTGTTTTTGGATACACCCGTCAAATAGACGACAAATATACAAAAAAACTTTAATTTATTGGAAATCATAATTGTTGCAGCCGAAGGGGATGTTAGAAGATCCAATTATCGTACTACAAATCCATAGGGGGTAAAGTAAAGGACCACCTGTACGATGATACAGGACGTTAAAAAAATAGATAAATTGATGATATTATAGTTAAAAAGTTAGGCAAGGTTATAAATAAGAAAGAAAAACAGATTCAGTTTACAGTTTAAAGAAAAATATGTGTAATTGAAATGATAAAATATTATACAAAAATAATGATATTATAAAATATGAGTTTAATTAAAAGCTATTATGAGTGGTTATAATAAGTAGATTTTAAGTAATAGTTTAAGTTATAAGTTAATTTATAAAGAAGTAAATGTTAAGTTTAAATGATAATATGATATATGGTTGACTTGCGAGTTGGTGTTGGTGAATGTGATCAGGATCCAGAATGCACCTCCTCCTCTGATATAGGATGAAGGGGCTCTGCCGTCTCAGCTCGTGAGGATGAATTCTGACCAATGCCGTGTTGAGATGATGATGGCAAGATTGTTTCAGAAGTGTGTAGAGAGATGTTAGATGTTTTCTCTACCACTGTCTGGGCCAGACTGACTATTCCGGTCTGGTTATGAAGAAGGGAGAACCCTTGTATAACTTAATTAGCTTTAGCTAATAAATTCTTAGTTTTATATAAAAGTAAAAATAGTACATAATTAGATTTAGTTTATTTGAATTAAGAGAAAAAATACTGAATCTGACAAGGATAATTAAATTTAAAAGGTTAGATTAAGATGACAATAATCAGATTAACTAGGGACTTCCGCCCTAGGAGTTAAAAAGGAAGTGAAATGAAAACTGTACAAAACACATAATACAAATTACAAGATAAAAAGAACTTTTTATAAACTACGTTTTTAAATTTTCTGTCATTAATCATAAATTTGAAACCCAACAAAATGAAGATTGTAAATATGGAATATGTCAAAACAAATAAAATATCTTGCGGATTTTTTCCGAACTAACTTTCTATACAGCAAAACTTGCTGAAAAAAATTTAAATTTTGCTGAAAGATGGCTAAAAGCATTAAAATAATGCATTGTCATCGTGTTCTGAGCTATTCTAAAAGTTTCAAATGTCTAGCTACTCGGGAAGTTAGTTAGAAATCGATTGCAAGATTTGTACTGGACAAACAAACTAACAAGGAAGCAAGCTAATTAGCTAATTAAACTTAGTACATAATTATTTCCATTTATACTGCTTGATACATATGAATGTAAAGATTCTCGGAAATCAACTAGAGTTACAACTCAATGCATGGATGTATTGCGGTACAGTATCTTTAAAATCATCTCCAGCCATTAGTGACATATTTTTACTACGTTTTTATTAGCTTGTTTTCTTGTTTGTTTGTTTATATGTTTGTTGTATGTTGTGTCCAGTACAAATCTTGCAAACGATTTTTGACTAATTTCCCGATTAGCTAGACATTTGAAACTTTTAGAATAGCTCAGAACACGATGACAATGCATTATTTTAATACATTATATTTACTATCTTCAGACTGACTTATATTTACGATCTTCATTTTGACGGTTTTCAAATTTATGATTTTTTATTTTAGTACCTGGTATAGCTGATAAAATTGTTCAAATGTTCAATAATGATTATATCAGGCCTTTTTGTTATATAAAAACAAATTGTATTTTTAAGAGATAAACATTAAATGACAGAGAAACAGGAAAAGTAAACAAAGAAATAAATTAATTGAAATGTGCAACCAGGATTGTTTAAACTTGTGTCCCAGGTATTGCTTTAATTTTTCTGCAACTGTACTTCTTTACTGGTACTCATTCTTCTTCTCTTACCGTCCTCTACACTGGGGCATATCGATGGCTCGGTTTAGATTCGGTGTTGGCGAGATCCGTTGAACAAAGATTTGTCCTTTTATAGGATTTAGCTGTCTAGTTGGTTGTCATTTATATGAAGTAAATAATTTCGGAACATTTTTTTTTTTTTTTTTTTTTTTTTTTTCACTAACATTATACATAACAATAACAATTATATTATCAATACTACATATGTTTCAACAGAACACTTAAAAACTTAGTATATAAAAAGATATTTTTTATCTTGTAATTATTTGTTTTAAACTTAAATTATTACTAATCAAGTTCATGGATCCTTGAAGGATTGGAAGAAGAGGAAGACTAACCTTGCTTCATGCTATGTGACAACGCTTCGGCTACTCTAGCCATTTTCGAGCCACTTTCCTATAAATTTCCTATACATTATAGAGTGATACAGGTTTTATTTTATTTTAATAACACCTTAAGTGTAACTAGGCAATGTTATATAATGTTACAGTTTTATAACACAAAATGGATGACTCGAAAGTTTGAGTAAGTGTAATGACTCGAATGTTAAAACACAACAAAGACAAAACAATCAGTGTTGCCACTTTTTTTATTAACAGCTGTTTTTTATCTCAATTT
Source organism: Gerris lacustris (assembly GCA_951217055.1). Taxonomy (NCBI): domain Eukaryota; kingdom Metazoa; phylum Arthropoda; class Insecta; order Hemiptera; family Gerridae; genus Gerris; species Gerris lacustris. Next base: position 103,233,776 of record OX578276.1, on the reverse strand, counting down.
TTAGCGATTTTTTAAAAATAATCACTGTAAAATAATAATATTAGTTTAATTATTATAATTTTTGAAGGTATTTTCAATAAACATATAAATATTTAGCAGAATATGACGCTTAAATATACAAAAATGAACAATGTGGGAGAGTTCATAACCTGAGATGTAGTAACTTTTTCTTAAAATTTGGCAGCCTGTTTGTTATTTTGCTGACACTTTGATATTTTGCTGCGTGTTTTTTTGACTTGTTACAAAAGAATCAAGAAAAATGATATTTTGCAGCTTGAAAACAGTACAACAATGCCTAATTTTGCTGCCGTGAGTAGATAAATAAATTAATTGACGTGTGACAACCAGGTTTGTTTACATTTGTGCCCTAGGTATCATTTTATTTTTTTTGCATCTATACTTCTTTAAGAAGTATAGATAGAATGCAAGTATAGATAGGGTATTCTTTAGAAGTATAGAAGGTTTAAATTCGGTGTTGGCGAGATCCGTTGTACAAAGATTTGTCCTTTTATAGGTTTAAGATCAGCTGCCTAGTTGGTTGTCATTTATATGAAGTAAATAAATTCGGAAATATATTTTTTTTAATAACATTATGTATATAACAATAACAATTATATTATCAACACTACATATGATTCAACAGAAAATTTAAAATGTAGCATATAAAAAGTTCTTTTAGCGAATTTTTGAAGAAAATTAAGCTATTGCAATGGCTTCAAAATTTTTGTAATGCGAATTTTTGAAAATTTTCTCCATGGAAATCCGTTACAGACCATGCTGAATCGATTCCTAAAATTTAACACTTTTTTATGTATATATGTATGTATGTGTATGTGCCACTCCACACGATATCTCCCCTTTGGATAAACTTAAAATTTTCAAACAAATTTTAAAATGCCAATAATATCAAAGGATAGGATGAGTTCATAGGCCAGAATTTTTGTTCATTTAGGGGTCAAATTTTGACTATTTATGGTCAAAAATAGCATAAAAAAGGTTTTTTCCATTTTAGCCCCCTCTTCTACGAAAATATGACAAAATTATACATAACAACAATTACTGTACTCTTAAAGGGCTTTCCAACGACATGCATTTTGAAGGGTTTATACTATTTTTGACTATTGTACCCCGTACCCCTGTGTACCAATTTTTTTTTTTTTCACCCTTCCAAATGCTAAACAAAAATTTTCTTATATTGTCATATGCCATAAGCCAATAATACGCAGATTTCTTTGAAAATTCGCTTATTAAGTCATGGTGCATGACTGGACTTTTTATCTTGTAATTATTTTCTTCCAATGCCCTTCAAGGATCCAAACACTCGATTAATAACTATTTCTACAGGGTACACTTAGCATCCATTAAATTATTACGATATCACTTTTATACTTTCTCAAATACATAGATTACAGAGAAAACGTATTGTAACGGTTCGATTTTTTTTTTTTTATAGATTTACTCATTTTGAGGTCACTCAAATCAATAAAGTGGTTTTTTCGCATGAATTCTAAACTACAGGGCCAATTTCGATAAAATTTGGCATACTTGAGCGAAATTGAGGGCGCTACCCCAAAAACTCTCGAGGAATTAAAATTTATTACTAGAAAACTGATAATTTTTATGATACATTTTTATTAAATATGCCTACAAAAACTCGAATCAACTAATAAATGGAATACCCTGGACTAAGTAATTATTTATTATTTACTCGTATATGTAAAAAAAATTTCTGAGGTGTCTCGGGTCGATTTCTTGTATTCATTATTGTTAAAAATAACTTGATTCAAAGAACCACATCAAGAAACATTTTTGGTCCCGTGCCTGTCGTTTTGTTGGTCTATCTGTCGATCTGTCCTACATATATTTCAACCACCATATCCTAAAAACTAGTATTTTTATATTAATTAATTGAATATGTTAGGTCATGATTAGCCACTTGTTGGTTCCATATTAATTTTAACTCTATGCGTCAATATAGATTTATCATCCACATGCACCTAACATATTTTTATTAAGTAATTTGGATGTTGTCGAATGCAGCTCACAGATGGTACCATAATAATTTTATTTATCAGTGCTAATTAAATTTTTCCAATTTTATACTGCTATTCCTGTTAAAAAATCAAAGCAGTTTTGATAGATTTAAAAAAATGGAGGAAATAAGTAAATTAATTAGACAATAATGGGCTGTAAAAGCATAGGTAGGTCAAACTGGTCTGCCAATTAGTGTGGAAACACTAATTGGCAGACAAGCTTGACCTACCATTCATTTTAATTCAAGCCATTTCTTCCATGTAATATTATTATTATTATTTGTTGTATCAGCTCTTAATCATGGACATTTCCACTACTGGCCAAACGATGAACCAGATATTTTTTTACGGCTTATTTAGCAATAATCATTGATGATATAAGTATAATTCAATAATTGCTTGAAAAATAAGTGCGCAAGTGGAGTCAACCTACATTTTTTACACATAGTACACATTTCTTGTATGTACTTTGCACATAAAACGAGAGTAACTCAAAATGAAGTTTCTACGCGATTCTTTTTGAGTATTAATAATAATACAAGTTATGTAATTACAAATTACAAACACATGCCTTGTTTATTTTTTAATTCAGTGTGGATTTTATTGTTGCTTAATTTGCTGAGATTCACTTCTAACAATTTATTTAACGAAATAAGACTTATGTTGGCCATAAATATGATGATTAAATATTATTTAACATCGTGAAACAACCACTACGTTAACTTAAGAGAACGTTAATCAGTGAATTTCCAATTTTTGTAGGCAATGGTAAAAAAGTCATATACTCTAAGGACCAAGATTTGGGAATTACAGAGCTAGAAAATTAAGTATCTAAATAATTTCCACAATCGTTCGGTAGAAACAGCAACTTTAGTTATAATGCAGCAAGGCTTTATCATTCAATGTTTAATTATATTTGATTTTTAACACGTAATAAGTCCATTTAATTGATCTACATGACGAGAAAGTTTATGATTCATACCATATTTTAAGGTAGTGGTTGCTTCCATTTTGTATTAATTATAGAAGGTGTAAAGGGATTGAGGCAATGTAATATACACTCACGTAAAGAATATACATATATGTATATATAAATATACATACACGTCAGTTAAGGTAAAGTAAGGATTCGTTTTTTTAGGAGGTTGCCTTCCCACCTGCAACTAAAATCACTAGGGGCCGAATGAAGTGATGCTTGTCTAGATTTGTATTTCACACGGTCCAAGCAGGCGGTGGGCAATGATCCAAGTTCCCCGTACTTAGTCAATCCTTGAGCGTACAAACCAATGGGATACGCATACAGAATGACATTAACAATCAACAAGACTTATAACACCGCCACCGCTACCTCCTCCTTCTCACTTTTCTATTTATCAACATTCAAACATATACCGTATTCCTGTTTAATTATCTATTTAGTTACAGCCAAGTCCAATTGTTACCGTTACTTGATTGCATGACCCCTCCAATAACCTGATCAAATGACTGATTATTGTAAATAGACTGATCCTTTCAGTAAAAATGTTTACGGAGCTTATTGTTGATATTGGTTATACATAAAAAAAAACAGTGTTACTATTTTTACTATTACCATTAATATCATATAATTAAGCTGCACACTGCACATTAAATGTTCTTTATCTGTAATGTGTGTCAAATGGTATGTTATTGTGTTAAAACAAAAATAAAAGAAAATAAATTACATAAATAGAAAACACTGCATAACACTTTTTCCCTAACAATAATTAGAACTAATGTTTACGGTAAATCCAACGGTGTGAAAAAACAAAGTTTTGAAGTCACATTCTAGATTTGCCTTGATTTTTACTTTTGATTGTGTCAATGTTTTAAAATATTTTGCAGTTTTATAAATTGAACAAAGCGTTGAAATGAGTTATAATTGAAAATTATTACTGTTCCTGAAACCGCATGACTATATCAAATGTGATCAAAGTGAAACATTGACTTAATCCGTAATATTGGTTGAATCCAATATTAATCTTTATGCGAGTCGAACTTGGAAAGCAATGTACTGCTGCGATAATATAAACACTCATGTCTGAGGTTAAACATGCATGAGTGTGCGAAAACGGCTTAGTAATATGCAAATAGGAAGGTTGCGAAGTTGGCGGGGAGCTTAATGGTATTACCATACTGAATAGTGAATTAGATCCAAGTAGGAATAGTTAACAATCATCCAACTGTGCATTGGCTCTCACCCACATAATACTGGACGATCAGCTAAACCTAGCTATCATCACCGCGTCCAGGGATTATTTCTACTTCCTATCTATTTAACTTTGCATAAATCAGGTACACATCGCCAAGTTAAGTCAAAACGAAATTCGTATTTAACACGGTTGGACTATTATGAATTTTCAAATTCACTATTAATTTTTGTAATTATTGTCTATTGTTTAAAAGAATATTTTAAAAAAAAACTCTGTCTCATAGCATCCTCGCGTCTTAATAGTGGAAGAAGGGTCACACGAGTATAATTAAAGTGTAATTTTGAGAGGTAGATTTAAAAATATGAGTGTTACTAATAGTACATTACGCGTCTAGTGCGGAAAGTAGCATTTTGCATGCGAGTGTGGGTGTGAGTTTGCACCAGAGTGTTAGCGCGAGGGTAATAAAACCATACGAGCAAAGCAAATAAACTTCCTGTATGTAAGTTCGTATTTCTCTTTTGATAAAGATGAAATTAATTCATTAGTTGTATTTTGTGCCGAATTAATTATTTCGGGAGGCGTATCTCCTCATTTCCGTCATAATGAGATAAATCAATCATTGTTTTTCTCTAAAAACTCGATATAAACAGTTACTTTAATTAAATAAACAGCAAATTAGTTTTGTTTAATGTATTAAACTCACTAATCGTGCGTTAAGGTGAAGCATTCTTCTTTTTCACCGCACTAGGGCGGAAAAAAGAGGAACTATGAAACGCACATGCGCAATGAATACAAGTTACGTAAAGAATCACTTTCTTCGCTTCTAAAGAAAGTAGATAATAGTACATTACGCGTCGAGTGCGGAAAGTAGCATTTTGCATGCGAGAGTGGAGCTTGCACCCGAGCGACAGCGAGGGTAGTAAAACCATACGAGCAATGCAAAATGCCGTTTTCGCACGAGTTGCGAACTTATCTACAATTGTTAGATTTTAATAATAAATACAGAAAAAAAAAACTTTCTGTATGTAAGATCGTATTTCTCTATTGATAAAGATGGCATTAATTCATTAGTTGTATTTTGTGCCGAATTAATTATTTCGGGAGGCGTATTATTCTCCTCATATTCGTCATAGTCACTTAAATCATGCGTTGATATTCACAATATACTCGATGTAAATAGTTACTTTTATTAATCAAACATCAAATTAGTTTTGTTAAATGTAAACAAACTCGCTAATCGTGCGAAAATTGAAGATTTCTTGAATTGAGTTGAAGATGCTAAAGGTGAAGATTTCTTCTTCTTTACCGCCCTAGGGCGGAAAAAAAGGAATTCTTCTGAATTATGAGACACTCATGCGCAATGAATACAAGTACGTAAAGAATCACTTTCTAGCATCATTTTCTCTGCATCGAAACAGAGATACAATGTTTATATTTCGTAACAATCGTAGATAAAAACATTTACAATGCAATGTCAATTACCTTTAGTAAAAAATGGATCTGTCTTGCAACGAACAACCCATTTGCTCATCTACTTACTAGTCGATTAGATGCTTATTATTACGTGGACAGGCCTTTCTGCCATTCAAATTCTGATGTTTCGTTGACTCCAGAAGACTTACTTTTATGTTAATGTAATCTTACATTCGCAAAGTATAAGAACACAAGTATAATCAATTAAACTACAGTATTTTATATTAACAATTATTTTATAAATTATAATACGCATCATATCGTGATACTTGCATTTAGAGGATATTAATGTATAGCATCAGGCATCTATCCATGAGGGCAGATTTATAAGAAGACATCAAATATAACAGTTTTTAGAGCTTTTCATACATTCGATTCTTTAAATAAATAAAGAAGTAAATCCCACGGTGAAAGTTCTTGGCACTCATGAATCACGTAAGTCTTTGTTACACCCTACTTGTTGCTGATAGCCAGTACAATATTGTATTGATACTAAATAATATTATGTTTTTTGCCAAAAACTTTAAGAGCTTTCAACCAACTGATAAATGCAGTTAAAGTAGGGGCATTCGAAACGTCAATAACATGGATGTTTGACAAAATTAATTCAATTTAACTTGGATAATTGCTATTTGGATTGATTAAGAAATTTGATTATAACGCATATAAACGTATTTGATTAAGTATAGTAATTATAATTTGATTTAAAATTAAAAAGTATCAAACATTTTGTAAAATGATTTATATTAGATTTATATTTTGAAATATTTTTTTATTGTTAAAGTAATTATTTATAAAATATTTGAGTTAAAATAATAGTTAAGAAAATAGTTAAATAGAGTTATTAAAATATGCTATAATCTCGGAAAGTAGAGTTTTACCATTGAAACAGCATTTTTGGTGTTAAATGCACACACATATGTATTTAAACTGTGCAATTTTTAAATTGTTATACTTAAATGTTAAGCTATAATTTTCATCATATTTCAATTAGAAGGTGACGACAAAATTTTATTGAAAGCGACTCAGTGATGTAGGCTGCAAGCTTCTCCAGAGACTGCTTTTTCAGGAATTCTGATTTGGGGAATTATAAAAATGCGATACTCCATAAATTAAATCATTTTTAAGCCTATTTCTTGCGTAAACGTATGAGAATATCCTACATTAAAAGTTCAAGGGAAAATAGTTACACCATTTTAATCGAGAGAATGCCATCTAAATTGAACTTATCACCAAACAAGCTCTTGTAGGATATCCAAATTATTTGTCTGTACAACTATTCAAACGAAATTTCGAACCTTATAATTTGTTTGTTAGTTCTGAATATAAAAGTATTTTAATTTAAATTTTAAACAATATTTTTGGCTAAAAATCGTGAAAAATTGAATTTTTTATTTGTTAGATATAAAAAGTAAAAACTTCAAGTGAACAACAATTTTTATCACTAACATGATTTTTATGAACAAATCATTATAACTATGTTAAGTTAGAAGATATCGGAGCGTGCTCAAATGAAAGGCCATTAAATTATGATTAAAAATTGTTATAATCACTTTTGACTTAAATGGCATAGTTTACAAGATTTACTGGAAGAATGGCGTGGCTCGAGTGAAGACGAGAGAGTTGCTATAAACATTTAAAATGGAACTCGGTCAGTTTTTGAGATGCGAATAAAGGCTTAAGTACGTCTTTGAAAATACCAAAAGAATTTTTTGTTGTATTTAGCAGATTATTATAAGTAATAATTCAATAAAGCAATAATTCCTTTGGCTAACAATTAAAATTGCATTAGCTCACTTTTTAACTTTAATCTAGGAGTCAAAAGGAAAGAATAATTTCAAGGTAAACCTTTTTCTTTAGGCTTTGCAGACTAAATTACTAACTGAGTCTTCAAACAAAAAGTTAAAACAAAATTCCTTTAAAATTAAATTTGATAATTTTTTTTTTTTTTTAGAAATGTACATTGCTATTTATATATAGATATATAACCTAAATAGTAAATCAAAGGTAATTTTTAATATGGTGAAAAGATTTTGCTTACGTGTAGGTTATGCAGATTAGATAAGAATAAAGAAGAAGTTCTACTTCATTGTGTAAAAACCATTTAGTATGGGCCCTTGTTGAGTCTGTTTACTACATAGATCGAAATCTATTCATTTATAATTTTCAACAGGTCAGGAAGTTAGTAAGCTTATTACTAGTCAGATATGTTTCTCTAGCAGTTTGGAGAGGTGTATAAGTCACATTGTGTTGTCAGTTTAACAGACAATATTAGGTTTCCTGTTAAAGTGCTTTGTGTCAGATAGTTTACCTGAAATGTTTGTGGGTGGTCTTTTCTGGCCCCCGGTGGTTCCATCTTGTTTTGCCTACTTCTTAAAGACTCCTTTACTATATCTACCTGGCTTTTCTTTGTACAAATCATACAACTGTGTTGACATATTCTTCGGCATTTAAACATTTTAAACACAAAATGACTAAATCAGAACAATCTCGGCATCTTGTACAGAGAACTGAGAAGATAAAATAGTGGTATATACAAATGAGTATGAAATTAAAAACACAAATTAATGAAAAATGTAAGACTCTTTGGTACTTTTATAAAATTTTATTAACATAATGAGAAGTAATAAAGGAAGAAACATGTAATTTATCCTCACGACATTCGGACAACAAATTACCTTAACTTTCCTTCTTCGTTTCCTAATTTAGGATGATTAATGATCTGCATGCTGCATGTATAATGTAATTTACATTGAAAATGCATTGCTCTGATGTTAGGTAAATAAAATTGGTAGGTGTGACGAAATGAAAACACCTGAACCCTCTACTAGTTGTAAAAGCACAAATCAATTTTTCAGTAAAAGGTTTGTTCGTACAAAGGTTTTATGGCTTCATTGTCCGATATTCTTCTTTATCGGTTTGGTTGCCTCTTCAGTAAAGCGGCTTACTTTCCGCAAAAGCATCGGGCTATGAGGAGCCGACCACCCCCAAACTACGGTCAACCCATATGCCACCCAAAAATCTCTTTGATCCTTTCATTCCCATGAGGGACATATCTAAACTTGCCTTGATGATCGTCGACAACCTTACAAAAATATCTTTTAACTTGGGCTACGCTTTGTCGCTTTGTCGGACAACATGACAATAGTCGACTTCTAATAACTTATTTCTGACTTTAAAAATGTTTCGCTTTCTATGCATGAGGTCAAACAGAATCCGACAAATGAACATTGACTTTCAAAAGACTGACAGGAATAGATCCTCCTCACTTCCCCTTCCAAAATCTCACTTGAGGGACCTAGTTTTCGAAAAGATCTTCCGATGACACAGTTTAAAAGATATAAAAAATGGTTGATTTGATACACTCCAAAAATTAAACTACAAAGAATGAAACAATATATTTTGAAAAAAAAAAATAGCGGTCCAAAATAACAAGTTGAAATGAATAAGTTACATAACTTGAGATACCTAAGAATTAAATAATTATTTCTCTCTTTAATATAGTGATATATTTTATTTATAGTGTATAATAATTTAATTTTGATCTAATTCGTAGAATTAATAAATTTGTACTTGGGAAAACTCATTACTTTGGTTGTATAGTTTGTTTGACGTCTTTTATTATTTTAGCTGAAATGATCATGCATTAACAAAGCGCAGGCAGGTGTTTACAGACAGGGACAATAAAGACTTCCATTTAACACAGAGTCCAAAAGTGGCGCCAACACAAGTGTCACTAATTAGATCGCATGCTGATAGTCATAAAAACTTGAGGCGGAGTTTCAGAAGAACATACACTAGCCTTCACGACAGCTGTCATTCGATCTTATAGGCAAGTCTCATTGACTTGTGGCTTTGCAGGTTTCCTAACTGTAATAGATTAGGATGGTGACCCCGCGTCCGTGCATAAAAGGCATTCGTAAGGGATCATCTAAACGACAATGTGATATCGTCCTTCACCGCCCTACGTCAGATTTCCATGCAAATCTGATTATCCTGGTTGAGGGTTGCGTATGCAAATCCGAGTATTATTGGAAACTCTCCGTCCACCCCTAACACCTCCTCTTAATTGAAATATATATCTAAGTCTTATTTATTAAAAGTAGGATTGCGCTTGAAAACAGAAATGACATACATAAACTCTAAGCTCTGAATGGTAGTAATTTATATGCTTGGCTTTATTTATATTTTTCTCGCTCTAAGAGCTAAGAGTGTTAGCTCTTTGCTCTCTGAAAGTTCGTAGAGACAAAATGATAACAGTTTCTCTATGTCTCACTCAACTTGCCCTCACTTACTGATATGATTGGTTTCATTTCTTCATCAAGTAAAACCGTAATATAATCATTTAATGGGTACAATTTTTAGTTGTTATTTGATAAGAAGTATAAAGAGGGGAAAGGGAAAGGAATAAGTTAGAGAAACATTTTATAAAAATAAAGGCCTGGAATAACAAGAGTAGTTGAATAGAAGCAAGACTCAGTAGATAGAGTCATAAATAATTGTAAACGGTGAAGACATACTTCATGGCGAGACAGCTTGTAATATACGGCTGAACTCTTTTGTAAATAATACATGTTGTGTCTAAGGAAAATATACTGCCATTACACACTCTGTATTTGTACCACTTGTATTAGGTAATATATTTATACTGCTAAATATAGATCCCAAAATTATAATACTAGATATTTAAACAATAATAACACAGGTATTTTATCTACAGAATTATTTTGTACAAATTTGTTATTGTTCGTTCGATAAGCTTATATAAGGCATAAGATAATGTCTTTATCAATGAGAAATATAATTTGTGTCTTCTTGATTCATGATATAAACAAGGTTGATATTTGTATTGATGCATATCAATATCAATATTATATATAATTAATACAAACATTGGATCATAAGAACTTTACGGTTGCGGATATTATGGATGTAGAAGATGAAGCAGGATAAGAAATAAAAATAATGGTACAAAAAAAAAAAAAAAAAAATGTTGACACGGATGTCCATTATACAAATCTATCAGTCAAATGGACAAACCAACGATCTCCAAGGAGCTATTAGGTCTTGGGATGAGGCTCAAAGGTTTTATGAGCATGTGCCTATTCTTAGGTTGGTACCTTCTTCACTGTGTGTGGTCTTACCTTATCTACTGCTATTTAGACCTCTTAAACTGCCCTGAGGGTGTCAAGAAAACACACAGGTCATAAATCAGCTCGCTTGGCTAAGAGTGACGATCATCCAACCCTACTGTGGGAATATAGCCTCTGTAAGACCCCATACGTTTTCTTTTATTGCTGCAAATATGGCCAACACTTGCACTCTCCTCGCACCCGCAAACAATATCCTTTATTTATTTCTTTTTTAGGGGAGGTTGTATTTTTATTTATTTTTTTTTTTTTTTGAAGGTTATATTGAAAACTCGTCAGAAAAGAATATTACGTTAAGTTGTCTAAAGTCTAAACTATTTATTTTTTTTCAATTATAACAATTTTAAAAGAACAGTGTTTTTAATTTCACCCTATCAAAATGAATTTCCCAATAAAGAAACATATCAAAGTTCTTATCCACATATATATATATATATATATATATATATATATATATACAGGGTGTCCCGGGTCAGGACCGACAAACTTTGGAATGTGATAGTGCAGTAAATTTGGAGTAAAAAAAGTTCTATAAACCATGGTCCTATTCTCATTTGTTTTCTAGCTATCTTAATATTAACTTTTTTTTGTAAAACGTGACTTTGACTTAATAAATTGGCAATATCATTGGAAGTAAATAAGCTAGAATGATAAATGATATACCACCTGAAAGAGCATGAAAAATTCTTAAAGATAAACATCATTTCAGCTATTAAATTTCATTTTTAGTCACACGTTAATTCGTTAGAACTTGAAAATCATAAAATTTAATTAAAAAAAGAAAATGTTAGAGTTTGTATAACTACTGTATTGTATTAGATAACTATGGGTGCAAAACTCCTTAAAGTTGGCGCATTTACTAAGCTTCAAAACGATACTATTAAATTTAAAATATTGCAACTTGAAGTATCCGAAATAGTGATGAAATTCCAAAAAAACATGTCCTACTGTAAGCTGAGATAGGGTTGGGGGAATGGGAAGTGCCCTGAAAATGCAAACGTCAGGTGATTTTTTTTCTTTTTCTTTTAAGGTGCTCTAGTATAATAAAACGTTAAAGTCAGAGTTTAGTCATAGTACCCGTGTGGTACCAATCATGGTACCAATGATACTACAGTCATTGTGAAGTCATAGGACCTGATGAATCTTATAATTGTTAAGGGTGTAATAATTTATTTTTATTACAATAATTAATTATTTGTATAATAATATTGTAACATAACCAAAATTGTACTGTATTAATTGAAATTGAATTATCTTATTACTTTGTTAAAAAAAAAAATCATTAATGATGAAATAGAAAAGTGTAATAATAAAATAAACCGACCTTTTTTATTTATAATTAACGCTTCTGTAATTACTATAATAAATGTTCAAAATGGTGCCCTCCTTCATTCATACACATCCACAATTTTTAAGTCGAGATTTGCTGCATTTTATGGGAGTCGCTTTTTGGTCATTTATTTGATGACCTACTGCTTGTATCCTGTTTATTAGCTCCTCTTGACTGTTAATCGGTATTTTAAACACCAAATCTTTCATACATCCCCCCCCAAACAGAAATCTAAAGGTGTAATGTCTGGTGACCTGGGTGGCCAAGCAACCGGTTCTCCTCTTCCAATGCACCTATTAGAGTAGTGTTGAATGCAGCAAATCTGTACTTAAAAAATGTCGGATGTGTATTAATGAAGAAGGGCACCATTTTGAACATTTACTATTGTAATTACAGAAGTGTTAATTACTGTAAGTAAAGAAGGTCGGTTTATTTTATTATCACACTTTTCTATTTTATTCTTTAATGATTTTTTTTTTAACTAAGTAATAAGATAATTCAATTTATACAGTAAACTTTGGTTTAGTTACAAAGAACATTATTATAAAAATAATTAATTATCGTAATAATAATAAATTATTACACCCTTAATAATAAGATAAGACCCCTTATAAGACGTTATAAGATTCATCAGGTCCTATGACTTCACAATGACTGTAGTATCATTGGTACCATGATTGGTACCACACGGGTACTATGACTAAACTTTGACTTTAACGTTTTATTATACTAGAGCACCTTAAAAGAAAAAGAAAAAAAATCACCCGACGTTTGCATTTTCAAGGCACTTCCCACTCCCCCAACCCTATCTCAGCTTACAGTAGGACATGTTTTTTTGGAATTTCATCACTATTTCGGATAGGTACTTCAAGTTGCAATATTTTAAATTTAATAGTATCGTTTTGAAGCTTAGTAAATGCGCCAACTTTAAGGAGTTTTGCACCCATAGTTATCTAATACAATACAGTAGTTATACAAGCTCTAACATTTTCTTTTTTTAATTAAATTTTATGATTTTCAAGTTCTAACGAATTAACGTGTGACTAAAAATGAAATTTAATAGCTGAAATGATGTTTATCTTTAAGAATTTTTCATGCTCTTTCAGGTGGTATATCATTTATCATTCTAGCTTATTTACTTCCAATGATATTGCCAATTTATTAAGTCAAAGTCACGTTTTACAAAAAAAAGTTAATATTAAGATAGCTAGAAAACAAATGAGAATAGGACCCATGGACTTTTTTTACTCCAAATTAACTGCACTATCACATCCCAAAGTTTGTCGGTCCTGACCCGGGACACCCTGTATATATATATATATATATATATATATATATATATATATATATATATATTATTTTTTCTAATCAAGTGATATTTGTTAGTGATTGCAATTTAAAATTAAATCCTTTTTTATTAATTAGAAAAAAGTTTACAAGCATCATTTATGATTTTATAAAAATTTATAATATAATGCTTTTTTTTTAACTTTATGTTTATTTTCTTTAATCTTCCACTTTATACTTTTAAACTCTTTGTCTTAAACTCTCTCGTGGAAAGTCTAAACCTAAACGTAATGAAGTCTAAAGATTAAACGAAATCTTTTAAGTCTTATTTTTTATCCAAAAGCTTGTACTAATGCTCCATGAAGTGTAAAAGAAGAGAAAAACCAGCGTTCGTAGGTACTATGGACTAGAGAGGGTGAAACCTTTATCACCCTAACAGTAATTGTTTAATTATTATAAGGAAGCAGTCTTTGAAACACTGTAGTTCTTGGTTAATCAAGAGCCGTTGTTATCGATGTCTAAAAGCTCCTGTTGTCAGTCGACTGTTATTAATAATTCTAAAGGAAGCTCGCCGGTGTGTATTGCAAGGTAGTGAAGCCGGAGGCAGTAATCTCCTAATGCACGAACCTCCTGTCATCTCGTCAAGCACAGAGAAATACTTTGATCTGCCCTAACTTATGCCCTTTATTCGGATAAACCCTTTTACAGTTATTAATAGCGAGTTATGAATCCACCGCAAAACCTTTTAATAAATATTTTACTTTTAAGTTCCTCTTATCCTCCCTCCGTGCTATAAAATCTTGAAAAAGCGTTTTTCGTCAAGCAGATTTTAATATACATTATAAAATGTTTTGAGTCGTCTATAATCTTCAGAGTATGGTTTTAAAAATGAGGGTAATAACTCTTGCTATTTATAAATTACGACGTACTTCCTGTTTTTTTTAGAACTAATAACTACTAAACCATATCCAGCCATCGTCACTCCAACAAAATAAAATGTGTTGTTTAATAAATCAGTAAGCATTTAATTTGTTCAAATGATCTCCCCTTGCATTTATATAAATGTAATTTATTTTTCATTATAATATTTGCAGATATTTTCTTCCTCATACATTAAATCAATCATAGATTTGCTTTTAATAGCATTATTTCAGTCGTAACGATAGTTGTCTTTCTCATTTAATCAACAAACCAAGAAATTATAGTTTCTAGCCTAAAGAAAAAATAAATATATTCTTATTAGATGATGTCTCAATTATCTAGCAACATATATCTATATTATGATCTAAGAAAGTAATTTAAAATTAAGAACAATGTCTAGTACGAACCATAAATTGTTCTGTACGTTATCAAAGTCAAAGAAAATTGATCAAACTCTTCAAGTTAGTATATAGTGGTGAATATCTGTTTGTTCAAGGGGTTATGATAAGGTATGAGTGATACAGAGCCGTAGAATTAAGGAATATAATTACTTATCTCAGGTAAGTAGGGTTTACAAAGGCAAGCAACTTCTCAAGACGTTCAACATTATTCCATAATGAATGCTAAATTACTTCGCTCAACTCCCCTTCCATTTATAAAGTAAAGGACCCAAATCTAATTTGGCTAATTGTATTTGTTTGACAATCAGTGGGCGAAAGCGCTCTCTACCTAACCCCCATTCACTTAACTCGAAATTCCCTTTTACGGTACATAAGTTGAACATCTTACTGCTGAGGTTAATGAAATTAGAGCCAACTTAGGTGCTTCAGTTTAAACTTGGCAAGCTTATAATATAACTTATAATAAGAGAGCCTCAAATTTCCTATTTGCACAGACTACACTTAAATTGACATAATAAAAAGACCAGTCATGCACCATGACTTAATAAGCGAATTTTTAAAGAAATCTGCGAATTATTGGCTTATGATAATATAGAAAAATTTTGGTTCAGAATTTGGATGGACGAAAAAAAAAAAAAAAATAAAATGGTACACATCAGGAGTACGGGGTACAAAAGTCAAAATAGTGTATACCCTTCAAGATGCATGTCGTTGTAAAGTTCTTTGAGAGTACAGTAATTGTTGTTATGCACACTTTTGTCATATTTTCATACAAGAGGGGGGTAAAATGGAAAAACACGTTCTTATGCTATTTTTGACCCTAAATGGTCAAAAGTGGAACCCTAAATGGATTCCAAACATTCTGGCCAACGAACTCATCTTTTCTTTTGATATTATTGACATTTAAAAATTTGTTTTGATTATTTAAGTGCAACCTAGGGTGAGATATCGTCTGGAGTGACACATACTCCATGGATTTCCATGGAGAAAATTACAAACATTTTGAAGCCATTGGAATAGCTTAATTGTCTTCGAAAATTCGCTAAAAGATTTGAATTAAAAACATCAGCCAAATTATTCTGGCACGTAGCGAATTCCTTACTTCCTAATTCTACACCAATAGCCACATGAGTTGGTATATTAATTATGCTAAGACAGATATCAAAATATGAGAGTTACTACAAAATTCGGTTTTAAGCATGTGATAGGTCACACTGCACTACAGTTTACAAAAACATGTTAACTTCTTCTGAAACGCTGTACCTTCGTGTTGTGTAATTATATTATCTAAGTGTACAAGAAATACCTAATCTCGAACTCAAAAAGAAGCCCAAAAGTTGTTTCACTTGACAATTTGTTTACTTCACTTCGAAGTGGTTTTCATCATCAGAGGTACTATGTGAAGGAAAAACTAATTAATACCCGGGAATAATTTATTAAGTTATCAGAAGGGCAAATTAAGTCTATAAGGAAGGGGAAGGTTGCTGTCTTGGTACTCAAGACGACATTATGAGCCTCCTTAAGTGTAATTAAACTGCAGCAAAGGAAAAATATTCAATCTTACCAAATAATTGGAGGGTGGGTCGACGAGTGTCTCATTAAAAGTAAATTACGGAAAAAGGGATTTACCGCAGTGCTCAGTGAATAGGGCTGATTGGAACCATCGAGCTAATCTTCCTCGCAATTAGCTGACAGCGACTCTATAAAAAACCAACCATCATTAATTACTTTGAATTAAAAATCGACGTTATTGCTAGTAAAATGAGTTTTTTCCCCTAAATCAGAATAGCGTCTATTAACAAAGAAGAGGTATATACACAACAAAATGTAATTGTTCATGATGATAAATAAATTTATTTGTAAACTTGTAAAATTCTCGTCCAAGAAAACTTAATAGTTATTTACGCTCCAAGGGAATAAAGCAAGTCATTGTAACCTGAGCGATGATGTTAACTATCGTTAATAATCATATAGTTAATTTTTGCTCGGGGTACAATGATTTGTATTCCCGAGATCCGTACAAGTTTTTATATACAGAAGGGAGAAAAAAATAATTGAATAAGATTTTAATATTAATTAATTCAATTTAATTTAATCAACTAATTAAATTTAATTTAATTAAATAAAAAATAAATATATCTTTAGCAATGTTATACCGTGTTTTTGCACACTGCAATAGGCAACACTATTTGTGAGAGACACCAAGGGATGTGCCACGCAAGCGACGATGCCCACCCAACTCTGGATGAGGGGCCCCTGATGAGTCGGACGCGACGAAACGATGCAGGACATGGCTTAAAGCCGAGCCAACATCTTGATGACGCAATGTCTGATGTTGGAACAGTTCCTATGGGTCACGCTTGCGTGGCACATCCCTTGGTGTCTCTCACAAATTGTGTAGCCTATTGCAGTGTGCAAAAACACGGTATAACATTGCTAATGTGTTTTGCCAGCCAAGCAAGAATGGCGGTATGAGAGCACGCTCGTCTCTGATAAGTCCTATATCTGATCTTCTTGATCTAGTAAAGGTCCAGAGTTGGGTGGGCATCGTCGGGCCCCTGATGAGTCGGACGCGACGAAACGATGCAGGACATGGCGTAAAGCCGAGCCAACATCTTAATGACGCAATGTCTGATGTTGGAACAGTTCCTATGGGTCACGCTTGCGTGGCACATCCCTTGGTGTCTCTCACAAATAGTGTAAATATATCTTTATATATATTTTAAACAAAAAATAATAGTTAGGTATAATATAAACAATTCACAAAATAAGTTTAGTCACTTGAAAATTGATTTAATTAGATAGTAATTATTTGAAATCTTATACTAAAACTAGATGAGAGAATCACTTTGTGGCTGAGTCGTGTTTTGTACAGAATTGCCAACTGTGGATAAGTAGGTAGATCTATATCTAAATACTCTGCCAATTAATGTGGCACATAGCTTCCTCGCAAACAAAAGACCAAATTAAGAAAAATAGCTCTATAAAAATAATCAAAAAGTTGGAACGGCGTGGCACTGTTCCAGTATATATTTAATAAAGTTGAAGAAATTTAAACATTTGTTGGATAAACAAAGCCTCCAACAAGCACCAAAATTTAGCGCACATATAATTAATTTAATATACAAATATAAAACTGCAACCAAATCGTAGAAACCGCTGTATAAAAAGTTTTTTTTTATTTTACTCCTCTCAAAACTAAAAATAACACAAAATAGAATATAACAAAAATTAATCTACTATGCAAGAGCTTTTCAACGATATACATCATATCGTCCCTATTTATGTGAAATATTAAAATAAAGATGTTCTATCGTAACCACCAGTCTTAATTAAAAATAACTTATACGACAGTAAAAATGTCTTACGTCCCTCTGATCTATAAATAAAAATAGCGTATCTCCATTTCTGGAGACATAAACATTCGAAAACGTAAGCGCCTTTCTTAAGTTAGTTTAATGAAAATATATCGTAAGCGACGGCGCTTACGATATATAGTGCATAAATACATTATTGCATCAGACAAACTTGTAGCGTAACCTACCTCTTTTAATCCCATCTTTCTTTATTATAATTAAGAAGTTGTTGATTTAGTTTTTCAATGTAGTGTTAATTGATTTTTAGTAAACGCAATAATTTAAGTGATAGTGCAATGATGTCGAGATCATTAAGAATGTTAGAACTGTTTGGAATTAAAACTAACAAATTTAGTGTAAAAACTTCAGAAGCTCAGACAGTCATAAGGCTCAGGCTTAAAGTCATCCTAATGGAGAAACTTCTAATAAAAACACTTTAAAACACAAGTACTCCTTCTGATCATAATAATGGTAATGAATTAACAAAAGAAAATAATATAAATCTTCTGGATTCCTTAAATAATAATTCAACATACAACATACATTCCAGAAGCTACTACCATGGACATGGACAGTCATAGTCACATAATTCATATTCAAAGTGATGTCGATAAAATACATTCTACTGAAAATACTGAAAGTATTGTGTCATATTATAATAATATTAATGAATTAATAGAAGGGAATAATATAAACCTGTTAGATTCCTTGAATATTAATGAAATAGAGTTCGTTAGTATCGATGACCAAATAGGGCTTTCTGAAAATAATAATGTTGAAATCGTATTGAACCCGGAATTAGCTAAACCCAATTTAAATAATGATAATGGGCAAGGACTACAGGAAATTACTACTTTGCGAGAGGCTACCCCTAATGTAAATGCTTATACTCTTTTATATGGATTATCAAATAATATTGACTTATTTGAATCTCTCAATCATATGGAAAATGAAAACCAAAATACGAAAGACACTAGTGATTAAGGCAATATAGATGCAGATAAAGAAACCCAAGTGACTGGCTGTGGGTTATCAAATGTGATTTTCGTGATCCTGAGTACGAACTTAGTTAGTTAGTAGACCAAAAATCAAGTCGATGGTAGTTTGCCACTAATAGGTGACCTCTTTGATTTGGAGTAATATTTGACTAACTATCCGTTAGGATCATGAAAATCACATTGTCCACTAAAAAGGAAGGGACATGGCCGCTCTCCACCGGTTTGTTTTCTTCAAATGCCTATTGCCACGCTATGTCCCGCAGACGAACTTAGCCGACCACATATTCTTAAAAGGTACCAATAGATTTACTTATACACAAAAGTCTAGTTTGATGTTAGTTAGACACTTTTTTGCACGATATCTTCTGGCCTATTTTAATTACATTGTTGTTCGTAAAGCACTTATTTTTTTTCAAAACGTTTTATTTTTATCTTTTCAAAACGTATCTTTTTATAAACGTTTTATGTCTTTTATACACTGAAAAGACATTTTATAATTTTTTAAAAATATTTTAGTAAAATTTAGTAGAGAGAATAACAAACGTGTTATTTATATTATATAAGTGTTATTATTTTGTTTTAATTACATTATTTTTTGTAAAGCACTTCTCTTTTTCAAAACGTTTTATTAAACTTGTGAAACTATTTTATGGTTTTTTTTTTATGCATACACTTATTGATTTCTCTCAATAAGTGGAAAATACTCTGCCAATTAATGTGGCACATAGCTTCCTCGCAAAGAAAATACCAAATTAAGAAAAATACCTCGATAAACATAATCAAAAAGTTGGAACGGCGGGGCACTGTTCCAGTAAATATTTAATAAAGTTGATGAAATTTGAACATTTGTTAGAGAAACAAAGCCTCCAACAAGCACCAATCGTTAGCGCACATATAATTAATTTAATAAACAAATATAAAACTGCAACCAAATCGTAGAAACCGCTGTATAGACAGTTTTTTTATTTTACCCCCCTCAAAACAAAAAATAACACAAAATAGAATATAACAAAAATTAATCAACTATGCAAGAGCTTTTCAACTATATACATCATATTATAAAAGATTAACTTTAACATTTGTACCCCCTGTACTCTGAGGTACCAAATTTATATTTTTAAAAAACAAACAATACAAAAGGGCATTCCTTTAACTAATAAATACATATAAATAAAAAACCTAATATCAAATAAGTATTTAAACCCTTTAACCTACAACAAAATTATATATCGGTACAAAAGTATATGTACAAAATTTTTTAAAAATCAACAAATAAAATAGCTTTAATGTACATATCAAAGCCTTTAAAATTATATCCGACACAATATTAAAAACAAACAAAAGTGGTCACGTGACACGGCGCACGGGAAAAAGTTTACTCTCATGTTCTCAGCAAGTAGGATGAACTAATGAAATAAAATATACTCAATTTAAAGAGCATTAGTGTGAGATTCAATTGCCGCAATCAGAAATAAAATCGGCCAACTATTATAGAAACTATTGCCATTCAAAGACAAAAATGGAAATAAATAATGGTCCACAATAAGACGTTGCGCGTCGAATGGCGCAAACCACAAGCCTCTAGCACTTCTGGAAGTGGGTAAACATTAATGTTAGTCAGTGAGTCAGTTAGCCATGCGGCTTTATAATATAAGACATATTAATTTAGCACGATTTAAAGTGCGCAGAAGGTTGAAATTAGGCAGGTGTTATCTGCAGGCTACTTTCGACAAACCATAAAAATTTCATAAAAATCAGATGATTACTTTTAATGATATGGCTGTAAATAAATGTATGTTTGTGAGCATGTGGAAGATAAACAAATAAGAACAGAAGGTTGAAACTTATATGGGACCAACAATGGGCTAATTATGACCTACCACCCAAATTTCATTAAAATTAGACCTGTAGTTTTTAAGATATGGTGGTTCGCAAAAATTGAACGACAGACCGACAGACCGACAGACAGACCGACAGACAGACCGACAGACAGACCGACAGACAGACACGGGACCAAAAATGTTCCCTGATGTCTGAAACGGATTTCTGTCTTGGAATTTTTGAAATCGGAGATATAAAATATTTTCGTTCTTCAGAACGATCACATAGCTTCCGTTACCTTCGGTAAGCTCGGAAGCAAAATAGTAATATTTCTAATTTTTAATTAAAAAGCAATTTTTTTCTATTTTACCCCCCTCTTAAATGAAAATATGACAAAAGTCCATAACAACAATAATTGTACTCTTAAAGAGCTTGCCAACGATATGCATTATGAAGGGCATATACTATTTTAACTTTTGTACCCCGTACCCCGGACTCCTGGGTACCAATTTGGACCATTTCAGATTTATACCTTCCTGTGGTTG
Organism: Gerris lacustris; assembly: GCA_951217055.1. Lineage (NCBI taxonomy): Eukaryota > Metazoa > Arthropoda > Insecta > Hemiptera > Gerridae > Gerris > Gerris lacustris. Next base: position 103,212,290 of record OX578276.1, on the reverse strand, counting down.
GTCACTATGACCGTGCCGAATTTTGTGCAGATCGGTTGAGCCGATCAGGAGGAGTATGTGTCGAACAAAATGCAAAGTGTAGTATAAGAGCTTCGCTTCACGCAGCTCAACTAGGAAAAGAAGTTCACTTTTTCTCCCTTCTGGAGATATAAAACTTTTTCATACACCTACATATTTGTTTTGTGGTAGTCCCGCACTATCCATTATTTTTTACAAATAACTTTTTAGGACTTTAGAGGCCATAAAACGAGCAAATCCATAAATCTCTAGAAAGTGTAAAACATATCATAGGGAAATAATCCCGTAAGTAATCTTTATAGTATTTAACACGTAAAATGAATTAACAAATTTAAATAGCAAAATAAATTATGTATTTTGATGATAGACAGAACTAAGTGCACACAATCGCTTCTTTATGGATAAATAAATGTCTATTATACTCATTCATCTTTATAAACTAATCAATTCGCATTGATTGGTGGTTTTCTAAAGAGAAAGTATTTTTTAATACGGGAAAAAAATCTTTAGATTTAACTTAATTTTACACTTTTTAAACTCTGAAAATGTATACAACCCAACCTTACTAGAAATAACTCACATTTTAGATCCTAATCACTAAATAGAACACCTTCCTATTCCTCAAAATGTCCTTCCTGTTCTGACATTTGTCCTACTGGAGTTTTTCATATTCTTTTCTATCACCGAATCTAGTCGAGCTGATCTCGCGACCAATTATTAAAAGTAAGATGACTTTTAAAAAATAAGCTACATTCTGAGGAAAGATTTAGTTATTTAAGTCTTCAAATTCAAAAATTCCTCGAGAGATCAATTTTGTTTATCAGTCGGGCTGTCTCAAATCCACTATTTATCTTAAAATCTTTTCTCTAAAAATATCTTAAAAACCACAAATCCAATTCTAATTAAATTAAGATGGTATGTCATAATTAGCCTATTTTTTGGTTCCACGGTAATTTTATCTTTTAAGCTCATGCTTTCCCTTCTGTACTTACACATCTTTCTGTTTATAACCCTTTATATTGAAAAAAGTTCTCATCCAATTTTGAAGAAAATTAGGTAGTTTGTCAAAAGTGGCTCACAAATTAATTTAAACCTTATACGCTAAATGTGTATATAAGTGTTGAATAAATATAAATGTGGTCTCGCTGGAAATTGAAACATGTCAAAACAACTATACACATTCAATCTAAGTGAGATCACATTTTTATTTTTTAATCATTTGACCATTCGTCCAATAATAGGAAGCAAGAAAGCTATATGCCGTACTGACACAGCTATTGAAACATTTTTTTTTTTTAATATTTCAATTTATTAAGAGCTTTTGACTTATTTAGAAGTTTCAAGCTTTTCGTTAATTAGGAATAACACCCAAAAAAGGTTGTTAATATTAAATATTTATAAAATAATAATCCCGCAAACAAAGAACGGATTATTATGTATATAAATAAATAAATAATAATGGTATTTTATTAGCCGGCATTCAGTTGCAAACATCTCCAAACACACGATTAAAACAATTTCGCTTAATCTGTGACTGCTTAACTGTGCTTAATGCGATATTTGAGCTGTAAACTAAAAATTTGTAGGTTGGGCTCGTGGGTAATATGGAATAACCGTTATATGCAGACTAACCCATAACTTTATTAACCAACTATTTTATATATATTTTTTTTAAAACTAATTTTCCATTACCACTATTTCATAATATCCTCCTAGGTATTTCAAATTACCCCAATATTTTTTTTTATTTTTTATTTTTATTTTTTTTATTTCTTGGGGTAAGATACAATTTTGAGAACGATCTTTCGATTCAAAGAACTAATAACAAATAGGTAAAGTTCGTATTAGTTTAGTATCGAGAGTTTCGAATCATTTCAATTAATTAGCTATTTCTGCAAACGAAAATGGTATTCCAAAATACCCCAAGTTCCTCTAGCGTCTAGCGGTAGAAAAAATAAGAGGGCACTAGAATCGGGTGTCTCTCTAATAATACTTTAAATGAACACATTTTGATTTGGCCTCCATTATAATGGAATATGCACTAGGTCATACAGCCACTTATTCCTAGTATGACTCGGACCGTGTGTCCCCGGCCTAAGGCTAGTATAAAATGTTCCTTAAAGTATGTAATCTTTAAGGATTAAATACCTCACTTTAAAGCCCCCCCCCCCCCCCCCCCATTTTATAGTCAAAGGACCCAAAATGATGGTTCCCCAGGACAAGCCTTCCATCCTTCGAGAAGAAACACTCATAGAATTTTGAGTAAAATTTAAACTGGAAGAAGAGGCATGTTGAGATGATGTTTATAGGAAAAGAGCCATGTTGCTGAGGGCAGAAAGGCATGTCCAGTATGTATCAGTGGGTTCTAGGGGTTGGATCCCATGTTCCTTCACTTATTGTTAAGGATCCTTATTGAATAGCCGCCGGATTCCAGAAACAAGACCGGCCCAACTCACAAATTGGCTTTGGAAACGACCCCTCTCTTCTTGACGGTTAGTTTACCTAATATTCAATAAGGCCTCATATCCCAATAACAATCTTGAAGGAAAATCCATGGTCATCTTACTCCCTCTAGTATACAACATAAAATGCAATTTCATACTTTCTAGGCTTATATTGGTGTAGGATAGTAATCCTATAAAATTATTATTCCGCTGTTACGATGCTTTATAAAATCCTTTTTAATCCAATTAGATTTCCATTTTTGCTATAAAATGTACCTGAAATAGTAAACATACATGTTAATTTAAAATGGATTATTAAATCGATTTAGTTCGTTTTTCCTCTCTCCAGTTTTCATGTACGGAGTGGAAACATATTCGTACTATTATCTTGTCTGTTGTTTTCAACAACTCAAATCATAAAATAGATCCACCATTTATATTTTTGTCATGTCTAATAGAGGCTTCGTATTAGGAATTCATGTTTCTATACATGGCATCGCCAATTTTCTAATAACATATTAGGTTTGTGTTCTGCAATAAGAATATATTAATAGAAATAATTCTATTTTTCCACGTTTCATTTTCTTGTTATGAGAACTCATTTTGATTTATTGGATATGGAATAGGGAGGGAATGCGGGTTGGTCTGTGGTATATAAAGCTGGGGATGATACCGACAAGGCGTGCAGGTATTAGAAGATATATTAGAACACATGTCAGAGCTGTAAAGAGACCCAGTAGTATTTCTTCAATAAGAGCAAATGAGTTAGAACAGGGTCGATTTTACGAGCAGCGCACTCTGCCGAATCATAAACAGGTTTATTATTTAATCACACGCGCTGAGTTTGCGAACTGTGCCACACTAGGGAGGATATCGTCACCAAGGTTATTGTCCTTACAAGAAAATGGTTATTTCTTGAACTGGTATAGTGGATTATATCCCATTGGTATCCATGTTCTCTCATGTTATATTTTATCTCAACAAAATTTACTGAAATGGATTTTCGTAAACTTCATTATATTTGTATTATAATTTAATCTCTTCTTTTCTATCGTTCTTAACACCTTAATGATTTACATCGTTAGTGAAAGTGACATTAGGAAACTAAAAAAATGAAATTGAGGAGTTAATTATAGAGTTACTATTAATCATCTATTTTAGTTATGTGAATTTGCACTGTATCTGCATTTTCGAAATAATGGACGTATAGAATTTAATATGAGCAAGAATGACTCGATTGTAGATAAATGAAGGTAAAATATAACATACAATTAGCTTATTTAGTAAAAGAAACGGTAATAATGATGGAAATCTTCAAGAATTTTTATTGAATAGCACAATCATAATCTGTATTCAATTACATAATATTATCGAAGTTTATACAATTATATAAAGAAACAATTTACTTTTGTGCATTTTTTAAAATTAATATATCACCTTAATTTTAATTTCGTTTGGTGCTGACGTTATTTGTTAACTTTCCCTATAAACTGACACATATGAAGTAATAAATGTTACTTGAAAAAAATGTAACCTTCCGTTGTACTTCAAGGACATCTTCAATTAGCTTTTGTTGTGAGTTAGACCGTTCAGTTGACTGTTAAGAAATAGTTTTTACAGTAAATTGGCTTTCCCGGGAGGGTTCTTGAGTTGGAGCGCGACCATGAAGGGTGCAAACATTACATATTGTTGCAGCTTCTCACTTGGACACAAGTACTTTTTTCTTTTGAATTCAAGGCAATTAAGTGTTTCAAGTAGATCGAAACTGTTAAAAGCGGCGCGATACCGTCATTTTATATGCACGTGTCTTAATTTCCTTGTTGCAGTCCAACATTTTAGCTCTTGTTCAAATACGAGTGGAAGTAGCAAGAAAAGAACTGGTGGTGTGTTTGAGTATCTACTGTAAAATAAAGATTAATATAATTCGATATCAAATCGATCAAAAATGTATAGGTAAAAAATAAATAAGGGTAATAAATATTAACTCTGATGCTTTATTTTTTTTTAGATATAGCTCAAGGTGTTACTCAGAAACACATTTCGTTTTGTCTTTTTCTAACATACCTCATTCACATTGTATACGTATTTTATTGCTTGCAGAAAATAACTAGGTTCGTAACGATGTACTTATTCTTTTCAAACATTTAACGTTCTTCCAACTCGATGTTGGTGTCATTATTTTTACGTTTTCCATGAGTTTTGTTTGGTTTCTTTTTTTTCAACCAATCCTAATCGGGACGTAAATGATTCTGGTCTTAATGTCCTCGTCGTGGATGAGGTACGACCTCATGCAATATATCGCCCTCTTATATTTTCTGACCTGCCAACGACCAATTTAATTTTTAACACTTTTACACCTCTTAAGTGTTCCATAAATCTCTCGGACTCGAAGCCTCACAGTTTATCGAGGGTAGTGGATGCTCATTAAAAAATTATGCGTTTGAGCAAGTCTTGCAATATGTTCCTCCCCCCCCCCCTTGAAATAAGGGCAGAGAAAAATATAAAGAAGTGATTAATTGGGCCTAAAGGTAATGCAAGTGGTCAACTGCTGTTGGACTTGCACGTCTTTTAAAGGGTAAAAGACCAATAAAACTTCTCACTTTGTAGCGGCAATAAACACTTTAAAACGACCAACTTTATTGCTCTTAAAGTGATTCCGCGCCTTCTTGATTTATGCTTTTTAAGAATAGCTATAACTCAAACATTGACTTAGTTACGTTTCTCTTTTCTTTTACAACCAAACATTCAAGTATTTCTCGGTCTTTAAGATTATTAAATTTAACAACTGAAGTATTTGAAAGATGGTTTAAAATAAAATAACAAATAATAATTATAGTGAGACCGGTTTAGCCAAGTGGTTAGTGTACAAGTAAGTCCGCGTGGAAAGCTTGGTCTAAACACCGACATATATCTGGTGAGTTCGAGAAATGAGACATGTTTCAAACTGGCCATCTCATCGAGGACGTAATAAAATGGTCAAATCCTCTATCATGCAATAATCAAATTAATTGTATATCTGGACTTAAAAGAAAGAACAAAAATAATATTAATAAAAATAGACTGTCAATTGGTGTGGCACTTAGCTTCCTCGCATCCTATATCCACGTAATTTATTGATTTTATGCTTTTACAAGTCATTATTGTCAAATTGGTTTAATTGTTTCCCCCGTTTATTACTTTCTCATATATTACTTTCTCTTATAAAGAGAAAGTATTGTAAAGGCGCGAAAATTCGATTTTGAGATTTTGATGGATTTACACGTTTTGAGGTCCCCTGAGTCTAAAAAAGTGGTTTTTAAAAAATGTCTGTCAGTCGTCTGTCTGTGGTCTGTGCAGACGCCTGGAGCCGAAACTACTGGACCGATTTTCATGAAATTTGGCATACATGTTCAGAAAAATCACACCCCGAGACGAAATCGAGAAATTAATTTTAGCCCCAAATTTGGGGGCGCTACCCCCAAAAACTCTGAAAAAACGTGAAAAAAAATTATTTCTTGAAAACTGTTCCGACGATTTTCATTAAAAAATTCTAAAATGTAGTCCATTTAAATACGAATCTAACGATATAAGCCGTTTTCCCGGGAAAAATCTAGTTCCTGAGAAAATAGCTTAAAACGCGGACGGAGAGAGCCCGGGTTCAATGCCCCGCACAGGGGAAGTTATTTTTATGATAAATATTCATGAAATGTTCAATAATAATTAAATGTACATACAAAACTAATAAATGGGATACACTGGGCTAAGTATTTATGAACTTTTATATGAGAAAGTTTGTCTGAGTTGTCTCGGACCGATTTTTTTTTTAATCTGTCAAAACTGTATACATTTTTTACACGAATTAAAGTATCAATTTAGCAAAAGTTAAAGAGCGTAGACGGTTCGGAAATTAATCTAGGGCTATCTGCGGGTTACTTTCGATAAACTATTAATGTTTCATTCAAATCAGATAAGTACTTTTGAAGCTATAGGTGTAAATAAATGTATGTTTGTGAGCATGTGAATGACAAATAAGCGCAGGAGGTTGAAACTTATATGGGACCAACAATGGGCTAATTATGACCAACCACCCAAATTTCATTAAAATTGAACGTGTAGATTTTAAGATATGTTGGTTCGCAAAAATTGAACGACAGACCGACAGACAGACACGAAACCAAAAATGTTCCCTGATGTCTGAAACGGATTTCTGTCTTGGAATTTTTGAAATCGGAGACCTAAAAATTTTTCAACGATCTAAGTAAGCTAGGAAGCAAAAATAGAAAGAAACATAAATATGAAGCCAGAGCACTTACACAAATTGTGTTTATTATCCCAATATTTTGATGTTAATAGAGAGCAATAATGTTGAATAATTTTAATATTTATTGGTTTAATATAAACCCTCAAAATATTTAAATATATAGGGTGAATAGCAAAGCCAATAAATTTTCTTGAACGTTCTTGATTTGGAAAGAATATACCGAGTCGAAATATCTGAAGTGGAGAATGGAGAAGGGATTTCAAGAGAAGCAGGAATCCCAACTAAACTAGTCTCCCCCTCTTATCCCAGCCAATTTCCTCTTTCCACCAATTTCTAAGAAGATCTTGCAATTTCTATAGATCTGCTTGAGGAAAAGGTCTTACTTTACGGAGAACTCCATATCTCCTTATTATGTTGAGACGATATGAAATCGGTGAGATACTGCTGTCAGTTTATTTATTTTTTTTTTTTTTTACAAAAAGATATGCAACCGTATTTTGAGACTAGGTAGAAAATATTCAGGCAGAATGATATTGTCAGGGATAACTTTTAGGAAAAAAAAGGAAAGCCTGTTTCCATACAAATCATCCTTTACCTTCAACCATCAAATCAGATCACTAGGTTACACAACTCCAAGTTCCACTGGAAATTTATCATTATATTGAACAATCTCATAAACAAATACACATAAATAAATAAAAATGTTGTGTTAAAATGAAAATTTTACCAAGTTTAATTTAAAACAACGATTATTGATTAAATATGGTATCTGAAACTTTTGAATGGATGATTTAGTAGATATTGATTCCCCCATAGTCTCACTCATTTCCATTCATGAAATTCTATATTTAACTTGAAGGAAGAAATATCGACGAGTCTAGATTTTGTTGTAATTTAACTAGTAGAGTTTTACTGGGGGAAAAAAAACATTTTTTTTTCTTTAATGGCATTGAGTTTTAAGGAATTGCTTTTTTTGTTAGTTTTATTACAGTTAGAAATTTCTTTCCTCACTTAATATAACATTACAGCTACAAACTATTTACTTTTTTAAGGAAATCAAGACAAAAGCAAAATTTATTGATTATTTGTAAGAAAATACTCACATAAGTGAGTTTGGCGGATGATACGGATGTGTATTGCCACAGCAAAGTTTAATCAATTTCTTGTTACAAGCTTTTATTTAAGTTGCAATGTTTTTATGTAAGTATGCTCGAGTCAAATCTTGCAACTGAAATTTAAAGCAGTTATCCTCAACCGATTGAATTGAAATTTTGCATACACGTTTAGTTTGGCTGACAATGCATGGTTGGCTACGTGATTTCATTCTAAATCCAATATGGTGGTCAGCCCAAGATGGTGGACTAGTTACTTTTTAAGCAACCCATAATACGGGTATCAAATAAAAGGGTTTGCTGAGAAGAATACCAAATAAAAGCTTGTTTTTAAAAAGTTTTTTTTTTTACTATTAATTTATTTTATGTATTATCTTATTTATTTATTTTTATTTTTTTAAATAATTTTCAAAAGAATTGAAGGTACAAAATATCTATTACTTTATCAGCACTAGGAACGAGATTATGTTTTGGTTGTTATACTCATCAATCATCTAATGCAGTGTTTCCCAAACTTTTAACATCTGTGTACCCTTTCTATAATTTTCATAACACTAAGTACCCCTCGTTAAAAAAAAATCAAATTCTATTTTGGTTGTCTTTAATTATTTAATTTTATTTTTTCTGTGTCAATCGGGGTATTGAAAATGAAATAATATAAACTACTCCTTTTTATATAACGGTTATAATTCGTTCCCGCTTATATTGGAATATTTTCAACCCTTAAGGTTTAATCCTTTTTGAAAATGGAAATTAAAAACTTTCTATTTGTCAAATATTTACAAATTATTACTTTAAAAAAGTTATTTGTCCAAAACTAAAACGACTAAAACCAAGGAGTCTAATATATGCGCGAGTCACTTCATCATTGGAGTTTGTCCCACGACTCCAGTCGTCATGGAACAAATCTAACAAGAAATTGGATGAATAAAAATAATAATAATAATAAAATATGCGTGTACTTTAATAACAATAAAAAATAGACTGCCAATTGGTGTGGCACATAGCTTCCTCGCATCCTATCACGTACTTTATTGCATTTATACTTTTACAAGCCATTATTGTCTAATTTATCTAATTGTTTCCTCCGGTTTTTTTTAATCTGTCAAAATTGTTTGGATTTTTTACATAAATTAAAGTATCAATTTTGCAAAAGTTAAAGAGCTCAGACGGTTTAAATTAATCTTGGGCTATCTGCGGACTACTTTCAATAAACTATAAAAGTTTCATACATATCAGATAAGTACTTTTGAAGCTGTATGTTTGTGCAAATGTGGAAGAGAAAGAAATGAGCACAGAAGTTTGAAACTTATATGGGACTATCAATTTGCTAATTATGACTTACCATCCAAATTTCAATTAAATCGGACGTGTAGTTTTTAAGATATGTTGGTTCACAAAAATTGAACGAAAGACCGACGGACCGATGGACAGTCACGGAACCAAAAATGTTCCCAGAAGTCTGAAACGGATTTCTGTCTTGGAATTTTTGAAATCGAAGACCTAAATTTTTTTCGGTCTTCAGAACGATGACATAGCTTCTGTTACCTTCGGTAATCTCGGAAGCAAAATTAGAAAAATTTAGTACATAAACGAAAACAAAAGGCCAAATTAAAAAAAAATTAACAGGGAACCAAATTATGATGAACTGTTGCTTCAACATAAACCATTTTATCCTGAGAAGGATAAAATTGACTGCGCAGTCAAAGCCCGGTGCTGCGCGTACCCCCACCAAACTCTTCCCGTACCCCCAGGGGTACGCGTACCACACTTTGGGAAACACTGATCTAATGTATTGAAATTGGAATGGCAATAAACTGAGTAAGTATCTGCATTTAAATTGTATTTACTATTTACCTTTGATTCTTGTTATGATATAAAAAAACTAAATTATAAATTTACTTATATTAAGCTTACCTACCAATTTAAATAGGCGGAAAATAAAATAAATTATTATAACCTCATAACTATATTATATTACGAAATTACATCTTGAGTTTATGAAGTGTACCTCACAAGTCAATGGTGTTTGTTTACGATATTTTTACTTATTCAAATCCATCCAAAGTTTTTTCTTTTACTGCGGTCACATATGTGAAAAAAGGAGGATTGAGCTGTAAAAGTCAAAACCAGATATTTTGTTTTTATATCTCGCGCCATAACCCCCAGGGGACCTCTCCCACGTTTAATATCGCCTTATCCCTTTTGCATAGAAATAAATAAAATATTGAGATTTTGTTTTCTCGTATCGACGCCAAAATACAATATCGTCTCCCTATACCTCGACTGCTTTTGACATACTATACATAAAATATACGCCGGGTTAAATATTAATAGAAAGATTGTAGGGATAGAAATTATTATTTATTTTTTTTTTTTCTCTTAAAACATATATTCATAAAGTTCAGTGAGGGGTTGAATTGGTTGGCCGAGTGTAGATGGCACGAGGGCAAAGTCCGTATCCTATAAATCTCCGAGCATTTTGCTTATTATAACGACTCCGGCATCAGGTTTGGTCACTTTCTCGATAAATTCATCCACTATACCGTTATATTTCCAGTCTGGCACCACATCGTCACACTTACGGTTAGATGCCCTATCATCTTCTAAATTCATATGGATGAAAATATCAAAATGGTCCTGATTTTAATCAATACGGTTTTTTATAATAGAAAGAACATTTAAAAACAAAAGAAAAATAACCTGTATGTAAATATACTGTTACACCATTGAATGTAAACTGTTAATTAGATTATTTCTCTCCTAGTTTTGTTGAATTTCAGAGACTCATTAATTCGTATTTTCAATTTATTTAATTAAAGTGGGTTAAAATCCTATATTTTGAGTAATCTCTTTGCAATTATTCATTTTTCTTTTTATTGGCTTTATAAAACTGTTATCCATTTATTTGATTGGGTTTAATTAAATGATTCAGTTAATTTTGGCCTAGCAATGAGTTGACAAAAATACAAGCACAATAATTAGTAAATGATTATACATGATGTACGTGTAAATGAAAATAATAATTTTCCTTTGTAAGATCCTTTAAATAAGATTTATTTTTTCCTTTATATTCCTAACATATTGATAAGACTTACTGATTCCTTTTGCAAAATGTTATGAACAAAGTAACAATAAGTTGACTATAAATTATTATTATTTTTTTTTTAATAAAAAATAATTAAGGGAGTTTTATGAGCCCAACTAATTTATATGGAATACAAATATGTATTAAAAATAATAAAAGTATGGAAATAACCAAAAAAATAAGGGTACGCTGTAAGTAAGGGTAAAGTATAAAACAAGGTGAAATGCTATTTGTATCCGGAAGGAGGGGGTGAGCGAGGACTTGTCTAGATAAGATTTATTTCTTAGACCTTGTATACAGTGAATAGCGGGAGCCCTCTGAATGCCGACTAGCCGCCCCGTATTTATAGGGGTATTATTTCAGTTCTTCCGATAAAAACACGGCTATACTCCCTATCGGTTCCTCTCGAGGGAGTAGATATGATTAACTGCCTCGTCGTCCCTTCTCCCTACCTCCGAGTTTTTTCCTGGTATCTGCTGCCAACCTGCACTAGCTGGGAACTTGTCACTACATCCTCCGATCTTCCAACCCTCCTTTTATCTATGTGCACTCCGTCCCCATGCAAAGTTGAGCCAGAGTCGAGAATCTAAGTGCCACCAATCACCGTTCTCCTCACGATATAATTTCTCTATCTGGCACCCTCTTCTGAGTAAAAGGTCTGTTGAATGCGGCTCCCCGTTCCATTGTTTCCCTTGGTATAAATCTCTACCGAGAATGAATTGCTTTCAGCGATTATCACTCGCACCTTACCCGCAACATGTAATATTAACTTTTTTCTCCTCTTTTATCACCATTCACTTTTATTTATCATGTTGCAAGAATAATTTGAATGTTATACCACACAAACTTAGAGTATACAGAAACACCAAACTAATTCTTCAAATGCTTTTTAAACATCACTTTTCACATTTGAATTTATGTTCTATTATATGTTTCTATTTGACAAGACCAACGAATTAATTGAATGAATAACTTACTCCGTAATTTTTTTTTCTTTTAATTATTGCTCAGAATCATCAATAATCCTCTAAAGGTCTAATTGTGGGAAAATAAAAAAATATATTTTTCAAAGACTGATTGCCAGGCTTGCGTGGCATTTCTGTCATCCTCGATACTAACCGGTTGAAAGGGACTCAATTAAGTCAAAGATCCATTTAATTTCTTTTATACAAAATAGGGTGGCTAGTAAGATATGGAGAAAATAAAGCATAATGTTATGATATTAAGCTCAAAACACACCAGGTAACAACATTTTGGCAACATATTGACGGTGATATCTACTCTTCAACATCGGGCGGAATTACATCAAAGAAAAATATTGCCCGTTGCTCATATCCGTGATGTTATACATGTGTCGCAACATGTAAATGGGTGTTAAGTTTTGATTGTGAGTATTATAATAATAACAACATAGTTTTAGACATCGACGTTGACATAATTTAATATCATTTGCTTGCTATTTAAAAGTTGAACAGGGAGTTTAAAATAAAATAAATATAATACTTTAAATATTCTGTTCCCCAAAATAAATAGTTTATACAACGCAATTAAGACAATTATTGAGTTATCATTTTTACCCTTTGGAATTTTTATATCAAGTTAGATTTATCAATATCCAGATCCCTGAGGGCGTAATTATTTTAAATAAACAGGGTCAGTTGTTTGTAAATCCTTTTTACTGCAAGGCTTATTGAATTACCAGAGAAGAATCGAAGTAAACACCCTGTCGAGTAACCAATGAAATTGACCTGAAAATAACCCTTGTATTTTTCAGTAAACATCCCTTATATAAATCCGAGTATCGGGTTATATGGAAGCTTTTAGCGAAAAATTCTCCAGGATTTTTTTTAGTGAAAATGGAAACCTTGTGTTGAAATCTTGTTTAGAGAATATGGAATGGGGAGCCTGACACTGTTTATTATTTAGTACCGTTGATATTATAAATCTAATATTGTTATAAATTTGTCGAGTCCGGCCGTGTGTGTTTATTAAAACAACGGGTGTGCTCCCGAGTTTTTAATTACTGGACACTGGGTAGCTTTTTTGATTTATACCAGGTTTTCCTGAGCCTAAAATTCCGGCCTGCCGATATAAATCAGGGTGGTCGGAAGGAGGGATTGGATCTAACCATGTGCTCACCCCTCAAATGTAAGAATAATTGGCGACACAAGAGATGATACGCTTCTCCCCTCTTTTATACCATTATTTCCATTCTATTCTTCCTGGGAATCTTCTGTAAACGATGTAAAGAGAAAATAGGATAGTCTACTGGAAACATGATATTCCGTATTTATAACTTTTACCAAAAACTGTAAGTCTACCCATACATCTTTTGCTCACGCTAAGTGAACATATGCTTTTTTAAAAAATCTGTCCGATACAACTCGTTCTAAACTTTTTCATATACGACTATTTAATTACTTGGTCAAGTGGTTTCCGTTTATTAATTGTTTCAAGTTATCGTGGTTGAATTTAATTATTTTTAAAGATTTTATCAAAATTTAAATTATAAAATAACTTCTCCGACCCGTTCACTCACCAGCCGTGTTTAAGGCTATTTTCTCAAAAACAAATTTTTCCCGGGACAACGACTTATATAGATAGATTTATATTTAAATGGACTATATTTTAGATTATTTTTAAATTATTAATTATGTTACTACACTCTTATTATTAAATTATTTTTAAACAAAATCTTTGCAACCAAAATCGTTCAAGAAATATTTTATTTTTCACATGTTTTCAGAGTTGCTGGGGGTAGCGCCCTAAAATTAGAGCTAAAATTAATTTCTCGATTTCGCCTCGGGATATGAATAACTTTTTCATTATCAATTACCAAATCTTTGTGGAGATGTAGTAAACACAACCCAGTGAGCCGATCTTCACTAAACCTGGAACGAAGCCGTGTCTTAACTAACTCGACTTAATGACGAGAATGATCTTTCAGGCTGAGGCAGATCATCTATTTTTATTTATTTTTTTTTTTTACCACCAATTTAAATGTAAGTAAATTGGATTAAGTAACATTTTTATCTATATTCTATTGGAAAAACATAGGTATTCTAAAATGTGACATGTTAGTATGAATAACAACACAATGAACATAATAATCGCTATGTTAGAAGAAAGTCAATGTGACTCATAGCTAATTAACTCGAAGAATTCTAAAGGTGACAAATGGGTTTACCGGTTGTGCAGTGTTATGTATGGTAGGGATTGGCCTGATTAGGTGGGTTGTCTGATTTAGTGTCTTTCTGTCACCGTGCAGCTCCCCTCATGTAGACTTTATCAGCTCTCTTAACTCCTGATTGACCACCGTTGTAATTGGTATAGCGAGCAATTAACTGATCCAACATTGCCAACCGAACCAGTAAGCCAACAAGCTTCACCACAGCTATGCACAATACACCGTTAATCACCCTTCCGTTCTAATTCAAAAAAAAAAAAAAAGTTACTATTCATAAATTTAACATATTTTGCCCTCGAAAACGCAATATAAATGGACAATATTCTATAGACCCAGAAATTTAAAAAAAAAAAAAAAAAAAAAAATAGTAACATATCCAAGTCACCGAACCCATAAAATATTTTTGTCAGTCAAAAATATATAGATACATACAAACACACACACACACATCATATCATTACACAATCGGTATCACTTTAATTTATAAAGGGGTTTCATTGATAAGCAATCATTACAATAAGTAATATCATAACTTGACTATGTGCTAATTTAGTTATTAGGTAGAGGCAACTATCATGTTAACTATTTGGCCACACTGTGTTGGATGAAATTGTAAATTTGTTCCAAATATTTTGTAATTAGGAACTGCACCTATGTAGTATTCCTTAAGGCTCTGAAAATTTGTTTTGGATACATCATGACCTCGATTATTATTGAGACGTTATAATATACGGGAGGTTTCCTTTGGCCAGGATATAGGGAACAAATATTTAATACAAATGTTTCAATTATATTGTAAAGATTAATACTACTTTTACACATAAAATTAGTCATTTAAGTGTTATGTGGTTATCTGTATCTGATTGTATCTTTATGTTAAATGTTTAACTATTTTAATTATTCGAATTTTACCGTATCACAGTTAAAATTATGTTCAGAATCTTATACTAGTAAATAAAATATATTAATTTGCCTTAAAGTTACTAACTTGCATTACTACATAATTTTAAAATACTCTTTACAGCCTTATTTAAAATAAATAAATAAAATACTTAAATTTACGGTTAACTAAATTAGAATTTCTACAGTTGTTAATCGCATGTAGTACTTGGAGTGGAGCATGCCGTAGTAGTCACAAAAAACACACACACATATATATATACCGTATGCGCTGTTTAAATTTAATTAAAAGAGTTATTATTAATAAATATAGTATTTTGTTAGTATTAATTGTATTTTTTTATTTATTATTTATTTTTACATACTTTTGTAAATAAACATTTTAAAAATTTACTGAGAAAATAACTGTAGGGGTTAATATCCCAGCGTTGCCATATGGCAACAGCCCAAATTTGGTGTACATTTTTTAAATCATTTTTTCATATTAAGACCCCTTAATATGAAATGGGAGAGACAAAATTCTCCCCCCCCCCCAAAAAAAATAAAACAGGCAGTTTAGGGTTAATTAAATAAATATTAGTATATTAAATTAATGAATTTAATATAAATAATGTATATTAAAGTAGAAATTTATATTTGTGATAGTACCTTAGGATTAAATCTAGCAATCAATTTGGCCGAGTTCATGGCCTTCATCAAGAGGACTTAGTTCCAATCGAGTAGCGAATCCAACCCACAAATTAGGACAGCCCCTTGTCTTAAAAGAGGAAGAATTATTTGACAACTAAAAGATTTATAGCCCGAATAGTCCTGGCATCGCTTTATCCCCTCTCTTAATAATAAATCTAGTCCTCTCCTTAGCCACTAATCCATTTCTTAACTCGTATAAATCTTCCTTTCCACAGACAAAAAAATACTACTCATATAATAAATAACCGAGGCCATATATGTAGTATCAATATCCAAATAAATATATATATATATATATGTATATATATATATATATATATATATATATATATATATATATATATATATATATATATATATATATATATATATATATATATATATATATATATATTCACAATGTCCAAATGAAAGTAAAGAAAAACCTAATATTTGAATTAAATCGTGCGCCAAAAGCAAAATATTCACATGCGATGGCCTCTAACCGGCTCTGGAGAACTTAGTGAGATAAATCGAGGGTGTATTCTTGATTTATAAGACCAGCGAATTATTATTTATTTATTATTCTATTCTTAATTTCTTGGATGCAGTTTTTGGTTTATCTTATTTCGCTTCCGAGCTTATCGGTATAATAGTAACGGAAGCATTTTGAGTGTTCTGTAAAACTAAATAATTTCTTGCTCTCGTGTCTGACTGTCGGTTTGTCCATTAACATACTTGCGAACCACTATATCTTAAAAACAACTGTTCTGATTTTAATTAAATTTAGAAATTTAAGTCATAATTAGCCTATAGTTGGTCCCAACATGATTTTAACCGACTGTGCATATTTAATATTAAATAGAAATAAGTGAGACATAGAATCATATTTAAATCTCTTCTTATAATTTGTCTTATAATACCACACTAATTGGCAGACTATTTTTATAAATATTTTATTTCTACTAAAGGTCAACCAAGAAGTGATGCCAAGAAGTGATGTTACTCGGGAAAATCTGTAAACTTAGCTTCGTTTATAATCGGAAGTCCCAAGTATTGGCCGATGTAAGTAAAGTATGGTGCTAATACTCGAATACGATGGAAATGTATTAAACAAATCAAAAACAAGAATGAGTTTTTTCTTATCAAAATAGATGTATCTACAATTAATTATGTTTTATGAAACTTTTTATCATTTTTTAAATTACACAATTTACAGATAAAGGATTAGATTGAAATACGTGGAACTTAGAAGGTTTTTTTACATTCAGAGAGAGTTAGGTTGTACAACCTGCGCACCCGGGAGATCTTCATTACATCGTATTCATATTTACAACAGAGTGGTCTATGAGAAAGTTTTAATCTTAGTTTTTATAAAGATTTTTATTTACACAGAACAGCAGAACACAATAAGATAATAATTAGGGTTTTACTTAACAGTTGCGACATTACAAAAAAACACGAGGAGAAAGAAGATATATTTCGCACATGCACACACTCGCACAAAGCCAGACATACATTGTAGGCACGTTTTCATTTAACTATACTAAAACTTTCTCCTCATATTTTAACAGTCTATTTTATTAATAACTGGGCGCACTCTTTTACTTTGTTACCCTTTTTTTTGAAATGGTACATTCAAAAGTGTGATATTCCTTTGCCCCAACGTAAATTAGACTAAAGATCCCTCTGTCTTAAGAGTTAATAACTTTGTTAGCCATCCTACTTTTCTTCATTTTATGGATATCAATGTAGGTAAGTAACAAACAAAAAGTTGCGTATGGAGTTGCATGGGTTACTTTGAAACCCACCAATTTCTTCTGTTGATGGGTAACAAAGTAAAAGAGTACCAAAAACGGACTATACATGTCACAAAAACAAACAATGCTAGCGCACTCATCAGATTGTCATCACTCTATAGTTGTCCATTAATATTTAATCGTTGTTTTGTTTTTAAGAGAAGCTTTTATTGCCTTGAAACAGAGACAATATCGCAGATTTGTAATACAATATAGAACACAATTTTCCATGTCCCATGTTAGTTAGAACTATGATATTTTATAATATGATCTTCTGAGTTAAATATTAAGTATTAACACATTCATTTATAAATTATAATTTCTTAATGGGCGGAACAATGATTATTATAACATTTAGATAGTCAGAGAAGCTGAAAATAAATTTCTTAAAAAGTATGAGAGTAAATAAGGATTCCCCTTTGAAAATCTAAATGGAAGATGGAATCATTAGCCCTAACTTCGTCATCACCCTTTCCATTAATGTTTGGCTTAGCCCTTAACAATATAACACATGATGTATTGGCGTGATTGTGCTCTTTAGTCAGTTCAATCATTTGTCTCCTTTTACACCGTCCTAACTTTCTCTCCCTTTCACCTTAACGTTTTAACCGATGCAATCATTGAAATCATTAAACATGGTTTTTGCAATTCACCATTTAGTGATAGCATTACACAAGTTCTTTTTTTTATTATATTTTTTGTGTAACCCTAAATAGATGGAATATATTATAATTATATGAAAATTGAGTGACAGTATAAATATAAGGAATATATTAACATTAGATAAAATAGAATAAAAATATCTGTTATACGTTATAAAACAGCGTATAGATTTATGCCTCAGCAATTTAACTATATTATTATGTTTTTTATTTGGTTACTCATAAATAAAATTCTTTTATAAAAGTAGAATATAATCTATACCAATAATATTATTCGAAAAACAGTTCGACTAATTCTCATAAGAAAAAAAGGTTAACCATTCGTTTATATCAGTTGTTTGCATGATAATGAAGCATAATATAGTACTATACTTAGAGCTGTATAGTAATCTCTTTGTTTAAGTGTAAAATCTGTATTTAAATTTATTACCTTCAACACATAATTACGATATCACAAGAGTGACAGTATAATTGTCAGCGTAGAACATTAACCGACACGAATTGTGGATCTGTGTTGTTTAGAGTGTTTCCTGTCAAGTGACAATATCCATTTTCGGTAATAATTGCCCTAGCGTAAAAAAAAATTAATATAAGGGGTTGGATGAAAAGGGACGATTGAGGAGAGTAGCTGATGAGTATGATGGAGATCATAAAACTAAACCACACCCTGACCGCTGCCTGCTATAAACCTTGCTGTTATTGTATCCACAATAGCCTTCCCACGTACTACCTCCATGAATCTTTATTGTCTGTCATTAATGCATTTTATCTTTATTTCCAACAACCAACCCCCTTATGGGAAAGTATGAATTATTTGGTTCATATCATGGAAAAGAGCTGATCACTTTCATGTGTAACCGCTATTAATATCATCCTATTAACAGAAACTGTCCATTCGAGACCACTTAAACTCTAAAACATAAAAGTCAACCCCGATTGATCGCAAATGCATATGGCCCTTGTAGATAATTATAAGAGAATTGGTTTTTTTAATTAATAATTTAGGAGACAAAATAATTATTTAAATGAGTTTTTCTAATATATATGCAATAAACAATTTGCATATTTCAAATAAATGTTTTAAGTAAAATAATGAGCGTCACTTAACCTTTTGTAATCCATTATTAAACCTTTTGTGATTACCATAAATTAGAAAAAAACCATTCACTGTCGGTGACCAACGCAAAACGTAAATTCACTATTATTTAAGTTTCAGAGAATAGTGTACAAAATATGTACTGAGATGATAAGGTATTTTTAAAATAAAAATATTAACATTTATAGTATTAAGGCAATTCTAAAATTTTGATTTTTTAAACAAAAGTATTAATAAATTAACATTTGTTTGGCATTCGTGGGAATAAAGACAGAAAACAATAGGATTCTACTCTTCAGCTATTCCCCTCTTAAAAAACTAAAGTTTCGATATATACATAGTATTTGTTTTACTACAACCTTTGGTTGCTGAAATGTAAGGGATGAGAAATTGTGTTTTTCATGTTTTATTCTGGTACAATATCGTTTGTCAGGGTTAAGCTTCGGAGATGGACACATGTCCCCGGTTGAACCTGATCCTCAACTCCGGTATAAAATATTTATATTAGGTGGATGAGACGCCTTGTCCTGATGCCTTGTCAGGATGCTGTGAATATTCGAAGGTCTTGGGGTGTAATAAAGAGCCCCTGGCTTAAGGAAATAATCCGGCAGTTTGCATGAGGACCAGCTGAGACCTCGCTATCTTTACGAGTGGAAAAGGCTCAACAGAAAGCCTACGTTCAACAACGGTATACAAGGGTTTCTCAATAGCCTCAGTGCTAAACCTCTTCGGACCTACCACCTAATTTCTTCCCTGCAGGCCTGAACTACTGAATACTGAGTAGCCTTTTTCCCTTTAAACTCCAGTAACTACCCCCGTCTACCCTTCTACGCTTTTCAAAGAAGATCAATATATGATATTAATATCCGAACCTGATAAGCTTACAATAAGTTTCTATTTATAAAGAAATAATACAGCTCTTTAAAATAAATTGTAAAAATACTTGAATAGACACTTTTTAATTTCGAAGTCAATTACTCATTATTTCTAAATATAAATGAATGTTATTATTATTTCATATTTAAGATTTTTTCTGTCATAGTATAAGTATTCATTTAAACCTTGTCCACTTTACACATCCACTCGATGTGAACAGTATGAAACGTACTTTGGGATTCGAACTATCGAGAACCAGATATGCCGGTGTTTGGAACTTGGTTTTAGGCGAGATGTGGGTTCGGTAATCACTCAGTTCTGTCAATCACATACAGTCACTTAGTTATTTTTTTTTTAAAGTGTGTTATTTATGACAATTACTGAGGTGATGATCAGGTCAGAAGGGTTGGCATGCTTTGGCTTAAGATCAAAGCTTTGTAATTTGGTTGGCGACGCCTCTCCAGGGGGATTTCCTCTGGTAGATTCTATTAGGCTTCCGGCTGTCTGTTGCTTTTCCCTATGGTTTCTCTTTGTTTTTCTCGAACAAGACTTGAAGATTTCCTACCACCCCCTGATGATTTTTTTCGAGACACCCCGGATTTGTAGGAGGAGCCCTGACCCTTTCTCCCGTCCTGCCCCGTCCCCCATTGAAATGATGAAAGCCGAAGCTCATTGTCTTCTCTTCGAGGGTTCAAAGTCAGCTTAATTCTAATTACAGGACTACTTCTGCCTTCGTGAACAATAAACCCAATTCTCCTCACGATGCAACAAAAACTGTAAAGAACCCTACAAAAAATTGTTGACTTCATTATTCTTGAATTCACAAAACAATCCCTTCTTTTTTTTTTTTTTTTATCAACAAGGAAGTTTAGTTATAGAATTTAATCATAATGATCCTTTGTCTGAAGTCGAAATTAATAAAAAAAAAATTGGTATAAACATTTTTCTTTTTTAAGTCTGACCTTTCTTCTTCCTTTTAGTATTGTTTGAAGTAGAAAATTATTATATTTTTTTCAGATCTTTTTAATAAATAATTTTTAAAAAAAATTATACTTAAACCAATTTTGTAAAACATCAGCATATATATATATATATATATATATATATATATATATATATATATATATATATATATATATATATATATATATATATATATATATATATATATCTATAATATAAGTGGCAATGTCCTGATTGACTGACTGACATAGGATCAACGCACAGCAAAATCTGCTTAACCGAGAGACTTGAAATTTTGAGGATATACTTGGTTCATATCATAGGCATCCACTTAGAAAGGATTTTGCGAAATTTTTATTTTTGTACCCAGGGGTACGGGGTACAAATGTCAAAGTAATGAATACTTTTAATGAAGTATATCGTTGAAAAGCTCTTTAAATGTACAGTAATTGTTGTTATGTACAGTTTGGTCATATTTTCATTTAGGAGGGGGTAAAATGGGAAAATATGTATAACTACATCTTATATAAATGAAGAGTGTCTATGAGTGCCTTTTATACAAATCTACAGTTTATCCCAATTTGACGAATTTACACACTTTCCTTCAAAACAAGGGGAAGGTCAGTGCCTACATGAGATTATGAAGTTAAAATGTTGGTACACAGGGGTACGGGGTACAAATGTCAAAGTAATGGATACCCTTCATGATGCATATCGTTGAAAAGCTCTTTAAAAGTACAGTAATTGTTGTTATGTACAGTTTTGTCTTATTTTCATTTAGAAGGGGGAGATGTAAAATGGAAATTTATATCTATATCTATATATGTATATAAAAGTCAACATATCGACGGTTTGGAAGAAGACCGTCACAAAACCGATTTTTTGAGAAAACCTTTTTTTTGTACCAAAACACTCCTAAGGAGTAGTACTTTTATGTAGAATATTGTCATATTTCTAGTACAAACACAGAACGCCAGAATGAGTGAAATGCCAGTCTGACATTAGAGAGGATTGTATTAGTATTATGGTCTAAACTGTAACAAATCAGTTTTCAACTTGGCATCTAAGTGGAAACGTCGCGTTTTTTTTAATAAACTGTCACAAAAGTGTTTCTTGCAGTCTTCATAATAAGGTAAGAAGACATTTATATCTCATTTTTGTTCAATAACGACACAAATGCTTTTATGACTATTTAACCCATAAAATATTTATTAAATGAATTGATCAAAACGTCATACGTGCGATATTATGACAATTTTGATCAAAACAATTATTTTTTTATTTTTTTAAAACAATTATTTTTTAAAAAAGTGACCCTCTTGCATACAATGTTATCTACATTTATATCATTTTGTAACAATATTATTATTTTATAACAGTTTTCCACTAAAATAAAGCTTTATTTAAATTAATAAATATAATTTTATAACAATTATTTTTTAGAATTGTCAACCGTAGATTAGTAACCTTTCGTCATTCACGAAATCGTTAACCCTACTACTTTGTTTTCTTTACTTCTTATCTATGTGTTCTCCGTCGTATTCCCTATATTTATTTACCAATCGGAGTTTTAACCCTGCAGTGGTCGCGTGGGTGACTAGTGACTATTGTCATTCATGTGTATGTTATTTTGATTATAACTTTCTTATCAGCATTGGAATGGAGTTGAGCACCCTCTAATCTAGTCTATTAATTGGAGGCAGTAGATTGTTCCGTGGGATACCTGGACTCCAGGCCTTGTGAAGGTGATGTTACTATCAATTTAAGTTGTTTGGAAGACAAAAGTTTAGCAGCAAGATGGAAATCAACCGAAATAAAAAAGGTTAAACTAACATCAGCTTATAAACAAAAACTGGACTCAATGGTAAAAAAGGACGCTTTAGTTCAATTAATAAGTAAAAAAAAATATTCCTTCATTTTATGAAAACATAAAAATTTATAACTTGTTTTATTTGTGTTTGAATTTTAATCATCATAATATGTTTTCTTTCTTTTTTTAACTTTTTATACCAACCTGATATTATGTTTTATACTATATATATTTTTTTTAATGAGTAAGAAAAATACAAGCATAGCGTACAATACCTATGCATGATATACTGCTTATGCATTTGAATGTTTATTGCAGCAATGATTGTATAATTATATATCGATTCCTTAATTAAGACTCAAAACTGTTTTTATTTTTTTAAATGTTTTATTTGTGTCTCAACTTATTTCAATTTGACTGTTTTTACTTTTCATTGTCATGGCATTTTATGATCTCATTTTATTTTATTCAATCAATATTCAATTTGAATAAATTATAGAAATCAGTATTTATATTTTTCTATTTCTATCTTTATTTTTAATGTGTAACAACTTAAAAGATTGTGTGCCATAGAGTCCAAGGTAATTTGGAAAATCTAAATGTCATTATTATATAAATATGGAAAAGTGATATTATTTTTATGGGCACTAGTATAGACTAAGAACCTAAGTCAATTGATTTTCAGTATTATTATTTTTGTCTTTATTCATTTAAGAAGAATTATATGAAACAAAAGAACATTTAAAAATAAGTTACTTGTCTAAATGCAATAGCCTTGTTACTTACAGTTCCTATTTATTTCAACACTGAATTTACTAACTAAAGACAGAGACTGAATAGAATTGTGCCTGATCTCGTTTTATTAGACATGTTATATAGTTTATGTGTGATTTTGATTTTTGTGCTTTTAATTTTAGTAAATAAATGATGTTAATTTGTAAAATGTTTTACCAAATTATTATAAACCCTTATGTACTAATATGCAATTTGCTTACTCTTTTTTATGAAATATCGTCACAAGTACTGATTTTAATTGAAAAATTGCCTAAAAATTAAGCACTGAGCTTAATATGTAAAAAGTAGTAGTATGGCTAGGTTTTCTGAAGTATATTGAAGAAGTTATTATAATATAAAGCAAATCCAACAACCATAAGGTCAATAAATTCGACATCAAAAATAGTCACTTTTTTCTTTTGCTTCTCCTGTAAAATTTGAAAACACGGTTTTGTGACAGTCTTCTTCCAAGCCGTCGATATGTGTGTACATATGCATGTTCTTTTATACAAATCTACAGTTTTATTCCGATCTCGATGAAAATTTGCACACTTGACCTTCAAAGCAAGGGGAAGGTAACTGTTTACATGAATTTTCGAACTATAACTTTTGGTTCAAAGGGGTATGGGGTACAAATATTGAATAATGGGTCAAAGGACTGAATACCCTTTATGATGGATATCGTTGAAAAGCTCTTTAAGATTACATTAATTGTCGCTACAACAATGACGACCCTTTAAGAGAAATAAATTTATTTTATTTAAAAATATATTTTTTCACAAAAAAACGAATTAAACAAAAATGAAACTAAATATTATACATCAATACATGTGGCACTTACGGTTCCGAACAGTAATTGTTGTTATGTACATTTAGGGGGGTAAAATGGAAAAATATATCTATATCTATGTATAACAAACTAATAAGTGTTGTGTCTGTACATTTATCCGATCGGGCTCAAATGTTGTATTTACACTGAATGAGTAGTCCTGACTCCTGACAACGAATTGTCTGTGTGTCAATCACGTCCTAACGGCTGAATATAGATTTTGGTGGTTCTTGGGTAAAATGTTAAGCTCAATTCTGCGTGTAATGTAGGCTATAAAACGTTTTGGTAGCTTCATATTGGGAGGAGAACGGGGCTATTAAATAGATTTCAAAATTCTAATTTCATTTTTTTTTTTTTTAAATTATCTAACCAAAATCGCAGAAGAAACTACTGACAATTATTATGTTTGTGGAAATTTCTGAAAGAAGAATTATTAAAGAAATTAGTTTTCAATCGCTGTCAAAACATATTTAGATATTAAGACAATAGTTTACAAATCACACATTACCCTGCTTAAAACTTTACTAACATAATCATCGCCACTTCATTAAAATGCTAAAATATAATCGTGTACACATAGTACAATAATTTCTAAGTTATATTGATAACTGCCAATAGAGATTTTCTAAAATGTTATCCCTAAGAGTAACATAAGGACAGAGTAAGAAAAGAAGGGGAATTGAGCCCGGACCGATCTTCTCAGATAATTCCAATTTCAACCAAGGGATGGCTAAAGGCATGGGGGGGGGGAGAACTTTCCCGAAAAGTTATCTTTTAAGAATTTTTCTTCAGTTCTCGGAATTCATTACTAATTTGGGATACTAGCAAATTATCTTATCAAAGGGAAGGGGGTATAGAAATAAGGGTGAGGGATAGAATCTAGATATTCTCGCTTAGTAAAATAATTAAAATGTTTCTTGATGGTAGTACATAAACCTATCAAATTGAAAATAACACACCCCGTAGCGAAGCACGGGTACCCAGCTAGTATATATATATATACCATATATAGTTAAATTATAAATTTATATTATGGTTCAATAAATTGATGTTTGCAAATGTAGAAGGAAGTCTTGCAAAAAAACGTTTTGTAGCTGCAATCAAAATATGATTGTACACCCTTTGCAGTGAGATGCAATTTAATTTTACTGAACTCATATAGAAACTATGAATTTTGTTATTTTCCTTTTTTTAAATTTTTTTTTCTACTTCATGGGACTATTTGGAATTAGTTACCGGGCTTTGTTAATTTTGCATTTGTGAGAATAAATGTAGAAATTCCACCATTATAAAGTTAAAAGTATTCATTGGAGGATGAAAGGAGTTAAGGGAAATTCTTGCAAAACAAAAGGGAGATGACACTTAATTCCCGACAATAACTCGGATAGGGGAAGGGGAGGACAAATTCGGCCGGAAGGTCGGTGAGGGGTGGCTCGGAAGTGGGTCATAAATTGCGAGACTGCCGGGGCGGAAGGAGGTAAATATGTAGGGAATCCAGGCTTCGTGTTTAGCCCTCTCAGGTCTTTTGGAATAATTTTCCCATCTGTATGAAGAGAACTTTAGTCCGAAGCCAAGCCACAGGATCCTTATTTGCATCGTCCTTAATGCGCCACCTCAAACTCCTGCCGGCATGATGTTTTTAGGCCTTGCACACTTCATCAAAGACTTTATCTCTTTCGTCAAAGCTCGATTCTTATGCTGAGTTTTCCAACAACTTGAATTCTTCACGCTGTCACGTTATTATAATTCTCGAATTGTTGTGAAGAGCTTTCTGCATCCTAATGTCACATTTTCTTGGAACACATCCTACTAGTACTGGTAGCTTCATAAAGCTGTTAGCGAACTTGAAACTAATTTTCATTTAAGAACACACTTAAACTTTAGTCAGGGAAACTCCTTAAACTTTTCCGTTTAATTATAGACATATTTCTGAGCACACCAAGTGACAAACGTACGCTCTAGAAAAACGGAAAGGCTACAAACCGAATTTTATGGAATTTTCTTAACCCTTTGAGTACTGAGTGATTTATTCTAGGGTTGTAGCGCAGGCCTGAGCAAGCAATTGAGGAATGTTCCACCCTGGCCTGAGTCATTTTCTACCCTACACATTACATGTAACACACTTTTTTAATGCCATTGCCTTTTTCCCCAGCCAATAATTAAGCTAATTTGTAATATATTTTTACACATTCACAATATATAAACCTTATTTTACAGTAATATATTTTTTAAAATACATTTTCATGAAAATAATTGTCGCAAAGTGAGTATATACATAATAATTACCGGCAAGGATTGGTGAATGAGGTAATTGTTTATACGGTTATTATTTTTTTAATCTACAGTAATGTAGAAAGAATGTCTACATAGTTTTAAGAATTTATATTTTATCGTGTACCCGCAAAGCGCTTACATACATACACAAACTGAGCCTATAATGTACATATCTTCCGCTCTAGACTCTCTCTCTTTTGATGAATTTATAATATAATATTATAATTTTTGTGAAAGCAAAAGCCCCATCCTCCTCTTTGATCCGGGCACAGAAATTGGAGCTGAACTAGGCCCCGCAATGTCTTGCTGCCTTTCAAATTCAGAAGAAAATTCATCGTCTGAACTCTCGTCGAAATCTTCCTCACTATCACTTCTTGTGAGAATATCTAACAACTCCTCATCTGTCCATAAACGTCTCCTATTCCTATCTACAGGCATTATTCCGCTAATAAATAAAATAAACCGAATAATTTATAATAATTACTAAAACCGAAAGAAGTCCAAAAAAGTAAGCCAGGTCAGATCGATAACGACACAAAAAAAAAAAAAACACAAAAATATAAACACAAAAATTAAGATGAGAATTCCGAGAGTAAGCCAAGTAATTTAGGTAACATCAATAAAAGCGAGAGTTTTGAAGAGGTGTATAAGGTTTGGTGTTCGAACAAGAACTGAGGTTGTAAAAGATTTTTGGCATTTAGCTCCCAACCTAACGTTACAATATTTACTAGAAAATAGGAAAAAAGGACGGGGAAAGCCGGTTAGACCCTACATAATATAATAGAGTAGGTAGAAAAGGATCCGTATTTGCTGAGAGATTGGAAAAAAGTGAAAAAGTATTAAGGCCTAGAGCGCGGATACATGAGGTAGATGCGTGACAGGATCTACAACCCCTAGATGACGACATCTCGTCTATCCTTTCTTTTCTATCAGCAACCCTCGCTCCATCTAAACGACCCTTTATAGAACCTATTAATACCACCGACAACAACTAGAAAGCGCTAGATGTACAATCTCGGGCCTCTAAACAAGAAAGAACAGTCCACGTAAATTTACGTCAGTAGGCCTGATGACATCAAAACGGTTGACGTAAATTTACGTCAGTAGGCCTGATGGCAGTAGACCTGTTGACGTAAATATACGTCAATAGTACTCAAAGGGTTAAAATGGGATGTACTTTACTTAAATGTAAATAATTTTAATTGTTTGTCATTTTAATAATAGAATATACATAGAAATAACTACTCGCATTCAGGGTGTTAAAATCATAATGGTGCTTTCACTTATTATAGGGAGTGGTATTATTTATGAACTATAGATTTATTTTTTGAAGGAACCTGATAAAAATATAAAAATGAATCATCAGAAGATTTCAATTGTTGCTTATAAAATGGTCGCTGTAGATAAAATAAATGGATTTCAAGGCATAATAATCGTTAATAACTTTATTATAAATATTAATAAGAAAATAAATATTACCGTTTTACTATGTGCCTGGTCTCCACAAAATGAATTGATATGGTTTGTTCAAAGAATTAACACTTTAAGGACATACTAGCCTTGCTAAACAATAACTGTTGCACCTATTATATTGCTTTTTGTTAATCACTATAAAATTATTACAAGTGGAAAGCGAATTTAATATTATGTATATTGTAAAACAACATAAAAATAAACAGTAACTCATTTCGACCACTTTGGTTAGTCACAAACAAAATATATATACAACATCGTGTGAGGTGGAGTTGATTATACTACTTTTTTAATTAGTATACAATCCAAGAGTAATGTTAAATCCTAGTAAATTATTATGTTTCTCATATGTTATCATAGGCTTATAGGGAGAGGATGATCTCTGCCTCTTCTTTTACCTTTAATTTAAGGTGTCATGTATTCTTCATTATTCGTCTTTACTTTACCTTGCCCATGTTTTCAACCTTTTCCTTAAAAGACGAACATAGATGTCGTTTCTTAAGATGCATTAAATAACTTACAATAAATAAAATTTAAAGATTATATCTAAAAATATTAAATGCAGGTATATTTGTTATTAGAAATGATAATTTATTTACTTAAAATATCTGCTTCGTTCTTCACACCAGAAAAATTTAGATAAATTCTTCTATTACAAACACTGACATATAGTTGTAAGAAAGTAACTTGTTTATTTGGTCAAGACCGTAATAAAAATTTCATTGGTCCGACTTTTCATGGAGTCTCTTGTCCGAAACCCCTTTTTTATGCAGATTTAAGTGGTAGTTCCGGATTCGTTTTCTTTGCGGGTGGTAAACAAAGCGATAAATTCCTATCAGGGGCTTAAGTATGCTCTGGTGACGATTAGGCTACGGTCTCAAGAGCCCCTGGTATCGGACATATTTATCTTTTCAATATAGAACTCGGGGAGGTCGTAGCTGTAAATTCGCTTTTGGGGTATCAATTTAGGTGGTAGCAGGGGGTGCCTAGGAATCGCCTGTTTTACTTCTTCGTATTACCCCCTAGTTTTTCCGTCTTGTTCATGCCCCACAAACCAGGGTCTGTATCATAAAATTTGTTTTCCCTACCCCCAAGGGGTTCCCCGTCCTCGATTCTTTATTCCATTTGGGGACAGGTTAAAAGCGAAACTGATTCTCTCTCTTCTTCTAAACAGTTTTTTTTAAAAGCCATTTCCTCTCAAGTAGAATAAATAAATCGTTCTGACATAATGCAAGCATAAATTAAGGTTTAGACGTTAAAAGCTCTCCACCCTCCTCAGTTACCTCGTTTTCCGCTGTTTGAATATAAAATTCCATGTTAAAAAAAAAAGCAAAAATTAATTCTTTAATAAAAATAATTTCTCCATTCAGAAGAAACCGAGGTGAAAAAACCTAAGAATTGAATTTAGTACATCAGACAAGGTCATAATTTTGCCTTATATATAATAAAGACGTTCATGAATACGAATGGATAATACATACATGCATTCCTATGTCAGATGAGAGATTAAAGTAATATCTTGGATTTACAACCTGACTCAGCAAATACTAAATCAATTATCTTGTATTTTGCTAAAATCTTAATGTTTGAATAAGTTAGACCAAATTTGTTTAACTCGGGCATACCAAAGTAAAATTTTATATCTTACAGCCTGGTTTAAATAGGTTTTGTTCTTTTTTTAAACCTATTATGAAAATTTTCATACTCATCACAGTTATTGGATTTTTTTTACATCAAAACAAAAATGTTTTTAAAACTAATATTTTCTATCAATAGGCAATAGGCAGTAGGCTTCCGCGGTTACAATTATAATGAAGTTCTAGGTCTTCCGGTGGTCCCGAAGGGTGTAAGTCCCGACGTTTCGCTCCTACTGCTAAAAGCATCTTCAGTGGTGTTCATGGTGTCCTAGGCTTAAGACAGGTGTGAACTGGAGGTTCGGTTGAGGAAACGATCGTTTTATTCCTCCTTGGCCTTAGGTCATATCTGGTGGTGATACCCAACGCAATTTAAACGTCAGGACGTACACTCTTCGAGACGCGGTCACCACCGGAAGACCTAGAACTTCATTATAATTGTAACCGCGGAAGCCTACTAACATTGATAAGCGACCTTTACGGTGAGGAACCTTCAAGAAAACTAGAGGTTAGGACAACTGCGTGACAAATTGTCAAGACTTCTTGCCAGTCTTGCTTTCCTGAAACGACGCAGAGACTACCAGACCATCCCTACCAGCTGCAGAGGGAGACATCACAACCTATCAAGAGAGATGAAGAAGATACTGTTAGCGGCCAGTCACAAGGTACTAAAGAACGAAAGTAGAGATCCCCGCCGGCAACTAGACCGCCTGAACTCCGATATCTACCACCTTCACCTTGAGGTACCCAGGACTCTGCAAACGGAAGATTGGGGCACAGTCGTCAGAGTGACCTGGAACCAATCTTTCTTCATACTTGAGAAAGTCACTCGCAGCCAACAACAGAAGTTTGGCAAACTTCAGAAAACCACGATGAAGGACTCTCTGGATTCTAGACAGGTTATTGTTAACTTGACTGACATGACTTTGGACCCAGCAGCGGAAGAGGCTTTAAAGAAAGGTGAAGGATTCAACTTCGCTATTGCACCTAAGAAGATTCCGGTAGAAAGTATCATCTGTGGAGTCGGCAACCAATGGCCTCCCTACTGAGATCTCAGAAGAAATTTGGCAGGACGTCTCTTCACTCGTACGTTGGGCAAAACCACCAGCCTCTTACTTCACAACAGCCGAACTGCGAGCACTGAGAGACTTAAGGAGAACCCCGGAAGTGATCGTTCTTCCTGAGGACAAAGAATTCTGACAAAAAAATTCTGGAGTCATCGATTGAAGAAACCGATAGGCGAAAACTTCTCTGCCAGGACCCTAAACCACCGTGGTTATATGGATTACCCAAAATTCGTAAGAGAGGAACACCCATGAGGCCGATAGTCAAGGCCATAGGGTCAGTAACACACAAAGTAGCCATATACCTGGCCGACGAGCTTCTCCCTCACCCTGGTAAGACTCCAAGCTACGTCAGAAACTCCAGCCACTGTTGAAAAGTTAATATTTCTTACTCTCCACACCAGTGACTTACTTGTTAGCTTCGACGTAGTTTCGCTGTTCACCAAAATCCCAATTGCAGATTGCAGATACCATCACGCTGATAAGGAGGAAGCTTCCAGAGGATAAGGCAAGACTAGCGGAAATCTGCCTGGGGTCTACCTATTTCCTGTTCGACGATGATTACTACATACAGAATGACGGATCACCGATGAAGCCCCTTGTCCCCGATAGCGGCCAATTTATTCATGGAGGATTTTGAAGAAAGAGCTCTAGCATCGGCACCCCTGAAACCCCAGTTCTGTTTGAAATACGTGGACAATGTATTCCTTGTTTAGAGGCATGGACGCGACAACCTCCGATATTTCCTGGACCACATGAACTGTACCAGATTCCTTGCAGCTGTGGAAAGTCCTACATCGGGCAAACGGGTAGACTGGTATGTACTCGTTTACAGGAGCACATAAGGGCTCAGCCCGGCCCGGCCGCATTTAAACGATCTGGATCTACATACGATTGTACTTTATGAACACGAAGACTATATATCTCTTTATATTTGTGATGAACACTAAATAGTTTATCTTTTCTCTAAATAAGTTGGTGGGGCTTAGCCCCACCTGCTCTTAATGACGCGCCGCCACTGATGAAACGGGCGGGCACGAATTGGACAACTTTTACCTGCTCTGGTTAATCCTCGAGCTCCAATTGGACAACTTTTTAGAAGCAGCCCCTTTGGGACGAGCACGAACTGGACTACTTTCGCATTTTATAACTATCGCACTTTTCTTATGACTCGATGTCGTTCAATTTTTGCGAACCACCATATCTTAAAAACTACACGTCCAATTTTAATGAAATTTGGATGGTAGGTCATAATTAGCCCATTGTTGGTCCCATATAAGTTTCAACCTTCTGCACTTATTTGTTTGTCATCCACATGCTCACAAACATACATTTATTTACAGCCATATCTTTAAGAGTAATGATCTGATTTTTATAAACATTTTATGGTTTGTCGAAAGTAGCCTGCAGATAGCACCTGCCTAATTTCAACCTTCTCCGCACTTTAAATCGTGCTAAATTAAGTGTCATATATTATAAAGCCGCATGGCTAACTGACTCACTGACTGACATTAATGTTTACCCACTTCCAGAAGAGCTAGAGACTTGTGGTTTGCTCCATTCGACACGCAACGTCCGTATTGTGGACCAAAATAATTATACAAAGTTCACTTTTCCCCCTCTTTCCACCCTTAAAAAAATAAAAAAAGGGTGACTTGATTTTTAAGCTGGTTTGGGGGCTTATTGCGGCTAAACGGTAAGTCGTATTAGAAAATGGATAGCACAAGTGGTGACTGATTTTAAAAGATCTACAACTTTAGTTCTATGAGTTTTTGTCGTATCATCATCGGTTGTACCTTAGATGGTGATAATTTTGGTATTTTTTGGTTTTTTTTTTTTCCATTTTTGTCTTTGAATGACCATAGTTTCTATAATTGTTGGCCGATTTTATTTCTGATTGCGGCGATTGAATCTCACACTAATGCTCTTTAAATTGAGTATATTTTATTTCATTAGTTCATCCTTCTTGCTGAGAACATGAGAGTAAACTTTTTCCCGTGCGCCGTGTCACGTGACCACTTTTTTTGGTTTTTATTATTGTGTCGTATATCTTTTTAAAAGCCTTGATATGTACATTAAAGCTATTTTATTTGTTGATTTTTTAAAAATTTTGTACATGTACTTTTGTACCGATTTATAATTTTGTTGTAGGTTAAAGGGTTTAAATACTTCTTTGATATTAGGTTTTTTATTTATATGTATTTATTAGTTGAATTAATGCCCTTTTGTATTGTTTGTTGTTTAAAAATATAATTTTGGTACCTCAGAGTACAGGGGTACAAATGTTAAAGTTAATCTTATAATATGATGTATATCGTTGAAAAGCTCTTATAGTAGATTAATTTTTGTTATATTCTATTTTGTGTTATTTTTTGTTTTTAGGGGGGTAAAATAAAAAAAAATAAAAAAAACGGTTTATACAGTGGTTTCTAGAATTTGGTTGCAGTTTTATATTTGTTTATTAAATTAATTATATGTGCGCTAACTTTTGGTGCTTGTTGGAGGCTTTGTTTCTTCAACAAATGTTTAAATTTCTTCAACTTTATTAAATATTTACTGGAACAGTGCCAAGCCGTTCCAACTTTTTGATTATGTTTATCGAGGTATTATTCTTAATTTGGTCTTTTCTTTGCGAGGAAGCTATGTGCCACATTAATTGGCAGAGTATTTTATTTATATGTATTTATTAGTTAAATGAATGCCCTTTTGTATTGTTTGTTTTTTAAAAATTTAACTTTGGTACCTCAGAGTACAGGGGTACAAATGTTAAAGTTAATCTTTTATAATATGATGTATATCGCTGAAAAGCTCTTGCATAGTAGATTAATTTTTGTTATATTCTATTTTTTGTTTTTTTTTTTGTTTTGAGGGGGGTAAAATAAAAAAAACTGTTTATACAGCGGTTCCTACGATTTGGTTGCTGTTTTATATTTGTTTATTAAATTAATTATATGTGCGCTAACTTTTGGTGCTTGTTAGAGGCTTTGTTTCTTCAACAAATGTTTAAATGTCTTTAACTTTATTAAATATTTACTGGAACAGTGCCGCGCCGTTCCAACTTTTTGATTATGTTTATCGAGGTATTTTTCTAAATTTGGTCTTTTCTTTGCGAGGAAGCTATGTGCCACTTTAATTGGCAGAGTATTTTTCCCATGAAGCAAGTCCAGATAATTTAACGTTTTGATAAATGACGTCGGATAATATGAATAATAATAGATAATAATAATCTAATGTATATAATATAAATACATAAACAAACAAATATGGCATATGGTAAGGGCCGAGCGTCACCCGCACGCAGGCGGCTATAGCTAGGACCGGCCCTGCCTTTAACAATAGAAACTAATAGTATGGTGAACAAGGCGCAACGCCGTGATGAAAATTGAGAATCTATCACGTCGTCTACACGGTGAGAGTTGCCGCGATAGTTGCTGTCATGATAGCAACTATCGCGTCAGCTATCACCGTATAAATTGGGCTTTACACGCTATCGCATGCCACTCTCTAACTGGTGCTGAAAGTTGTCCAGTTCGTGCTCAGGGATTTGTGGACCCTTTTTTGACCCTTCCTTATGGTTAGAAAAGTTGTCCAGTTCGTGCCCAGCCGATGAAACCTTATCCCATCATCCTAATCCACGTACAACTCCTATCACCTCAACATATTCCAGGTAACCCCCAAAGATGTCTGATAACTGATAAGGCAGTGGCCTTGTGATCAACTCCCATAAAATATATCTTTTATTAAATTATTATAATTATTATTGCAAACTATTATTATGTATTTCTCAAATATTATATACATTATTATTCTACTTTAATTTCTATTTAAATATTGTGTATTATAATTATTCTGCTATATTCATTGCTAAGGAAGTGTAGTCACTCGACTACTTCTTCACGTTGCTCCTACCATGTAAACAATAACATCAATATCACTAGTTACAATGAATTATTTGTAGTTGTGTTAAACAATACAACATTTTTTTTTAAAAAAGGGTACTTTTGGAGATCCAAAAGACAAACAGACTAACGAAGGAAATTATAAGGGTCTTTTGTTTTGCCTGATACGGATTCTGAAAAATAAAAATAACTACTTTATTCACACACCAAAATTATTGACAAGAAAACATTGGTGTTCTGCCAATTTGTGTGGCACATAGCTTTCTCGAGTCCTATTATCCGTTTAATTTAAATGTTAAGTATTTAAATTAATCTTGGGCTATCTTCAGGCTACTTTTGAAAAACTATCCGCATTTCATAAAAATCCTTACTTTTTACGTACTTTTGAAGATATAGGTGTAAATAAATGTATGTTTGTGCGCGTGAGGAAGAGAAACAAATAGACGTAAGAGGTTAAAACTTACATCGGAACAACAATGAGCTAATTATGACCTACTATCCAAATTCCATTAAAATCGGACAAGAGATTATTAAGATAAGTTCATTCGCAAAAATTGAGTGACAGACAGACACGGAACCAAAAATGACCTCTGATGTCTGAAACAGATTTCTTTCTTGTAATTCTTTAAATCGGAGACATAAAAACATTTTGCCCTTTCGAACGATCACATCACAGCTTTCGTTACCTTTAGTAAGCTCGGAAGCAAAAAATATATTTTTGAAATACAATATATCGATGGCTAATTAGTGATTCCTCGTATCTTCAAAATGTCAGGTTTACAGAAGGAACAAAAAACTATTTAAAAAGATAAATTTACTTATTTGGAGTTGTTGGGTCTTTTAGGGTATAATAAGTACTAATTTACTTTTCAATAATGGCTATATTTCGACCTTCTTGGTCATCTTCAGGCCTAAAACATCGAAACATCGCACATGAGATTTATATAAAAAGTTACACTATTAAGAAGTCAAAAGCTACAATAACTAATAAATTAAGATTTCTTATTGTAATTGATTTCAAATAAAATATAAAAAATAATAAAATATACATCTTACCTAGATTGAAAATGCAAAAAATTTTAATTTTGTGTCATATGTTGGAAAGAAAGTTATTATCACCTTTTGGTTCGTCATTTACAATAAAATACATCACATCACATGCCATTAACAATTAAACAATTAACTTTGTCAATAAATACTTTAAAAAATATAATAAATTAATAAAAGGCATGGTAAAAGCGGTAACCTGGATGTAACCTATCCAATTTTAATTATATAAGACATTTTTATTTTAAGTAATAATTTAAAATTGACTGCCAATTGGTGTGGCACATAGCTTCCTCGCATCCTATCACGTACTGCATTGATTTTA
This sequence comes from Gerris lacustris, assembly GCA_951217055.1. Taxonomy (NCBI): domain Eukaryota; kingdom Metazoa; phylum Arthropoda; class Insecta; order Hemiptera; family Gerridae; genus Gerris; species Gerris lacustris. Next base: position 103,176,107 of record OX578276.1, on the reverse strand, counting down.
TACTTTTACAAGCCATTATTATCTAATTTATCTATTGGTTTCCCCGTTTTTATTTTAATCTGTCAAAATTGTTTGGATTTTTTACATAAATTAAAGTATCAATTTTGCAAAAGTTAAAGAGCGCAGACGGTTCAAATTAATCTAGGGCTATCTTCGGACTACATACAATAAACTATAAAAGTTTCATACAAATCAGATAAGTACTTTTGAAGCTATAGGTGTAAACAAATGTATGTTTGTGCGCATGTGGAAGAGAAACAAATTAGCGCAGAAGGTTGAAACTTATATGGGACCAACAATGAGCTAATTATGACCTACCATCTAAATTTCATTAAAATCGGGCGTGTAGTTTTTAAGATATGTTGGTTCGCAAAAATTGAACGACAGACCGACACACCGACAGACCGACAGACCGACGGACCGACAGACAGACACGGAACCAAAAATGTTCCCTGATGTCTGAAACGGATTTCTGTCTTGGAATTTTTGAAATCGGAGACCTAAAATTTTTTCGTTCTTCAGAACGATCACATAGCTTCCGTTACCTTCGGTAAACTCGGAAGCAATATAATTTATAGTATTATTTTATCCGTATGTTTTTAATTAAGAACTAGTTTTTGTTTAATTGGAATTATTTTGGTTCATTATTTAGTATTAATATATATTTGGCGGGAATTATGAATTTTAAAAGTTGGGTTTTATAAATATGTTTTTAGGAGTATGAGATCATTATGTTTTTAGGATTGCAGAATAGAATTTGTTAATATCTTTGGAGTCAGTTTTGAAATTGATGGAATTTTCAGAAATAGAGATATATGCAGCCTCAAGATATTTTCTTTTGGCAACATTTCTTTCTGTGTCTAGAATTTCAATACTGTCTTGGTCTATCTGGTGGTTTTCTTTTGCTGTATGGATGGCAATCGCTGTTCATTCTACAAAATGAATCAAAACAAATGGGACAAAATAATCCCATATGCTAACATAAAATGCAAAAATACCTACTTAGAAACTTTAAAATTTATTTGCAATAACAATTATATACAATTTAATAACAATATCGCTGGTCCGGAAAAAGACTGACATAACTCAAAAAATGGCTTTTTTCAGGAAACGCAATTAAAGATTTTAACATTTTGGTAAATTGCTAAAAGCTTAATAAAAGTCGTAAAAAGAATAAATAGGATTAATATTTTTTTTTATTTGTAGTAGCAATAGTAACACTGCATTCCAATTAAACAAAATTTATTTATTTTGGTAGGGGGGGGGGGGGGGGGGCTATAAAAAATGTTTTGTTTATGAAAATTTGAGTTAAGACTGTCTTGTATTGAAAAAAATATCACCTGCACGAAATAAGTCATATATAAACAAGTCTAGTCTAAGGAAGAAGTTTGATATATTAGCACCCCATCAACTGTCGTTCTTTCCGTAAGGAAAGCCGATTCCGTCAAGAAAGAGTATTAGTGTATGGGGTTCAAGAGGAAAGAACGTCAGGATTATAATCTTACAAGATTATCCCAGTTAGGCAACGAATCCCAAAGGTTTGTGTGACACGACACGCTTTCCCTCGACGAGACAACATTCCCTTGGAAAGTGAGAGGAAAGAGACCACCCACACGCGATCTTTCCTTCTGGCCTCACAATATTTAAAAACAAACATGATTATGCTATTTCATGTGGATGGGCAACAAAGGGATTGTAGTCACACGACAAGCCTGCAGGATGGAATGAGCGGATTGTCTCACAGGAAAGAGTGCAGAAAAGTGGTTGTGTGGATGGTAATGAACATGATTATCAATCATGCCGTGTTTTCCTTCGCGATTAAGAAAAAGGATAGTCTGTCGGGAAAGAAAGACAGTGGATGGGGCACTTATCCCATCCACATGAAACTTATCGGTTGACAAGAATGGAGAGGATGGCGCGACCGGATGATCTTGTAAGATTATAATCCTGCCGTTCTTTCCCCTTGAACCCCATACACTAACACTCTTTCTTGCCGGAATCGGCTTTCCTTGCGGAAAGAACGACAGTGGATCAGTGGCGATCCTGGGTCGAAAGTTCTGGGGGGGCTAAAGCCCCCCATGTTTTGCGGGTGTAGTATACATTTTAATATACCAGGAAGAACTTATTTGTATGTTATATGTTCTTGCAGTCCTTCCCAGAGGCAATTCTATGCAATTTTTTCGTGAGGCTAAACAATTAAATTCATTCAAGAATGTTATAATTGCCATTGAACTGGGACTGGGAAGTTCTATTGTAAGTATAGTTGGAGGATTATTTAAACAGTCTCCTATGATACTTACCATGTCACCACAGAAGAAAGTATTGGTCTTTAAATAATAATAATTTTAAAATGAGAATAACAAAAGGATTGGTTTAAAAACTGTATAGGTTAATTTTAAATGTATAAATTGCCAGAAACAATATAATATTTATAGATAACAAAAATGTTAAAATTAACATGGACGTCGACAGCAGTGCATTATTGGAAGGAATATGTATAAAATATAACCTCTCAAAACAGCGTTTTTATGCTTCATTGAGGTGACATTTGATTTTAATTCTTTTTCATAAAACAAATTAAACTACTTTAGTTGGCACAAAAGTATGCACAAGTATTTTTAAAAGAATTTTAAGTTTTAAATTAAATCAAATTATAATTATTATTAACAATGGGAAATAGACAGAGACAAATAGACCCCAGCACCGGGACTCGAACCACGGTCCTCTATATTTCCGTTACAGTGCTCTGACCAACGAAGAAGTTTTAATACAAACTTAAAATAGTAATTGTAAAATAATAAAAGTTGTGCACCCAATCATGGTAGATTAAATAGATCAGGTAATTGCAATTATGCAATATTACTTCACATCTATAATAAACTGTGTCATTTATTCAATAGTTGTGGAAAACATGTTTTCTTAGGGTGGCCATAATATAAAGTTAAGTCAAAAATGGGACATTGAATTTTGGGAAGTTGGTCGAGCTATTGTAGCCCCCCGACGAAAGTGGGGGCCCTATCAAAAATTTGGATAAAGTTTAAATTTGATAAAGAAAAACTTTAGATTAAGTTTTCGGACATCATTGGTAAAACTGCAACTGCACTATTTCCCACCTATTTAGTACTGTCCGATTTACTTTAAAATTTTTTTAAAATGTTCCTTTTTACAGATTTTGTCTTTTTTACAGTATCTCTGTACAAAAACGATTCCGGTTGTAGCGTCTCGATAAAATCAGAATTATATTTTATTTATTTTTTTATATACGGAAAGTGTCATGTTTAATGTGGCAATGATAGAAGGTCAAAAATTCTCACCTTAACCTAAACTAACCATAGCCTTCCATAATTTTCCATAAAATAAAAAATTTAGTTAAAAAATCACGGGGAAGTAATTGCGTCCGAGTACTTTTTAGGGTTTTGTAGATGATTAAGCATACCCGTTATATAATTAATTTTTACCGTTTTATTTTTTTTTTCTGACCTCAAGGCCCTGGTTCGATCCCCCGGAGGGTCACAATGTTTTGTTATGGGTAATAACGACAAGATAAATTACAATTTTTCGGAAATTTTCATCGCCCCACCATAAGGTATAACCATGAATTATTTCGAAATTTTAGGACCAGGCGTTATATAGTGGTTGGGGGGGGGGATATATTTGGGTATATTTTGATTTATTTTAACCAATAAGGAATGTAAAATTTAAAAAAGCAAATATATATTTGTAACTAAAGATTCAGCAGCTTTCATTTGATACCTATACCTACTCGAAACTTTAAAAATAATTAAATTTCTGAGTTTATCACATTTTTGCGACTTGCACATGCGCATATTTAATTTTTAACTTCTGTATATTTTTCCTGTGTTTGGGTCAAAAAGTTGCATCAGTGTTTTAAATTTCAGCACTTTAGCTAAAACGGTTCGAGCCCTATAAACATAGAGCGATGGTCGGACGGATACATCACCCTCGGCTTTAGGGTCGAAGAAGTATCTACAATACCCAAAAAAATAAGATTGGGTTTATCGAGACGCTACAACGGAAATCGTTTTTGTAATGTAAAAAAGAACAGCCTGGAAAAAAACCAGAATTAAATCAGATATTTAGAAATAGGTGGGGAATATAATGCAAATTTACCCCATACAATAAATAGCATATTCGTAATCATCATGAACGTGTGTTTTGTATTTTGTTGTTATAGCTTCAGTTTGTTCTTCACAATTGTTATTATTCCCAAGCTTCATATTTGATTTCTTTATCAACATTAATTATAGTTAATACTTATGTTATCTTATTAATATGACACATAGTAATTAACTATGTTATATTAATTAAGATAGTATTTTAGCAGTTTCATTTTTCTGCTGCCTGTAGATAAAATATTTTATGCAACAGCAACAAGGCAGCAAAGGAAACATTTCTGCCTCATGCATTCATTGCCTGTCCTCGCCTTCGGCTTGGAGGCTAAACATTATAATAATAAAATATATATTTCTTAAAAAAAATATATAAAGGTGGGCTAATTTTCTTTCGGGGGCCTAATTTTTTTCCAGGGGGGGCTAATTTTCTCCCAGGGGGGGCTATAGCCCCCCCTGGGAGAAAATTATCATGACAATTATCTGAGTTGAAAATTATATTTTTCGAAGCAGGGAGTTTCTAATTTAGCTGGTCTAGATAATTCCAAAGACATGTCCATAATATCTTATTTGCTCACCTATGAGTATCGCCCTCATGCCATGTATAGCAGAACGTATCGTTGCTTTATATTTCATAAATTGTGAAGTTGTAAACATTTAACTTTGACACATATTAAAAAGAAGATGGGGAAGGAGCAGGTTGTAAATAAAAAACAGCGGCAACAATTTCCTTAAGAATCTTTATCCTTTATTTTCTCAGCTCTGGCTAATTCATTTCATAGCAAATGCTGGTTGTGTTCTTCTCTAAGCATAGGCTTCTGCTCTTCTTTAAAGCTATATAATGCTTGGCAAAAGTCACACGTCTTTCTTTCTTAATAATTAATATAGTATGGAGTAATAACTTATTAATAGTTACAATGGAGGTACAAATAGTTTTAAATTATGCTAAAGTTGTAAAATGTATTTATATTATTACCTTTTAGAGAAATTGTAGTAGGTGAAGTATTTAAACATAATATACTTATTTAGATCTTTATAATTTTAAACTTTTTCTTTGTAATTTGTATTTATTTTGTCGTTAATTATATCCATTAATTTGTTGTTTTGTTCATTTATATTTTCAAAATCAAGACATCTTATTTCATCTAAATTTTTATTAACCTTAATTCTAGCCAACTCTACTATAAACCTACCCCTACTGGTAAGAACTAAATAAAATAAATCATATCAAAACTTCAACTTTTAAATTTACAAAAAAAATGGCTAGCTAATATTTTACAGTTCAACTGTTTCTAATATTATTAAAAATAATATTCCTAAGGAAACGGACTTTATGCGAACACACAAAAAAATTAATAAGCAAAAAAAAAACCACTAATTATGAAATATACAAACATTTTTACTTTCAAACTGACAGATCAAATTTAAAAAAAGTATGATTTCAGAAACAAGAGTGCCACATATTTATATTTATGACTTTAATGTATTAGAACGATGACTAAGTTCTAAGATATTAATAATAAGACTGTCACAACGCCAACAAATGTTTATGCATGACTGACACATTATAGAAAAATACACCATTATGGGTAAAATATCAAGTACAAGAGTGTCTTACCTCCAAATATTTTTTTGAAAAGAGACATTTTATAGATAAAACTAATTTTAACAACTATGATTTCAAAAACAAAAGAGCCTTAACTCAAAATAAGGCCTTATTGCAATTGTAATAAAAAATGTATATTTGATAATTTTAAATTCAAGAGAGAGTTATTTTACAATGTGACGTTATTGAATCGAAACTAAGACAACGAAATTCTCGTCTTAAGGTTCAAACTATATATTTTGAAATGAGACAGTTTAAAATCAAAAAAAGTCTATTTCTGTTTTAAGACTAATCAAATCAATACAGTCTTATTTTAAAATAATGCACTATTGTTTATAAAAAATAACAAAAAGAGTTCTAACCTATAGTGTTAGGATGCATTTTTTTTGAGTTAATACAGTTTTGTACAGAAAGAAACACGCTTCTTGTCCAGTGTCTTGATATAAACAGCTAAAATACGTCAGTCTTGTAACCCAAACCCAGCTACTTGTGAGATAAGACAGTATAAAACTATGCTCTCTACCGGTTTTTAATAAAGATAGAATTGTGACGATTATACCATCAGAATCAGCGCGAAATTTTGAGTTAGACCATTTCAAAAACTCATTTTCGACATTTTTTGAGTTATGTCAGTCTTTTTCCGGACCAGCGATATATACAGAAAACTTAATGGCACCCCTATGGGGAGTTGTAGTCTAGTAATCTAAGTTCAATATTTGTAAATGATCTCTGAAAGTAAATTACTACATAAACCAAAATTCATAGGAAAATACGTTAATGATCAAATAATTATAACTAAAAAAGATTATATTAATGAAACGTTTGCTATTTTCAACAAACAAAATAAAAATATCACTTTCACCATTGAAAGAGAAAAGGACAACAAATTAAATAATTTAGATATTACATTAATAAGGGGAAAAAACGGACAAATATCAACCATATGGTACGAAAATGAACTAAAAAAAGGACTATTTTTAAATTACTTTTCTTCTCACCCTATGTACCAAAAAGCAAATACTATCCTCAACTTAATTAAAAAAGGTCTTGCTTTGACAGACAAAAAATCCATACCGACACTCAAAAATATAATATATGAAAAATTACAAAAAAATAGTTACCCTAGGAAAATAATAAATAAATATTGGCATATAGCTAAAACTAACTCTACCAAAACTGACAAATTAGAAAATATCAAATATCATAAATCCCTTACATATATAAAAGGTTTAACCGAAAATATTGAAAAAACTTTTAACATTTTTGATTGTAATGACATCAAGTTTGGTTTAAAACCCGTAAATAAAATAAAAGATAAGTTCCATAGCAATCTGAAAGGTAGAACCGATAAATTAAAAAAAACCGACGTAATAATATAAAATCAAATGCAAAGACTGTGATAATGTTTATATCGGTGAAACTACTCAAAATCTAGAAAATAGACTTAAACAACACTGTTATGATATACAGTCAAAAAATGGCAAAACAGCGATTGCCATCCGTACAGAAAAAGAAAACCACCAGATAGACAAAGACAGTATAGAAATTCTAGACACAGAAAGAAATGTTGCCAAAAGAAAATATCTTGAGGCTGCATATATCTCTATTTCTGAAAATTCCATCAATTTCAAAACTGACTCCAAAGATATTAACAAATTCTATTCTGCAATCCTAAAAACAAAATGATTTCATACTCCTAAAAACATATTAATAAAACCCAACTTTTAAAATCCATAATTCCCGCCAAATATATATTAATACTAAATAATGAACCAAAATAATTCCAATTAAACAAAAACTAGTTCTTAATTAAAAACATACGGATAAAATAATGCTATAAATTATATTTTTAAAATAATTACGTAAAATAAAAATGTCTTATATAATTAAAATAGGATAGGTTATATCCAGGTTACCGCTTTTACCATGCCTTTTATTAATTTATTATATTTTTTTAAGTATTTATTGACAAAGTTAATTGTTAATGGTATGTGATGTGATGTATTTTATTGTAAATGACGAACCAAAAGGTGATAATAACTTTCTTTCCAACATATGACACAAAATTAAAATTTTTACATTTTCAATCTAGGTAAGATGTATATTTTATTATTTTTTATATTTTATTTGAAATCAATTACAATAAGAAATCTTAATTTATTAGTTATTGTAGCTTTTGACTTCTTAATAGTGTAACTTTTTATATAAATCTCATGTGTACGATGTTTCGATGTTTTAGGCCTGAAGATGACCAAGAAGGTCGAAATATAGCCATTATTGAAAAGTAAATTAGTACTTATTATACCCTAAAAGACCCAACTACTCCAAATAAGTGTTATAAATTAGGGACTAGAAGAAAGGAAACTCAAAAAAAAGAAAATATAAATTTACTTTAACTCACTAACTGTGTCTGTGTCTGAAACTTAAATAAGAAATTCATTTAATTCATTTGGTTTTTATAATCTATCACAACGATATTTCTGTTGTTTAAACCTCATCTTTGACTAGAGTTTATTTACGTAATGCCATATCACAAAGCAGTGTTAACAACGATAATTTAACTTAGGACAAAAATACACACTGCTTCTGCTTACTCAGCTAGAAATAGCAGCTGTTAACTTTCTTCAGAAAGCTAGAATAAACGTGTGGATTGACACGGCCTTCTTCCTAAACGGTATTACCGCCTCTGTTAAGAAGGGTTTTGCCCTTTCGGGTCGTCCCATTTCCCTTTGTCGGGAAGTTTACTTTTGGACAGGGATTCTATCTAGGGTTTCAATTACAGGTCTAACGACTCCGCTAAACTCTTAGACTTCGCTTGGAAACTGTCCTTAATGAAGGAGTCGCCCTTTACCGCACACGGTTAAGAACCGGGGTAGCAAGGTGGCCCTTAAACACTCGTATGCATGAGACCCCCACTTCGTCTGCCTACAGCACTCACAATAACCCGTCTCGTTCCGTTTAATCAAGCCCATTGTCCGACCCCCCGCGACCCTTTATTGTCTCACTATCAAACCGAATTAATCTTGATAAATTCCGTCGATACAATGTACCCCAGGCTAACACTGGGCATGCACTGCGCATGCTCTTCCTAAACCAAATTACACATTCGTGCATTCGAATCTCTAATATGACACGCTTCATCAGCCCACCTTTACATCTGGATGAACCAAATGGAATATTCTCTGGTAAAATGGACACCCTCATATAGGACCACTGTCCACCTATCGAAATTAAATTATTCCGAGATTGGTTCTTTAATATAATTTTTTTTTTTGCTCTATGTATTCTATATCCAAATCAAAAGGGGATTTCAGTTATTCAAATGTTTTCCTCCTCAAGCTAGGTCAATTATTTTGAAGCTTAGCTAAAAGATTTTGCATACGGCTAATTAATTCAATTTGACTATTTAAAAAAAAAAAAAAATAGTAGTTGTTTTAAACCTCTAAACGTAATTTAAATATAGTTCAAGAAAAAAATAGTTATTTAAGTTATTAAGTAATATTCTTCACTAAGATCAACAATCTCCTTCTATGTTTGATAATAATAACAACATAAACAGTTAGGTCAATATATTATGCATATTTTTACCCATCAGTAATCAGTGAAGCACGAAAGCTAGGTTAAGAGATGGTTCCAGGAAAACTGGCGGATCTGGCAGCCTGAGAAAAAACTAATCTATACATAATATATGTACATATAAATGACAAAGTGGGTGTGTGCGTGTATGCTCTTTATAGCGTTTAATTTTTTGAGACATCTGAACCAAATTTGGCACACTTGTTTGACATCTCCCTGGAAAAATACTTGCATAGTTTTACTTCTAAAACTCCCTCATGTTCAAGATGGGGGCCATAATGTTGTCATAAGAAGTGTTACTTCTTATGACATAAGCATGTTCTATAAATGGATTTTCAATCTGACTTTCTTATTCAAAATGGCTGCCATATGCATGTTTAGAAGTAAATTCCCCTTAATAATGTATCCATCACTATATTATCTCAGAGATTGTGAATACCAGACTTGCCAAACTTGATACAGTAATTCCTTCACGTTCACTAAGCCAGTGGCGTATCTAGCGGCTAGGTCTGGAGGGGGCACATTCTAAGTCAGGTTAGAATGGGGGGGGTATTCGTAGCGGTAACAAGAAAAAGGAAGTGCCCCTTCCCCCTCTATATTGCCTCTCAACTCAGACCTTTAATTAAAATTTGATGGTCATCTGATAATTACTATTATTGTTATATTTAAATTACATTTGTGTCTCAGATAATTTGCACATTACACCAATTTAAAGACTTATTAAAGTTAAATATTTTCTTAAAAATATTACTTGCTCTTATACTCATAAAAGACAAATTGGAAAATATGATAGACATCAGAAAATTAATTTAAAACACCCTGATTTACAGTGAAATTTCAAACTTATCAAACGTTATCTCTAAATAAACTAGCTTTTTGGAGTTAGCTGATTTTACGCAGGTGATAAATATATATATATATATATATATATATATATATATATATATATATATATATATATATATATATATATATATATATATATGTATATATATATATATATATATATATATATATTGATTATACAATGCAAGTGGAAATTTATTTTAATTTTCGCAGCATTTATTAATATTAACGATAATTCTGTATTCCGTAATAACATTGAAGGTAAGGCTAATGAAATGGTTATTTTAAGCCGAACAACGAAGCTGCTGAAGTGATTGGTACAGTTTTATCTTCTTTTCTACACGAGGGCAGTTAAACTTGAAGTGGACCATTAGGGGAGAATTCATTTAGGCTCAGTTTTAATTCTAACTTTTTTTGCCTGAACGAAATTTGAGTAGGGGGTCGTTGGACGTCATTACAAGGGAGGCAGTTACACCGGACAATCCTGGGAGCTTTTTAATTACAGGGTGGGGTTTTTAGGCTGAAAGTTAGGAGGGAGATTTGTGGAAATTGTTGCAGAGTAGGGGGTTGTAATGGGAAACGATTAGAGGGAGTATCGGCTATAGAAGTCCAGGGCATCAACAGTTCCATTTTTCACATGAGAAGCCTTTCAACCTCTACTAAAACTGACCACACAGTCATAGATGAGAATAAACCCGAATGCTCTTAACCACAGCAGTACAGAAATAAAATTCCTAAAAAGATCATGCAAAGATTTTTATGAAAACTTGTCGCATATTGTCTACTTGCACTCTATAATATTAAAGAATTAATTGCTTCAAACTAATATATTTAAATTCAGTAGTGAAGACACACGCGTATGAATAAATAATCTAATAAAGTAAATTATTTTAGAAAATCTTGATTTTTAACTCAATTTATAATTTAAGACAACATTGGGAATAAAAATATTCTTCACAATTATATTTGTTAAATAGTTAATTAATTTTTGAATAAAAATCAAATTATAATACATAATTGGATAAATGATTACAAAATTACTGATTAGTTATTAAACTCATTTCTAAAACCAGGATAGGAAATTTTTTAATATAGATCAGTTTATTAGTATTTGTAAAACAATTACTGAAATACTGATAAATAAATGTATTTATTTATTTTAAATAAATTTAATAATATCAATATATTTAATTTAATATAAGGTAAGACAGGGATTAAGAGGGTATGGGATCTGTGAGTTTATTAATGGTATTGCTCAGTTGTGTTAAAACCATTTCTGTATGTTGGAAGTTGTGTGAAGTTGGTAGCGGAAGCAGGGGTTGAAGGTAGTTTTGAGTAGGGGAGTTCTGGATGGGGTAAGTATTGAGACTGGATGGCGCCTTACTACCGGGCCTAATACTAAACCCGGCTTACTTTACTACCCTGCCCTGTGCGGTATTGTGTACCATCAACTGCACACCATGCTTAGCCTACCGGTTCGAGCTCTTTACCCTCAGCCAGTCTGTAATTAGACATCCCGGCTCTCAGCATCCCCAACTCTCTACCCAGATTATTCCCTTGAGACTTCCTTTTGCCCTTTTCATTATCACGACCAAATAATTTTGTCAACATTATTATTGTACCATATTTCCAATTACATTCAGGCACCGGTGAGTTTCAAGCCATTTCATCAGTAACTCTTGATATTATTGTCAGGGGTGTCGTTACTCTGAAAGTTAATTAATGATATAGTAGTATAGGTTTCAGTTTAAACTTTAATGTATTAAAGAAAAGAATAAAAAAGTTGATGTCTTGTTATCACTGGTTCTTTTAAGAAGAAGTAATTAGTTGATTCTCACAGTCCAGATAGATGCTAGATAATAATTTGCTTATTTTTTTATTCCTACTAATTAATTAAAAATATTTAAGCAAAAGAAACTGGGAAAATGCCCATTTCTTCACAAAACTTGTATAATATTTTAAAATTAAACAAAAATGCTAAATTATTTAAGAAGTCTTCTAACCATGTAACCTATAAATTCTATAAGCTGTTGTAATGAACCGCCACCAAAAATAAGTTTAGACCATGTAAGCTAACATCCCCATATCAATGAAATTGGTTTTTGATGGATTTACATTTGAATAATTTACTTTTCTCGGAAAGTCAATGGAAAGGAAATATAGGGAACCGGAGAGAAGAAGTTTTGTTTTTGATGTTTATGTAAGAGTTTGTCTGAGGTTAATGTTGTCCGAAGGGATCCACTATCCAAGTGAAATCGTACCTTTGACAAGGGTGCAGAACAGTGTTGTGGCCAAAGACTTGGAGATTAGATTAAAGGAAAGAACAGTAAGATATAAAGGGTGCCTTAGAGTGAGGACGAGTCGGACCTAAGGGTCACTTGCCTTCAGGTCCTTTTACTCTCGTCTCTTCTCAAATCGATTCTGTTACATTTGGTCCCCTTGAAGCAAGACACTTTCCTCTCAAGCTAGCATTTCCTCTCCCTTCTTTTACTTTACAATGCCAGGCCATGCTCCATTTCTCCGTCTTCTTTATTTCATTCACGACATATCCTTAGTCTTGGTACCCTGTATTATTCAAACAATACTTATACTGCTAGAATTTATACTATCCTCTTTTAAAATTTTGCATTTGTATTGATAATTTATTTAAAAGTAGTGGTTCTTAATAATTGTCTATAATTAAATTTATATATGGATTAACGAGATTAAATTATATGGATTAATGAGATGGCAAAGAGCACAGGTTAAAAGACGGGTTTAACCATACACACACACAAATATATATATATATATATATATATATATATATATATTATATTATGTATCCGTTGCTTTCCGGGAGAATAGTATTTTGTGGCGAGGTTGGACCGATCACGTCCGTTAACAGAGGCCAAGGGTTGCCCTGTTTAATTAAGTCCGAAGGCTCCGGCAAGCTTCTAAATGTCTCGGGGCGAATATACGATGTAAACCGGAGACCGGCCGGAAAGGACCGAACTAAACTCCGTCCCAAGAGGATGGGAGAATGTCCCTAGGAGAGAAACAGTAAGGTAAGTTGTTAACATACCGGCAAGACTTGAAAAGCCTGCACGCACACTGGATATTCTCCCGTCATTTACCACTTCCTATCTGTCCCCAAACATTCCTGTAACCATCTTCCCAGCTCCTACTGCTAACAGGATTAAACCCGGCATCTCTAACTTTGCAAATTTCATTCACACGTACACTTTGAAAAAATTTAATTAAATCTAAAAGTTTTCTCTCGTTATGCTCAAAACAATACTATTACATTATTTATAGAACCACTCTAAGCAGAGGAGACGTGAGTGCTTGTTTTTCCACCCTTTTTTTTAATTAGAATAATGCATTAGAACTTACGCCCAATTAAGAAAACTTTTAATTTTTCTTACATTTCAACTCTGCAAAAGAGAAATTGCAAAAGTTATTTTTTAAAGGATTTTGTATTTAAAAAAAAAACATTTATTGTACTAGCAATTATGGTATTTCGGTGAAGACCACAAGACGGATTAAGTCTATCGATTTGCTACTTCTCTTAGAAGCATCGTCATAGGAATGTAATAATTTCGATTCAAAGCAATAAACCTTTCAAGTACAAGATAGGTCCTCAAAGACCCCAGTGTTACTTTATTACTTCCGTGCATGCGCCATTTTGCCCTGTCCACCGGTTGCATACACCTGTCCCTTTAGTTGTTCTAAAGACTGAGAGGAATCATTATTACCACTTGTAAAGGTTTCTTTTAATGGTTGTAAATTTTTATCTAGAATTAAAGATTTAATAAGACACACACACCATGCACAGACATACATGTATACATATATACTATATATATATATATATATATATATATATATATATATATATATATATATATATATATATATATATATATATATATATATAAAGTTATAGGGAGGTAGTACACCTCATACGGAACAAAAAACACCATGTATACCATAAGTCAATTCTTAACCGTTCTGCCACTAGGTCAAATTTAGCGAATTTTCGAGGGGTGTCGTTCTTGTCTCATAAAATGAATTGTTGCTCTTAAAATATGAATGCTATAATAATGATTTTAGTATCGTTGGAAAGCTTAGAAAATTTTCTAAAAGAAAAGTACTCTTAAGTCCCTTCATTCAGGTTAGCATTTGCTAAGTATTCATTTTTATCGAAATTATTGGGAATTTTTATTTTATTTTATTTTTTTGGTGGTGGCAGAACTTACTAACCAGTGAAGGTGCATCGAGTACACTTTCAGGAAAACTTCCTCATTTACTTACCTTTCAAAAAGTATTCATAGCTTTTCCCATTTATTTGTCCATATTTTTAGTAATATCCGACGGAAGTTAGAAAAATGATTGTAAATTTCAGTAAAATACGTACCATACAGCAATCTACAGAGGGGTCCAAAAATATCCCCCCTCTGAACTTTTGAACGGTTTAAGATAAATTTATGAAACTTGGGGATCTCTATCATGTAAAGGGAAGTGTGTTTTCATGCAATCACGCAGTAGGGGCAACTACCCATTTTGTCCCCAGACCACCAAACATCAAATTTTTTACTTGAAGTGTATATTTTTCAGCAGATTTAGATATTACGGCGAAAAATATTTTACTCTAAACTTTTTTTGTATCTCCAATATTTTGCCCCCTAGGGTAAAGGTATACAAATTGTTATTTCAGCGCCTGGGGGTGAGTACGCGAGCGGATGAATACACACTTCCCTTTACATGGTACAGATCCCCCAAGTTTCATTACTTTATTTCAAACAGTTTAGATTTTATAACGATCTAAGTATTATTTTTTTACTACTTCAGAAGGGTTATTTTGCTATCTTTACCCCCTCTATAGGGGGCAAAATATTGGAGATAGAAAAAATAGTTTCAAGTATAAGTTTATTTTTTTTCACCGTAGAATCCAAATATGCAATAAAAATTATACACTCCAATTTGAAATTTGTAAGTTGGGTGGCCTGGAGGCAAATTGGGTGGTTGCCCCTAGTGGGCGATTGCATGAAAACGAACTTCCCTTTGCATGGTAGAGATCCCCCAAGTTTCATTAATTTACCTTAAACCGTTCAAAAGTTCAGAGGGGGGAGATTTTTGGACCACTGTAGATTGCTGTATAGTACGTATTTTACTGAAATTAACAATCATTTTTCTAACTTCCGTCGGTTATTACTCAAAATATGGACAAATAAATGGGTAAAGCTATGAATATTTTTTGAAAGGTAAGTAAATAAGGAAGTTTTCCTGAAAGTGTACTCGATGCACCTTCACTGGTTAGTAAGTTCTGCCACTACCAAAACAATTAAATAAAATAAAAATTCCCAATAATTTCGATAAAAATGAATACTTAGCAAATGCTAACCTGAATGAAGGGACTTAAGAGTACTTTTCTTTTAGAAAATTTTCTAAGCTTTCCAACGATACTAAAATGATTATTCTAGCATTCATATTTTAAGAGCAACAATTCATTTTATGAGACAAGAACGACACCCCTCGAAAATTCGCTAAATTTGACCTAGTGGCAGAACGGTTAAGAATTGACTTATGGTATACATGGTGTTTTTTGTTTCGTATGAGGTGTACTACCGCCCTATAACTTTTCTAAACTTTATCGCCAGTCACCCTGTATATATATATATATATATATATATATATATATATATATATATATATATATATATATATATATATATATATATATATATATATTATGATGACATTCATTTTAATTTGGTGTTAAGAAATTGTTTATTCTTTGCTAGTAAATTTCAGTACATTTATTCCTTAACTGTTTACTTTTTATTACAATTAATCTTTGTATATATATTTCTTCCTATTACTAAGCCTCTAATTATTCTATGAATTTATATATTTGTTTTTACACATACTCTCTGAAAAAAGACCAATAATATTTTAATACAATTACAGTTATATTAATACAATTAGGTTCTAATGATTATAAAACTTATAACCTAAAGTTCACCTTGTAATTAGAGACTCAATTAAATAAGATCAATGGTTATAGTGAAATGTTAGACATCATAATCTTTCTTAAAACAGTTTTCACCATATTATTCCTTAACTCCCTACTGCCAGATACCTTACTTAACCTTTACCCTATATCTGGGGTCCTAATTATTTTTGGACCCTAAAAACAGCTTTTGTGTAGACAAATTTCTAATATTTTATTTAGGTCTAGGTATTTACGCAACTTCTCATGTGCAACATTAATACTAGCAAACCAATAACAATAATATTCATAAAGGTAGGCGTATAAAAAACACAACAACCATAAATCATACAAGTTGTTTAGGAATTCGTTGCGTCATTCAATTAAATTGTGTATTTTTGTCCTCGAGCAGTGCTACTATGGAGTCAGATCCGTGATCTATGCATCATTTCTTGACAACATAGTGGAGATTTATCTGGATGGCCCGTAGAGAAGGAATGAACTCAACACCAGCAGGCTTATAAAAAAAAAAAGCTTCCAAGCAAGAAAACCTGTCTATGATATTATAAATCTAATACATGTCTCATGTCTATAGATAAGATGTACAAAAACAAGGTAATAATAATATCTATACAAAATCAAAAAGGAAAACGTGTTTCCTTATCATTATAATTATTAGTAGAATTTTTTAAAATAAAATTTGAATATTTTGAAATCATTATAAAAATACTTTTAAAAATGTTAAAGGAAATGCAAGCAGAAGCTGTGTAGCTTCTTAAAGTAGTTTAAATCAGGGTGTTTCGTGTTCCTAGATAGGTCTCTCTTGGCCCTTAACGTTCTTGAAATATGAAACTCTGTATTTAAACCGAGAGTTAACAAGGAAAGATATTCCTGACCACAACTCTTACAAGTAGTAAACTTAATACTTTTCCAATGGTTTTATTCAATGTCCGGATTACTGGGACGAGTAACTGATATTGACCTGCTGTAAAAAGGAAAGTAACAAGTTCTGATTAGTCCGATTATTATTTCACTCGGTAAGGGTTTAAAATAAAAGTCCTTCTTTAATAAAGATTTGCAGTTATTAATCACTAAACTTATTTAATTC
This sequence comes from Gerris lacustris, assembly GCA_951217055.1. Classification (NCBI taxonomy): domain Eukaryota; kingdom Metazoa; phylum Arthropoda; class Insecta; order Hemiptera; family Gerridae; genus Gerris; species Gerris lacustris. The sequence continues at coordinate 103,158,867 of OX578276.1, read as the reverse complement.
AAAAATTAATATGAATAATTAATGTTCAAGTATAGACTAATATATGTAATAAATTAAGCCGCGTAAAAAGTAGTGAGATCATAGGTTTAGCCATGTCTCCCCCTGTCAATGTAAGTTGTTTGTTTGTCCCTCCTCTCTATTCTCTGTCCCTCACAAACTCAATCATTTTCTTTCCCGAATCACTCAACACGTTAAAATTTAATACACTTTTCTGACTTGGCAACTACGCATGAGGAAACAAAGTTGTATAACACTGTATAACATTTTTAAAAAAATAATCTTAATATAAACCATATGGAAAAATATAAATTGGAGTGATTTGAACAGAAAATTATTGAGTTTGTGAGGGACAGACAAACATTACTAACTTGTGCTGGATGCATTAGACCTAGTAGATCTTACTTGGACAGGGGGGGGGGGGGGGGGGGCTTGGCTAAACCTATGATCTTACTACTTATTCGCGAGATTTAGTTTATTTACAAAAGTGTTTTTGTTTGGATTTCACTTCTTTTTATTTCTTTTATTTTTTATAATATGTTGTTATTTAATACATAATACATAGTAAAAGAATATATAGAAAATATAAGGGAATATAATAGGAAAGAAATAGTAACAGGAAATAATTAGCATTGTTTTGAAGAAGTGATTTGAAACGCAAAGGCAAAGTAAAAGTATGAACCATGGTGGGTTTCAAATTGAACTAAACCATTATTTGGTGTACGTGTGCGGGCGAGCGGGAAGTGTATGTTTACAATCGTTGAGTTCAAAACTCTATAAAGATCAATCATACTCATCCCAATTTAAAATTCCATTAATGAGTGTAAAATAATACTATAGTTTCGTAGTTCTCTACTTAGCCCAGTGTTTTCCGTTTATTAGTTTTCGTATGTACATTTAATTATTATTGATAATTTCACCAAAATTTATCATAAAAATAACTTCTCCTCGGCGGGGAATCGAACCCGGGCTCTCTCCATCCGCGTTTTAAGCTATTTTCTCAGGAACTAGATTTTTTCCGGGACAACGGCTTATATCATCAGATTTTTATTTTAATGGACTACATTAGGGATTTTTTAATCAAAATCGTCGGAACCGTTTTCGAGAAAAAATTTGTTATCACTTTTTTTTAGAGTTTTTGGGGGGTAGCGCCCTCAAATTTGGAGTAAAAATTCATTTCTCGATCTCACCTCGGTGTATGATTTTTCTGAACATGTGTCCCAAATTTCGTCAACATCGGGCCAGTAGTTTAGGCTCCAGGCGACAGAAAGGCATTTTTTAAAAACAAAACAAAAAAAAACCCTTTTTTAGACTCAGAGGACCAAAACGTGTAAATCCATCAAAATCTCAAAATCGAATTTTCGTGCCATCACAATACTTTCTCTTTATATGAGAAAGTAAAAAGAAGAATGGCTGATATAACTAACATTTTTTGAGGAAAAAATCCCGTATTTTTATCTACCTGAAAGAGCATATAACATGCCATAATTTAAGCATACATTGTTTGTAAAACACCATCATTTAGGTATGTTTTCAAAAAACCGGAAAAATTAAAATATTTTAATAAGAAGTTACATATTATTATTTCCCTGTATGTATTAAAAGTTTGTAAAAATATATGTATTACAAGTCATACCGACTAAAATCTTATTTTTTCTGTGGTAGGCTGTGAAATAGTAACTTTAGAGCCTAAAAAACATAGCTAAAATCCATTTTTTCATTACGTGGACTTAAAAAATCTTTTCATTACTCCTAGCTGTAAAGAAAAAATCTTTTACGTCGTAGGAACTAAAAGATTTTTATTTTCCGGCAGGTAGTTGTCAAAACTTCCGTTAGTACCGCTGCACTCTTTGTAGAAATGCTTCTAGTACGATTAAAATCCGCTAGATGTCAATGCGTTTTATTTATCTTTTCTTATAGTGTAATCTCTTTTTAAGGTTTCTTTTTTTAAGTCTTAAGTATGTACTAATATTTGTTATTATTATATATTGATTAGTGATTAATATTTAATGTTTTTTCATTGTCTGCTACCTCGGAAAAAATAGCATATGCTACGCGACTGTGAAGTGTTTTTTCTTTACCTTGGCAATAAATTCACAGCCTAGTCACATGTCACATAATATACTATTTTAGGCGTCTGCTTTATTTATTTAAAATATTAAGCGACCAATTTTTAAAAACAATACAGAGATGCGCCTGTGTGCCGAATTTAGTTTAAATTGGCCAATTTTTACGCAAGTTATCTTTAGAAAAACAAACAAACGATTATGAACTTCAAATGACGTTCAGTATATTGTATATATACGTTCAAATATATTAAACTTTAAAAATAAACAGGATAAGTTATTCAGAACTGTCGTTGCCGTTTCCGGTTTATATTAGGTGAGTATGACCACAATATAATTTTAAATAAAATAATCCCTGAAGCCTTTGGGAGGTTTAATTTATTATAAATATATGACCAAGCTTGTTACATTATCTGTCGTTTATTATTAAGTGGTGAAACGAATTATTATAAGTATACATTTTCTTTAAAGTTACGACCTAACGGTAATGAACCAAGCTCTCTATTGGTGACGATTATTTTAATTAGCTAAGTCAAATAGTTAATATATAATATAAGAAGACGGCTAGCGGACTGATTAAATATGAACTATTTTATTTCTCGCACGAGTGACTTCTTTTGTAGTCTAATTACAGAGGTGGAGTGTTTTCTATTTTATTACTTTTGTGTTTATTGTTTTGGCTATTGTTTGAGTTGAGTGTTTATGTCGAGAGCGTTCGAGGATCCACCCGTTTATTTAATAGGCCCCGTTAAACCGAAAGAAGTCTCTGCTGTAGAGGGAGTCAACAACGGAGTTTCAATGACAGGAGGATACATAAAATTTTATCTCACGGAAACAAAAAGAGAACTCGTGACGTATAAAGGAAGGCTAAAAAAAACTGGTCAAGCGAAAAAACTGCACCGATTAGAATATGAGGGTGGATTTTGAAGGGGCGTCAATCAAGAGGATGAACCTACTGATGGAAGGTACCCGCATAGTCCACCAGGAACTCTTCCCACGTGCCATCTGACCATTGCCCAGTGATTTTGAACTTAACTTTGCACAAAAAAATTCGCATTTAAAATAACAGACTAAATTAACCCTTATCTAGAAGTGACCGACCCCTCAGTTAAACCTGATATACTGTGCGAACTCCCCTCTTTTAATAGTTCCCCTATCCTTTCAAATTTTTTCATGATTTTTTTTTTTGGGTCTATTAAAGTTTTTTTATGCTTAACGCTCTTCCCACGTTCATCGAGATTAGACGCCTTGAATAATTGAATATATTCATAGGCTCTTAATGGGTTTAAATGTTAAGCCCCATGCATAGCTTTAAATATAAAAGAATGCTACCGGGCCTAGAAAAATAAACATCTGAATTCAAGAACTCTATTAAAACTTTTATTTTTGTATCCCACTTCTTTAGTAGCTGGTATAAATATTTATTGTTGTAAGTATAACTAATCACTGTAATTACATTCGAATTTGTAAATAATGGCGACGTAATTTGCTGTTTTTCAATACTTGCATATTTCTAGACGCCTGCGTAAAAAAGTCTTGTCTCAAGACAAGTGGTGTGATATTTTGTCAAATTAAGATGGACATGGTCAGGACAACTGCAGCATCCAGCAAATGAGTTCAGAGCATTGCAGAGAAGCTGGAGATATTGGATCGGAAACAGAGAAAACTTAAACTACAAATGGAGCAAAAGTTGTTTGCCCGGTAGAACAGGATCGTCATAGGAGTGCTTAGGAATCAAAGTTGGAGAGCACTGACCTAAATGGTCTTGTGGTTTTCCGGCTTTATTGATATTTTGATATTGTTCTTAATATAGCGTTATTTTCTGTATTATTGTTGCACTTCAACTGTAATTAAAGTATGCAGACATATCACTAAAACTAAGCCAAAAACAGTGGAAAATAAGTCGCAAGTGCTTGACAATTTTAATAGTATTCGTGCGACATGCAAATTAATTAATGCCGTAATATGCACTTAAATAGTTAAGAGAGAGAAATATATAGAAAAGATAAGAGGTGAGTAGTAGGTGATAATGTTTGTAAACAATGGTTTGTTATATGACCCAAATAGGGGCTGGTTTAGAGTGAGTAATAGTTTAGAAACTCGATATACTGAAGAATTAAGTCTCTGAGATACTAGGCGAGGCAGAGTCACGACAGGAAATACCTCTATACCTTCTTCAGTCACCTTCAACCCTTCATTATAGCAAATTATTACTTCCTAAACCTGTAGCTCCCAAACAGATTAACCAAAAAACTTGTTTTAATTTACATACTTCGCTTAAACTTAACATATTAAACCTTATCCCAACACATATTATTAACCAATAAATGTTTTGACTTGAGATTATCAATACCTTGAGAATAATATATTTTATTAATAAAATACACAAATAGTTGTATATTTTAGTAAGTTCATATCTAATATTTATTCTTTAAAATACAGATATACTAGCATTATCAAAATATAAATAATGTCATGTAAGTTGCTTTTAGGGTACCCTTAATAATCTTAATTTAAAGTAGTGGATCCATTTGGGTAGAAAGAAAAAGACCAAATCTTTACATTTGCGGCAACGTTTCGGCCTAGCCGGCCATTTTCAAGCCTAAAACAAAATATATTTGTTGATCACTACAATATTAAACAAGAATAAACCATAAAGTACGGACTAGAATGAATAATCAATACCTTCCAGTTTAACTGGAGTCAGTGAAGTCACAGGTACATAATGAGAGTAAAATTTTAAAAAACTAAGTAGGAACTATACAAGGCAGTTCCGCCGTCTAAATATCACAATTTTCACTGACTCGTCGCAAAACCGGATAACAATAAAAAAACAAAAACGATTGAAACATGATAATAAATTAAGTAACAATAGGTAACAATTAAGCTAAAATTAAAAACGATATCACAGATTAAAAAACCAAACAAGCAGTGATAACATGCCTGTTTCTTATCATCCTGTTATCACCTGTGGTGTTTACGTTACTACAGTTAAGTTGTTATAAAAATTAAGTATACAATAAAATTACATAATATATAAATAGGCGTTATTATAAGACTCCCGTGAGGAGTTGCTAGTCTCCTATCGGGCGCCTCCCCAGGTGGCGGATAGGGGAATGGCCATCAGATATGATGGTTACCGAGGAGCTCGGGGCGGACCAAAACTAGCGAAGGGCAGGCAGTGCTCTTTAGCTGCGGAGAAAGCGAGCTGCCTAGGGGATGAACACCCCAAAATCAAAGTTCCTGGCCCTCCAGGTTGGGGGTTGGGCAAACGGGCTGACGACCCTTTCCTAGAAAAAACCTATTGTTACGAATATCGAACAAGGAAAGAAACCGGACGGATTTATTGGAAAAGGACAACGGCGAGTTCAACGGACTAGATTAAGAAAAATGGACTTAACTTTTGCTACGTGGAATGTACAAACAATGCTGCAACCCGGAAAAATGCTTGAAATTGGGAATGAACTATTAAAATATAAGATTGACGTCACGGCTCTGCAAGAAGTTAGATGGAATGGACAAGGGCAAATTGATAAGAAGAACTTCTCTCTGTATTACAGTGGACCACCGAGAAGGACCGGTCTTTATGGAACCGGGTTCATTATAACTAGAAAACTAAGAAATAATGTCCTACTATTCGAACCAATATCGGAAAGATTATGTAAGATAAGACTGAAAGGTAGATTCAGAAATATTACTTTATTTTCTGCCTACGCCCCAACCGAGGATACTGACGATGATAAAAAAGTGGAGTTTTATGACATGTTATCTAATCATGTTCAGAAAGCTCCTAAGTACGACATCGTCATAATACTAGGTGACTTTAATGCAAAAGTGGGAAGGGAAGAAGAAATACATAGGGTTGCTGGGCGTTTCTCTCTACATCAGGAAACAAGTGATAACGGTCATATGCTTGTGCAATTTGCAGCTGATCACAAAATGGTCATCAAAAGCACGTGTTTCCCGAGAAAGGACATATATAAAGGTACCTGGAAGGTTCCAGGAATGAACAGAGTTAACCAGATTGATCATGTATTAATATCCGCTAGACACAGCTCATCTATGATTGATGTTAGAACGGCAAGAGGAGCAAACTGTGATTCAGATCATTTTCTGGTTAAATGTAAGGTTAGAGAAAGATTAGACAACGTACAAAAAGCTAAAGGCAAGAAGAAGGAAAAATGGAATGTGGAAAAGTTTAAAGATCACGGCGAAAGAGAGAAGTTTAGAGAGGTATTAGAAAGAAAATTAAACACAATGCAGGACGAAAGCCAAGAAGCAAATATAGAAAGTAAGTGGACAACAATTAAGATGGCCCTTATAGAATCAGCCAAAGAAACCATAGGAAAGAGTGACCCGTCACAACGAGACGATTGGTATGATGGAGATTGTGAGGAGGCGATAGAAGGAAGAAATGTGGCCAGGATAAAAATGTTACAAAGAGAAACAAGGATAAAGCAAGAAAATTACAGGAATCTTAGAAGAAAAGCAAAAAGAATATGCCGTAGAAAGAAAAGACAATGATTGCGAGCGAAAATAGAAGAGATGGAAAACCATAGAGCTGAAAATGAAATTAGGAAATTCTATAATAAAGCAAATTGGTTCAGAAAAGGATATAGGCCAAGACTTAACGCATGTAAAGATAAAAATGGAGAAATGTTAGGTGAAGAAACCCAAATTCTAAGAAGATGGACTGAACATTTCAATATCACACTAAATAAAAGCCTTGACCGGAATGATACAGAGGAAATCAGTAAACCTCTGGGACCCGAGCCTATGGTTACAGAACCGACTATGGAAGAAATGCAGCATATAATACACCGAATGAAAAACCATAAAGCACCTGGGGATGATTCAATTACCAGTGAATTACTGAAATATGGTGGACCTAGACTAGAACAAGCCCTTCTAGAAATTATACAGATGATATGGCAAGAAGAAAAAATGCCAGAAGAGTGGAGTATGGGATTGGTATGTCCAATCTTTAAAAAAGGAGATAAGCTCATCTGTGAAAATTACCGAGGTATAACACTACTCAACATTGCATATAAAGTCCTCTCCGGAATAATATTGAAAAGAGTAGAAGTTTATGCAGAAGAGGTACTGGGAGATTACCAGTGCGGATTCAGAAGAAACAGAGGTACAACTGACCAAATCTTCAATCTAAGACAAGCTATGGAAAAGTTTTATGAATATGACAAGGATTTACACCTTTTATTTATTGACTTTAAACAGGCTTTTGACAGTGTAGATAGAGGTCAAATGATTAAAATTCTACATTCGCAAGGTTTACCATCAAAAATTATCAGGCTCGTGAACATGACGATGAGTAACGCTAAAGCTAAAGTGGTTATTGGAAATAAAGTAGGTGAAACCTTTAAAATACATTCTGGTGTCAGGCAGGGAGATGGTTTATCAGCTGTTCTATTTAACCTAGTATTACACTATGTAATTAATAGAATAGATAATAAAGGCAACATTTCCTACAAGACATGGCAAATATGCGCCTACGCCGATGATATTGCGATATTAGCAAGAGATATGAACCGGCTAAGAGAGGTTTTCACCACCATTGAAAGTGCTGCCAAAAGAGTTGGACTAAAAATAAATGAAGACAAAACCAAATATATGCAACTCTCCCGACAGGGTAGGAACCGCCCCCTACAAAATATTGCCATAGGTGACTACAACTTCAAAGGAGTAGGAAGCTTTATATACTTAGGAGCAGAACTAAATGAAGAAAATAAAAACCAGAGTGAAATAAACAGAAGACTATTGGCCGGAAGTCGCACATACTATACTAACATAAAGCTTTTTAAATCCCGTGATCTCTCACTAACATCAAAACTTCTTCTTTACAAAACTCTCATCAGACCAGTAGTTTGTTACGGTGCGGAAGCGTGGGTGTTGCTGGTCAATGAAGTTAAAAAGCTAAGAGTTTTTGAGAGAAGAATTATGAGGAGAATTTTAGGTCCAATAAGAGAGATTCAGGGATGGAGAATTCGCTCTAACAGAGAAATTGATGATTTTTTAAATCAAGAAGATATAGTGAAATTTATTAAAGGCATGCGACTGAGGTGGCTAGGACACGTAGCACGAGCGGATAACACAAGGAGTGTTAAAAAAATACTGGATGCCAGGATAGAGGGCACAAGAAGAAGAGGAAGACCTAGAAGCAGGTGGTTGAACGATGCTGAAAGGGACCTGCAGACTCTTGGTGTTAGGAACTGGAGAACTGCTGCCCAGGAAAGAGACAGATGGCAGGAAATTGTTCGAGAGGCCAGGGTCCACCCAGGACTGTAGAGCCAGCGAAAGTAAAGTAAAGTATTATAAGACTAGGATTTTAATCATAAATTTGAAAGAGGTACGTTTAACTGAAACAAATTTAAAGATAACTGCAACCGGCCACGTAATCAAGAAGGCATAGGTTGTTGTCCACGGCGGGGATTTTGCTTCGAGTGATCGTAGTATATTCCACTGTAGAATTTGTTTAGAGACCGAGAATCTGTTTTGATATTGACAGTCTTGTCAGATTTTATTGCGATGTTCAATGCTTCCTTCATTTTTCTTCTGTTCGTTTTAGTCTCTCTCCCTATGATCTTCGTCTCTTCAAATACAAATTTATGATTAGTGGCCAAACTGTGACTAGATAAAGCTGTGTTCGTATTACCCTTATTCTGGTCGTATTTGTGTTGCTCAATCCTATTTATTATAAGCTGATTACTTTCCCCGATATATGACTTACTGCACTGTCCACACGGTATTTCATATATGGTGCCAATGGAGTGTTCAAAGGGTATTTTATCTTTCAGGTTGTGATACATTCTTTCCCGTTTTATTAAGGGGTTTAAAACCGAATTTGATTTCGGGCAATCAAATTTTCCCATTAAATTCTGAACCTTATCCGACAATCCCTTTATATAAGGCATGCTCACATGTTTGGATGGTCTCATTGCATGGATTTCTACCGCGGAGTGATTGACATAGTTGGGGTTTGTATGTTTATGCCAGAGCCTTTTAATGACATGCAAGGGGTAAAAGTTGTCTTTAATTTACTGAAGATCTTATACTTA